>OZ004633.1:14118868-14718868 GCA_963924495.1 Nemapogon koenigi
TAGCTCGTGTATTGCAAATTTTTTCTTACAACTCAAAAAACCAAAACAAACTCTACTGTCAAAACATTTTTAAAAAGAAAACTAAATATATAACATACACAAACTCTTTTTGTTATCAAAACTACTTCATATCGTCAACAGAAATTATTATTATTTACCTCCAATCGTAAATGTTTTAAAAAGCTTGGGATGGAATTCGATAGGAACAAAGTTATTTAATAAATAAAATACGGAAATGTATAAAAATATTTCAAATTTAATATGATATGTCATTCAACAAATGCGTTTTTAACATACTAAATGCAAATAAATATTATCTAGGTACGTAAGAAATTAACGATCCCGACCCGTCCACCCACTGGACTTTCCCACTGGTGGGTGGACGGGTGAAATATAATAGGTATATTTATTTTATTACAACTAACATTTATTTACTATAATGTCGATAAGCAACATACAACATAAGCAACAACTATGAAAAATACAGACAGACAAAATTTCTTAAAAGGCATCTATTCTGTTTTTCCGTCCGCGTAGTATTGAATTTTATTATCATATTATTATAAGGAACAAATCAAGATATCACAATAAAATAAAATAAACATTACTTGCGGTAACACGTTTTTTTTCTAACTAATTACTAGCTATCGCTTAGTCTTTTTCACTTAAGAGCTAATATGGTAACAAAATATGATATTATCGTCCAATTGCTGAAAAAACATTTTCATTTAATCTAGATTTTGACAAACCTTTCAGAATTGGTGAATCAGTTTATCAAGCAATCGTTTTATTTATTTAAAACGATACAAAATCGCATCAGTGAGCAACGAAAATTCGAAACGAACATGAAGTCACATTCCTTGAGACCTTCAAGCAAAATGTATAGTGCGTGTCAAATGAGTTGAGCCAGATTGAGCGCTAGGGTCTGGGAGGTGTCAACTTATTAAAATAAGTGGTTTTTGTAACACCACTAGCGGTCCATAGAGAAACTGGTTGTACAGGGCAAAGTTGATGGCGGCAGATCGAGAGATTTTCTTTGCGCATGGACCGACCAAATAAAGTCATAGACCAACACCTTCTTGAATGACCACGGCTGCTCTGCCAAGAGCACTAAGACTGAGAAGAAGAATACTCTATGGCATCAATACAAACCACTTATTTTAATAAGTTGATCACCCCCGCACTTTGATTCTGAACTCGCGAAATAAATATATCACGCGCGATAAAGTACAATCCGACCAAAATAAATAAGCCAAAGTTAGTATGCGGTTAGGCGCTACCTATAACCATCTGGTCGGGTTGTATTGAAACGCGTTATCACAAGCCACAATGTTTATAGGACTCTGGTATAACTGTAACTGTTCTACAGTTTAAATATAACATAATCACACTGCTATAGTTCATCCCGTTTCTTGTTATAATTAAGGTCATCCCTATGAAACCAAGTAGCGTATACTCGAAGTGGTTCCGGCGAGGAATGTCGATGGAAGGATACAGGCCGGTCCCTCGCTAAATATTCACGACTATAATCCTGTGGTCGATTCTGTGAACATAAAATATTGTTGTCAATTTCATTGTAGATATAGAAGTTGCCCTGGACTTCGTACGCATTTCACCCACTTAGGGGTTGATTTTCGACAAATCCTTTCTTAGTGCACCTTCTAAAGAATAAACCTTTCAATTTTCATATTTATATTAGGCTTATTATATTTGGTTTAGGCTGGGCGTTGATTGTCAGTCAATCAGCGACACGACGGTTCTATATAGCTATTTAGATGTGTCTTTGCTGCTACACCAGACTAAAGTCCAACCCAAAGAAATGTTAAGAAATCCCATTTGGGAATCGATTATCAAAACGCACACCATCTATATAATCAACAGACGAATGAAGAAGGTAAGCGAATCTTTTATATGACAGAAGTTGAACGGTCTGCCTTGCTCTGCGTTTCTAGCCAACCACATATTTACACTTTGAGATGGAACACTGAGACGATGATAAGAAGGGGAACTATGCTAATAGTTTCTTTTAGCTGGAGCATGGAGCTGACGAAACACCTTACAATAAAAAAGAAACAAAAGAAACTATCCAACCTGATGAAACAGCGGGCTGTGCGTGAGAGACATATTGTGCGCGAACCGTGCGCACGCGCCGAGTGTCATGTCGTCGGGAGCTGCAGGAGCCGCACACGAGCAGCGGGACAGGAGCCGCGCCGCACCTACACTCATGGCAGTCCCGCCACCTCCTGTTATGAAGTCATATCCTGAAAAATATTTATAACTTACCGATTCGTGTCACTGGCCCCAGTGTACCCTAGTTTACCCTAACTAGATAAGTCTTCCTCATTTAGTTGGTCATTATTATTATCGGGCATGACATGACAGTTGTTAGAGACCACTTGTGGTCTCCTGCTAATTGGCAATCATATCATATCCTGAAAATGTATTGAGGACTTATTGTATTTTAAATTAATACGTACATATATTGATACAACAAAGCTTAGTGGCGTGTCAACCGAGTAAAAAAATGCACGGCATTTCAGACTTGAAAGTAATGCAGATTAATGCCCTTTGGTATTCATAACTCCAGCTCAACACAGTTGATAGTTACCTTTAGCAGCAGTTTCCTTCTTTCCGTATCCATATCCATATCGCTCCCCAAACACTGTCAACTCATCACCGCCTCGTAAACAACTTAAAGCTTCACAAAGTCTATGCACACTGCAAAAAGAATTAAATTCAGCATTGTTGGCAAACCGGATATATTAGGGACATAACGGGAACACGCAAAGGCCAGGGATCTATTTCTACTTTGGATACATGTAGGTAGGTAAGCGTGAAAGTTGCGGTAATGGAAAATCCAATATTTGGCAAGCAGGGATCTACCAAAAAAACTTTTATATATGCAGATATAAAACCAACCCAAAAATAGTATCATCATCAGCCAAGAAAATCCATTTGATATTCGGTTTGTTTTTGACCAAATCTGTCACGTGACGCAATATGGCCACTGTTTTTGCACAATGGCCATTCTTTGTGTTCGGTATGCCAATGTTTATAGAAGGAAGTGAAGGATCTGAAACAATATTTAGCTATAAATATCAAACTTTGCCTGTGCATAGAACAACAGAAATATTTAAACAAGATTTACCAGCTGTATCACTAAAGAAGTGTAAATTTGTAACATATTTTCCCCAAGTTTTCTTTACAACATGAGCTCTGGTCGCATGAAAACCGGACCAGGTCTTCACCGCGAATAATATCGACTCCTCAGCTATAGCACTGCCCTGCCGAATTAAAAAACATACTTGTGAAGTTCGAAACAATATTCGCTTAAATCCACGAAATTCTTAAGTGGAACAAATGTGAGATATTAAAAGAAGCATCAGGTCAATTATTTCAATGTTCATACGAGAAATCAAATCAAATACTAACACAGATGTCGTACTGTCTCGGATATGTTGCACAACTATCTGCAGACACTACGCAAAACCGTTGTTCCGGTGTCACCAAAGGTCCAGGATCTTCTTTGCTTCCATAAATCAATTGGGCCAACTCAAACGCTGGGTCTATAGAGAATTCTGCATCCAGGATCCTCTCTTCGTTTTGTATTTGTATTAGTAACCTAGAATATAGGAACAAATCTTTGAAGGGTTCCGTAATTGAAGGGCAAGTGAGGATGGAATAATTACTCGAAGCCAAATTGATCTAAATATGTTAATATGAACTAGGCATAGACTAAATAACCATGACCTCATTCTAGTAAGCAAAAACTCACACCCTTTTCAATGACACGTGTAATTCATCATTCTCACATAATTTCTTATCTTCTTTGAATATCAAATGCCAAAAAATCAGTTAACATACTTTTGTATAAGATCCGTTCTCATTGCAAATCCGGCAGCAAAGTAAGGGAATATAAAACCTCCTTTCTCATCCAGTTCTTCGTAGAACTTGAAATGGTGTATAATGATTGGTTCTTCGTCACTCAATGGATATCCCAGCCACATCGCCTTCTAAGAAAGAAATTTATTGAATGTAACCATCGCTAATTGTAGCAATCACATTACTAAACCCATCAGTAACGACGAGCACTGGTATAGCCATACCAAAAAGAGCTAATATGTCACTAAGATCTTAGATTAAATAAACAACGATTCCGGCTATTCGCCTTTGCTTACCCTGATGCTCGTAAAATTGCTTAAAAATATACCGCTGCTCAGTTTGGCGCAACGAGGAAACTCGAGGAATATACTCTATTCCTCTATCCTTCAGTCGGTATCTTTTTACTTTACCCGCTCGCATCAGGCATCGCCTGCCACCCACGAACACCATAATATACCCATGTAAATGGTACCTAATCTCTTTCCATCATCTTCCAATTTACATTTGCTGTTCCTTTCCTTATTACTTTTCTCGTCCTATTCCATGACTTCATACCATTTGAGCACGTAATCCACTTTCGTGATAAATGTGGCATGAAATGTAGTTTTAAGAAGAGAATGTAACTCGATCAAAACTGAACGTCGTCGTACTTCGCTAGTAAACTAAATCTCCACAAATCGTATTTCAATTGAGAAATAAAACGACGAAAACTTAGTTACAGCTTTCTGAACTCTTTTGTACTGGTGAATGCAATAAGTTAACAAAACTACAATGATAACTGGTCTCTTGATATCAAGTTTTAATCAGACGAAAACCAATATTTTTTTAACGTCACGGTCTCAGGGTACCCAGCGGAAAACGAGTGTTCTTTATTTATTTGATGGTAAACGAATGGCCAACTTTGTTGAGATATGATGAGATGAAAAATCCAAACAAGAAAGATTTTCATTAAAAACCCCATTGGTAATAAGCAAAATAACGAGTCCTTGCATTTCTCTTGTTTCATCCATACGTAGCACTTCATTCATACCTTCATACGAGCATGTAAATTCCAGAAACATGTGGTTAATGCCATTTCCACCACCTATAAGTATGGTATGTATGGTCCTACCACGAAAATGTACAATATTTGCATGCATGTTAGTAGAATAGTTTTTACTTCAAGGTTGCGGCGGCTTTATGATGCCAATAATCTATTGTAATGTTTCCTTGGATTAATGGAGACCGAAATCTAGCACCACATCATGGTTACTTACCGGATTTTTATCAGCCGAAGCTAACACATCTAAAAGCAGTTTACATCTGACACTTGTGTGGGGTTCCAAAAACATGATCCACCTGGTATCACCGCCACCATATCTCATATATAACTCCGGTAACAATGGATGTATGGTCCAGCCACCCATCATCGGCATGTCTTCATGGGTCAAGTGAACTCTTGGTAATTTCTGTGAAAACATGATTTTCTTAGACTGGGGAGCCATAAACAAAGTAATTTCTTGGGGTTTAAACGCGTAATAATCGCGCAACCATTTATATACCGTGAATAAGGAGAGTAGGGTACTTCCGACATTTTCTATTGGACAAAATGAAGGCAAAAATATTTAGGGATAAAAACTAACCTATGTCACTCAACGGCCCTGCATTTATTTATGTGCAAAAAATCACGTCAAGTTACATCAACGGCACGGCTCCCGTTTTAAAGTGACAGAAAGAAGACAAACAAACAAACAGAGTTTGGCATTTATAATATTAGGATAACCCAAGTTCCTAAGGTGTTTAAAAATTGATTTTAAAACTGATATGTTGTGAAAATAATAGTAATAATAAGAGCTATGAACAAGTGGACTAGGAAAAATAAAACCTAAAGTAGAATCTTGAAAAATACCTTTTCAATTTCCAAAACCTGATTTTCAATGTCGCTCTTGAGGCGGGCGGCGACGCTAGCATGGTACGGCTCCGACTGGCTTATTATTATGAAGACAACGTTGCTCGAATCTAGGACAAAACATGTTAATAGGAAATGGGAATTCAATATTGAGAATAACTGTAAAGTTTAGTTGATCTTTCAGCACATTACAAATAGCTATATTTATATCAGAGTTCATAATTATAATAATATATTCTTTATTTGTCTGTTACATTTTAAAACATGAACAGTACCAGGCCATTGGGTGTTTTATCTATAACTAATATTATAAAGAGGAAACATTTAAGTTTGTTTGTAATGAATAGGCTCAGAAACTACTGGGCCGATTTTAAAAATTCTTTCACCATTAGAAAGCTACATTCTTCGTGAGTGACATAGGCTATATACCATCACGGCATGACGACGGGAACGGGATGGGCAGAGGTGAACATGACAAAAGCTATGTATGAAATGTATGTTTGCCAACATTCTGAAATAGACACTTACAAAGTCGTGGGAAACGGGGTAGGGGTAGGGCTATTATAGGGTATATTTTATTTTGTTCGTAAATATCCACGGGCGAAGCCGGGGGCGGAATGCTAGTATCACAATATAATTAAATTAAAACATCATACTGATAACAATAATAATAAGTGTCAAAATACAATCATATAAAAAACAGAAACAATAGTAAATCTATCTATCATCACGCTTTTATCCCAAGAGGGGAAGGCAGAGACAATCGAATGCCATTTGTTACGATCCTAACATACCTCTTTCGCTTCTTTTATATTCATCATACCTTTCATACATGCTCGGCCATTTTTTAAATGTTCAATAAAAGTACACCTAGGTCGTCAACTGACAGCATTTCTTTTCACTTTCAGTAAATCTTTGTCCTTTGTCTAATGTACATTCTATCAATAGTATAATCTCTAAATTATAACTATTTGTGCTTCAATGTAAGGGCTCGTTATAAAAAAATATTTTAAAATATTAAAATGCGTAGTTTAAATTATATTAAAGAAACTATACGAAATGTGAGCGTGTCACCCCTCCCCTTATCTCCAAAACTAGGTACTCAGTCTTAAATTTTTAAAAATATAGAAAACTAGCTGTCCGCCCCCGGTTTCGCCCGTGGATATTTTCGAACAAAATAAAACCTGCACTACCCCTACCCTTACCCTACCCCGACCCCTACCCCTACCCCTACCCCTACCCCTACCCCTATCCTGTTTTCCACGACTTCGTACGTGTCTATTTCAGAATGTTGGCAAACATCTTCATACATAGCTTTTGTCATGTTCACCTCTGCCCACCCCGTTCCCGTCGTCATGCCGTGATGGTATATAGCCTATGTTACTCGGGGATAATGTAGCATTCTAATGGTGAAAGAATTATCAAAATCCGTCCAGTAGTTTTTGAGTTTATTCGTAACAAACATACAAACAAATCTTTCCTCTTTATAATACTAGTATAGATATAGGATCTCGCTCTTAGTTTACAGCAAAACCTAAACGAAAATCCTGTCATAAAGTTATAACGGAGTTCGACTTGGCCAATTTTTTATTTTGCTTATGATTAATTATATACGACCTGAGTCTGAGCCTACCTTTCCATTTAGAAGACCAGAACTCCCAAATACTTTAAGCCATCTCCTATCATGTCTAATTATCGCTTCAACATTTCTTCACATCACGTATAATAACTCCCTCAGCGTAAGTCGATACATGATTAATGACCCCCCACACCCCAGGATCTAACTAACCTATTCATCATAATTTGCATGAATAGTGTTTCCAACGTTAATAAATTGCCCCACGGTAACACGGTAGCATTATATCCGGAATTCTGAGTTACTGAAACACATGGATACTCGTATATTGGCTGTGGATTCAGATTGGATATCGTGTTACTTGCGTTTTGGTATGTTCAACATAGTTGCAACTCTAGATCGTCGTTAGCGGTGGAAATGTGGGAACAAAATTTAAGCCAACACACACTGGTTTACAACAATTTGAATACCTACATAAACGCAATTATCATTTACATTTTAGAGATAGATATAATTTTATTCTACACAATTGTTTCCTAACATCATTTTGTTATATCTCTGACGGATTAGACAGCATACACCATGAAAACTAGGACTAACTCTTTCTTCGATTTGATTCACTTATAGGTCCAAATAAAATTTCTAGTGTCTACCTATTACGGTACGGAACCCTAAAAATGACAGCTCAAGTCAATTTATAAGTGAATCGACAGACTTTGCGAAAGGTTTTTTCTTTATACCGATTTTGTAAAATGCACAAAGATTTTCCATTTTATACAGCCAATGCAATATTCGATATTCACCAATATCCACAGTGCTGTGAATTGGCATAAATCAAACATTGGGCGCGGAATTTAAAATGCTGAGAGTTCAGTCTGAGTGCTATATTTGAATAATGGATGTCGTTACTTAGTATTTATTAAAGAGCTATTTAAGTCTTGGGAAGTAAAAAACTGTTTGCTAAGTTAAGTTATGAATAGTCTTCAACCGGGATTCGAACCTAGGACCAATGGCTTTGTGAACACACTAACCACTAGACTTGAGTTGCTTAAATTCAAGTATGTATGCATATTGCATACCGCATAGGGTATCTTTTGTCTAATTAGAAATCTGCTCGTTGGTAGGCGCATCACTTGAGAACGGCTGGACAGATTTGGTTAATTTTTAAAAGGTTTTTAAGAAAAGAAAACTTAGAAATGTTGCCCGGCTAATTCGAAAATTGGACAGTCATCTTATATCTGTCAAAAATATGGCAAATCTCAATTAATCCTGGAAAGTTGAGTTTATTTATACAACATTTTCATCCCACACAGTTGATAATTATTATTTTAATTTAGGGTTCTAAATAGCCGTAGTTTTTAAAACGAGCATTGCTTTTGCGTTTTGATAACTATGGCTAGTTCTACTGTGTGGACTGGATAAATAAACTTAACTTTCCAGGATTAACTGGGATTTGCCATATTTTTGACAATTATAAGATGACCTTCACCAACTGCCCTTAAGGGGCCTATTGACCACGTGATCAATTTACAATCTGTCAAAATTCGCACGAAAGTTGGCAACGTCGCAAATGAACGTTCGAAATATTCAAGTTTTAGAATTTGGTACCTATCAAAAATACAAGACTTTGCTATCTGTCAAAACTATTTGTAATTTTGACAACCAACGCTAGAGTTAACGTGGCGGAGCGGGAAAGTGTCTGCTCTTATAATGGAAGGTGCTAGGTTCGATTCCTATGTCACACAAATATTTTTTTATTTATCCTTTTTATTTTTACACGTATTTCAGAATAATTCAAAACAACCCCTAACAAGGGAGTGTTAAAATTTGTATGGGGGAAAATTTTTTGACCGGGTCTACTTGAAACTTTATCAGTAGGTACATAGGTTAGTTACCTACCTATGTAATTATAACTAATAATAAAAAAATCACATTTCACAAAACAATTTGCACACGTGGTACTTATGTTACCGAGGTCAAAAAAATAGTTTTTAGAATTTTTGTCTGCGTTTGTGCAGGCCAATCTCAGAAACGGCATGCTGTTTTCACTGATGTATTGTAGCAAGCTTCCCGTGTGTTTGTTTATTCCAATCAGTTCACAAACAAAAATGTTATCCGAATTCCACACGTACAAAGTCGTGGGCAACAGCTAGTAATAAGTAATAACGTAACTGTCCCCCGGTTTCGGACGAGTAAGTGTCGATTTACAACAATTGAAGCTGTTCCAAAAACCCTCACTCAACAAAATGCTGCAAGGTCAAAAATGCACCAATTCCACCTTCATCATACAAGGAAACACTGACATTTTTTAATTTTATACCTACGAAAAAAAAATTCAATGCGAAGTAAGAAATCGGTCTGCTATCATAAAATCAAAAACTTTTTATTTCTCAAGCAATCAGGAACTGATAAGAAATAAATACTTATTGTCCTTCAAAATAAAAGATGTTACACGCTCGCTGTATTTGACTTTCCAGCGACAACACTCTTCACTTATGAAGCATTATACCGATCTACCTCTCTCGTTTCATCTCGTTTACAGTTCAATTATCTTACTCTGTCATGTCAGAAGCCGTCTTGAGCGATCGGCGCATGCTAAAACGAAACGGAGAGTAAACTTTTTTAATACAAATGAAAGAGACAGATGTTTATCTATACTAATATTATAAAGAGAAAAGATTTGTATTTTTGTGAGTGTATGTTTGCAATGAATAAACTCAAAAATTACTGTGCCGAATTCACCCTGAGTGACATAGGCTACCTATATTCTATTTAAAAAAAAAATAGGGATCCTGTCTAAAATTCCAATAATGTAACTCAAGGTGTAAAAAAATTACCTAATAAATTCCTTACATCGCGTGCGCTGCGAAAACTATTGATGATAGAGGGGGTAGGGCTAGGGTATATTTTATTTTTTAGCTTTATAATTTCTATACTTATTGAAAATCAGTATGTATGCGTTTGTTTAGTTTGAAGAAAGTGGGATTATGGAGTAGGTAGGTATGTTTGGATTGATAAAATAGTATGAAATGTCGTTGATCCGTAGGTTGACAAATTCCTAAAAGGGAAGCCGAATGGAATCGGCTTGTATCGGCACTTCGCCTCTAGTACCTACACAATAATACGGACTACAAAATAAAACAAAGCTTAGTGAATAACATAATTTTATTTTACATAAAAATACAAGCTTATCTTAGGCAGAGGGAGGTGGGGCAAACTGATATACAGGGCACATACTACGGTTGTCTTAAAATTTATATTTTAGTCACAAATTTATTTATTGAAATATAAAAATTCAAGTAGGTACATATTCTTTCTGACGGTTAATTTTAGAATAATTATAGAATAAAATATCACATGTAATGTACAAGTATAAAATAGCTCATAATATCTAAAGAACATAATAGCAAACTCATTAGTCTCAGCTAAATACGAAGGAAGGGACAGACCTAAATATAAGTGACCTTCATTCATTCAAAAGACTGTCTTTACAATTTATTATAATTTTACAAAAAATCGACTTTTCGTGCTTCGTATGACGGCACGTAAAGCCGGGCACTTCTTCTAAAAATAACAGATAATTACTCAGCTATAAGAAGTGAGTGTAGCTTGCCACCTGTTCTGTATAAGATGGACAACTGAATACTGTCTTTGGCCACACCGCAAGGCATGAAAGCCGTGAGCATGTTTCGTATAATATTCTATATTTTAAGCTATTAGATATAATATATTGAAACATAAGAAAAACGTATTACCATAATGTCTCATAAACAAAATAATGCGTGGCGCAAAAACCAAATTTGACTTTGTTATAGACATATATATAAATGACATATGAAATGACAGTCTTTGCCTTTTACGACCTTTCAATCAAATAGCAGCTGCATTCAAAGCGCTTGTCTTTATTTTTTTCTTCTCTTCTATAGCTTGTGTTATGTATACAGGATCCCTGATATCCATCGAACGAGAGACACGGGGATCTACCAATTCTGGGAGCAAACAATCATAATAAAATTTTACTAACTTATTCTTCATTTTCGACTCCCAAAATTGGTCATCTCGGAAAATAAGATGGACTTTCATGGGCCTATCTTTACCAAACCAGATTCCAAGCATACATGTGTTTTCGCGGGTAATATGTAACTGGCCTTGTATTTGATAATACCAATTATGATTTACATTAATAATGTAATCATTTTGGCTACTACTAAACTTCCAAAAGGGATGTTTTTTTAAAGCATCTTCTAAGGCAAGAGTTGCTAAAGAAGACGGGCACTTAATTTCGACTATACCATCTGTATACTTGCCATCTGGTGTGGTTCCAAGGAAATTAAGCTCTTTATCAACGAACAAACCGCAATCTATTATAGTTACATTTTCTTGTTTTTCCAGTTGCTTAATTGCAACTTCTTCGTTATCTATACCATAACGTACAGCAGGAATTGTGGAGATATTACTACCATATACGATTTTTTTTACAAGAGAAGCGCAACTGGTAGCAATTCTCCTCTTGCAAACTTCACCAAAAATCGAAGATGTTAGTAACTTCCTCCTCCTGGTCATCCACTCTGCGCTGTTTCTCTGTTGTACTGTTTGTCTTTCAAGTTCCTCGCATTCAGCACAAGACATTTTCAAATTATCTAGAAAATGGGCCTTGGCTTCTTCAAACACTTCTGGACTCATCGGGTTGCTGACTGTTTAAACCATAGTGGGCATCTTTCGATACAGAATGATGGAGTCTTTTTGGATGCGATACCGAATTAAGGACAAATTGTCTTCTACGATGCTCCACCTTCGCGATCAAATTTGGTTTAGAACCTAAAATAAATTCATGAGTAAAAGTATGAAGCGTACCCGTATTGAAAGATATAACAGCAGCAGCACAACGGCCTGCATAAGAACCACGCAGCGAGTAATTGATTCGCTTGCCTCCAACATACTTGGCAATCTGTGCATTAAAACTTTCAACTATATTACTCGTATGATTATGAACTAAACTTCGTGAATGATAGGACAACTTCCTACATATACCCTCAATTGCTACCATCAACCCAGAAGTAATCAAATCTGACATAACAGCCACTGATTCTATACGTCGAGTTTCTGGTAAACAAAAATAAATACTACAATTTTGATGATTGCCAAATACGTGTTGTGGACCATTTAGGATATCTTTTTTAAGATTTGAAACCTTTTCTTCGAAATTTATGTTTTGTACACCCCAGTGTTTAATCGCGGAAGTTACACCCTTTCTTAAACGTAAATACCTATCTTTTAGGTGTTTTCGTAGATTGCTTGGGTAAGATGTGTCTTGTGACAATTTTACCAAAGCGTTACAAAAGTTACGTAAAAGATGATTTTTACATTCAATTTTTTGAACAGTTAAATTTCCATACGGTCGCGAATCTAAAATGCGTTTATATGTACTAGAATCGCCGTCTGCAACAAATTGATGATATATGATTTTTAAACCCCTCTACAATAATAGACGATTCCATCCCGGAAGATGAACCTGAATAGTTCTTGAAGCACTTGTGCTCCCGAGGCAGTTGTTTCTTACTAGCAGCTCGTGCGCAGACCGTGCAATATTTATTTCTAACACCTAAATATAGCACTTTATTAAACTTCAAACCAACTATTGCTCCTGCACCCGATAGAGCCGAATAATTTTTGCCATATGATCGTTTTGACCAGCATCCATCAAGAGCAACAGCAACTAGTGGTACTCCATCTTCGTTAACATTTCCTATTGATATTGCATAATCTGCTTCCTCCGTAGCCGCTGTGGACATAGAGTGTGCTGCTGCCGCTTCCCACCAATCGCAAACTTGGTTATGTAATGTAATATACAAATTTGGTGAAATTCTGGGTAAATCTAATGATGCCGTTAAAGTTTCAAGATGTGTCTGACCCGACCCACATGACATGATAGCCGAAACAGCTTGATGATTAATATTCATTCGATCATCTTTTTTATCATCTAATCTTACAGTAAAAATTTCCGCACACATTCTGCATTTAATAGTAATTTTAGAATCCAGCCCATTTACTAATTCGGATATAATTTCAAGACAACTAAAATTACATCCGAATATCGAACCATGATCACTTATACTTTGAAATTGCCTAAATAGATAACCTATATTGGCTATCCTTCTTCCAACTTCTACACCAGTGGAAAGTTCTTCGACGGAGATTTGTAGCGAAGAATCATCCTAAACAAAAATAAAATAACTGTTAAAAAATAATACCCCCCCGAAAAGTATGAATCTTTAAAAAGTATCTGTATCAAGGCCATGACAGCTAGTATACACATATAACACACTAACTTACCGTCTGTTTGGCGTGAAGGACAAACAAACACACTTCCACATTATATTAGTATATATTACTCACCACTGGATCCGTGAGCTCGTGTCCGTTGTTCACGTGCGGCGGTAAGTCGGGCAAAGCGGTCGCGGGCAACGGTATGTTCTCCATGAGGCGGGGGGTGGGGACGTCCACTACATCTTGCCCGCCCTCCGTACTGGACTCGTTTTCTTTGGACGCCTGTGGTTAGAAATATCGCGCATCGGTACCAATTCGAACAATATTACTAAACAACAAAGCACATCTTATGGCCAGAGGCACCAATTAACAGGTTACCAAGCTAAAACGCTTGAAAGCTGAAAAGAAATAATCATAAAAGTCGATCCTGTAGTTTCTAAAAAAATCGCGTACATACAAATATACATACTAGGGGATAAGATCAACCTTCCTTTTTTAGTTAGTAGGAAGATAAATATGTACTATTATGTAGTACCATATCATAGACTAATACCATATGAACTAGGTAAATGACCGCTGCCACTCACATACCTTATATATCTTGTCCGTGGGGCTTTTTATTATTAATGTATCATACTTACCACTGTTCGTCGATTATTAGTTAACACAGCAAAAGGTACTCTAGAAAAAAAAATTACCTGTTAGCTGGGAATCGAACCTGAAACTTACTACCTACAATAAGTTAATTCCCCAGTGTCGCCCTTGTAATCCCTAAAAATGGTTTATAGAAATAATTTCTTTTTCTCTCTAAGAATAGGTTCATCTTACCCGAATTACTACCTTGCCCCTCCCTACCTTGTTTCACAAAATACCAAAATCAATAAAATTTATATTTACTTACCTATTTTTTGCACAAAAATTTAATTGTCTCAAATGACGTCTTAGCTTGGCACCACTTTTTGGTTTTGGCATCTGAAAATATATATAAAAAAGGAAGGAGGAAACGTGGCACTAAGAAAAAAGATTTTATATATGAATCAGCGACCGAAGCTCGAAAATGCAAAAATATATATCTTACATCCTATGGCACCATAAAAAAATCGTGTAATATTGAGTAGGTAATAGTGCCCCACTTGCTCCACTTGGTTGACATTTTTCATTATAGCGGCGCGGGGAGTAGTCTAGGTAGAAAGTTTCTGGGATAAAAGATTCTCCTTGTGATGCCTTTCATCCTATGGCATCATAAAAATTAGTGTAATATTGAGTAGGTAATAGTGCCCCACTTGCTCCACTTGGTTGAAATTTTTCATTATAGCGGCGCGGGGAGTAGTCTAGGTAGAAAGTTTCTGAGATAAAAGATTCTCCTTGTGATGCCTTTCATCCTATGGCACCATAAAAAAATTGTGTAATATTGAGTAGGTAATAGTGCCCCACTTGCTCCACTTGGTTGAAATTTTTCATTATAGCGGCGCGGGGAGTAGTCTAGGTAGAAAGTTTCTGGGATAAAAGATTCTCCTTGTGATGCCTTTCATCCTATGGCATCATAAAAAAATAGTGTAATATTGAGTAGGTAATAGTGCCCCACTTGCTCCACTTGGTTGAAATTTTTCATTATAGCGGCGCGGGGAGTAGTCTAGGTAGAAAGTTTCTGAGATAAAAGATTCTCCTTGTGATGCCTTTCATCCTATGGCACCATAAAAAAATTGTGTAATATTGAGTAGGTAATAGTGCCCCACTTGCTCCACTTGGTTGAAATTTTTCATTATAGCGGCGCGGGGAGTAGTCTAGGTAGAAAGTTTCTGGGATAAAAGATTCTCCTTGTGATGCCTTTCATCCTATGGCATCATAAAAAAATAGTGTAATATTGAGTAGGTAATAGTGCCCCACTTGCTCTACTTGGTTGAAATTTTTCATTATAGCGGCGCGGGGACTAGTCTAGTTTCTGGGATAAAAAATTCTCCTTTTGATGCCTTTCATCATATGGAATCATAAAAAATGGGTGTTACATAGAAAAAAAAACGATCGAAAATTTTATTTTTTTCAGTGCCCCGCTTATTTTTCATTATAGCGGCGCGGGGAGTAGTCTAAGTAGAAAGTTTATGTGACAAAAGTTGCTCCTTGTGATGCCTTTCATTCTATGGCACCATAGGAAATGGGTGTTATATGGAGTAAAAAAGTCTTTATGAAAATCATGAAAAATCTTTTTGCACTTTCGAGCTTTGTCTAAGTTTATCCATATAATGGTTAAAAAATATTCCAAGTCTTTTTTTCTTAGTGCCCCGTTTCTTCCACTCTGACCCATTATGCTATATTTCTCTCTTCTTTTATATGTACACTTATATAAGACACATACAAACTGATAGAAATCCGGCAGACTGTCTCTGGATCACCCACATTATAATAATTATATAATATAATAATGATAATTATGATGAATAACTATTTAACTATCATCACAAGAGGGGTAGGCAGAGACAATCAAATGCCATTTGCTACGGTCCTGACATACCTCTTTTTTTTTTTTTTTTTTTTTTTTTTTTTTTTTTTTTTCCTTCACGGGTTGCTTTACAGCTCCTGAAACCGTGTTACGGTTCCAGGGTACCCAGTACTGACATACCTCTTTCGCTTCTTTTATATTCATTATACCTTTCATTCATGCTCGGCGATTGTGTGTACTTTGTAATATTGCCTTCGATCAATACATTTTTAATATGTTCAATAGAAGTACACTTAGGTCGTCCTCTGCCAGCATATCCTTTCACTTCAACCATATACACCTTTTTAGTCAATCTTTCATCCTTCATTCTTTCAAACTATACCTATCTATGAAATAATGTACAAATTAAATTGACAAAAGTAATATTGAAATTATAAATTGGGAAATGATTTAAATAGTAAAAGAAGATAGGTAGGTATAGCTATGATGGGTGGCCAGACAAACAATTTAAATAAAGAAATGAAACCATATTTTATGAGGAGAAATGAAATAAGTGTTGATAGAAATTGTATATTTTGGGGTCACAAAATAATAATGCCAGAAAATTTAAAATGTCATGTATTGCAAGAATTGCACAAAAGTCATTTTGGGGTACCTACTAGGATCCGGATGACAGAAGTGGCTAAGTCATACCTACTTTTGGAGGCCTAAATAAAATGAGTGTTTGAGTTACAGCAATAGACCACACAAGGTATCTTTAAAAACATGGCTAGTCCACCATCTCCACCATCACATACATGCAGATTACTTAGCACCTCTTTGTGGAAAAATGTTTATGATAGTTACCAATATAATATCTTTACACTTTTAGTATAAATTATGATTTAGGTAAGTACTTACTTTATTGAAGCATATAGAAGTATTTTCCAGTATCAAAAATGTGGTTGTTGTTACAAATGTTTATGTATGTAATAAATAAATAACCATAAAAATAATCTGCAAAGATGCAAACGTCACAAAATGTCAAAAAAGTAAACAAACGCAATTCAACTCTCGTTTCATATACGATTTACAGATGGTATGACGCATGCGTTAATGCAAGCGTCACAGAGAAAGACAAAAGATATAGATTCTATGTTCATATTCAAATTTGCCTAGATGATAGTTGACAACGTTGTAATTTTAAACTTGAAACTCCTGAATTTTTGGTCGTAACTTGATTTACGTAATTATTATTTTGATATTTCAATAAGCTACCAAAAAACGCAAGACGTTGAATTGAAGGGTAATGGTATAACAGCCCTTAAATAAAATTTAAGAGCTTCTTGATAGATTATGTAAGAGAAAACAGGGGCAAAATAATCCTTTATTTTACCACCCATATTTCCTATTCAATAAAACCAATTAAAAAAATAAAGACGTTGTCACTTAGATATATTCAATAAGTAACTATATGCTAAATTACAGTGACACAGGTGGATTATTTACAGAGAAATACGGCCTAGTTTAGCCCATACGATTACAGGATAGCCTCCTTAAGCATGAACTTGAATGGATACATGCCAGTCAAACTTAGTACCTAAAATCTTAAGCGTCTTGTTTAAGACTATAATATTGTTTAGCTAAAAATTTTCATACAAAATGCATTAACGTTTCTACCCCACTAAACATAACCCGTTCTTGCTGTTTTTTTATATGTTATAGAGACAAGTAAAAACTAGGTCGACTCGTTTTTGTTTTTTTTTCATATTGCTTATGAATTGAGATATAATTAATCCTCAAAAACCGTTTTGTTAACTAAAAAACTTCCTCATACTTATCTCGTGATAATTATGAAACTATACAAATTTTGAAAAAATCAAAATGAGCCGACTTAGTATATGATGTAACAAAGCGATCTAAAATCAAATATTTTTGAGGGTAATTCAAGACAATTTCGTCAGAAGCCTGCAACTCTCTCTATCGCACACGACGTGTAAGTGAACGCGGGGTGACTGAGGAAATAGCAAATATTCGAAAAACGCACAGCGCCCGAACTCTGTGACTAAAAAACCATTATGGTTTCATGAATTGAATGATTCTTGAACGGATTAGAGTGTTTTCTCTGGTATGAAGACAGGTTTAGCACAGTACATGAAGGAACTGCATCACAGAATACACCCAGACGCTATTAGCCCGTTCGTCAATGTCCAAAGAAGACGAATTAAGATAGACGAGAAGTCGCCGGGGATTCACTACGGTGTTGTTGTCTTAGTACTACTATCTAAGTAAATTATCTAAAAGGAGAGTGTTTACTTGAGATCCTAGGTCCATAGGTTCAATTCCCACTCATGACAAAAAAAACTCTAAGCATATGTGGTTCGGAGGGCTCGTGAAGCCGGCGTCCTTGTTTCTTCTAAAAAAATCAGATATCGTCTGTTAAGGAGCGCCTCATAACTTTTGTTCCATACAAAAACGGATTTCAGCAATTCAAGTATTGTTAGAAAACTTTTTTTTTATTGAGAAGACGGCATGTGACCTTGCCACCGCCTGATTATTAAGCATAGGTGGCTGGTCCATGAATGCGCGCGACTGGCAGATCATAATACAGTCCGCCTTATTAAAAATAGTAAGTTCTAGTTAATGGATTCTTAAAATTATCTATACTCAGTATGTAAAAAATATGCCAATATCAGCAGGTTTCATGAAGCCCTGAAAGTCGTGAATTTCACGCATATTTTCAACCGACTTATTGAACCGATTTTGTTTGGAAATTTTCTTTCTGTATTTATTTGTTTCGCGCGGATATTGGGTGAAAGAGATGCAGAATTTTCGTTTTTTAGTTGGTTACGCTTGCCACTTGTTCTGTCCAATATATACGTAGACAACTGGCAAAAAGTTGACACTAAGCTGTTACTGGCCACACCGCAAGGCGTGTATTTTTGTTTGTTTGTAAATTATATATTTAACTATATGATTTCAAAAATATTTCAGGATTCCGTATACGAAATGGCAAGTTATTTTAATTTTTTTAGCCATTAATTTTCGTGTTATTAGAAAAATATGAAAAATTGGAAACTCTTTGGAAGAATGTCAGTCAATACATAACCTAACTTTTACCTTAGTAAGTATCCCTTATTTCACATACTCCGAAATACACAAATATACCTACTACTTTAATCTGAAGAATGTATGAAAGAGTAACCTTTCCTTTCCTTTAAAATGTTTCAGATTTCACAATTGACTGTGACTCTACAATCAATGTTAAAATATTAGAATAACATCATTTTAAATGGATTTATTTATGTTATTTGTTTGGTTTGTGTGTTTGAACGAGATAATATCAGGATCTACCAGTCCGATTTAAAAAATCAGTAGTTCCTGAGATTAGCGCGTTTATACAAACAAAGAAAATATTTAGCTTTAGTGTTAGTATTATTTAGGTTCGTAAGTTGAACAGGTTTAGAATAAGCAGAAACAATTTTCGCTGAAAGCATTTCTTGAAATCCTTATCCCGCATAAAGCGTGTTCGCATTTTCAGGCACTTTGAAAGTTGCGAACTGTCTGATCCGTAGTTTTGTCCAAAGTCCAGAGGGATTCGTTTGAAACCCGTCTATTTCCCGCTCGCGTGGTTCCCGCGCCTTCTCTAATATGACGGAATTATTGATGCATCTAGAAGGATCGATTCATTTACGTCATGTTCGAAGAAACACCAAGTAATTCAACAATACAATAATTTGGTACCATCGAGCTGATCTGATGATGGAGTCAGGAGGTGGATAGTGGATTTCTTCAAAGGTAAACCCCTCGAATTTAATACTAAAGATCTAAGACTAAACAGTAAAAAATAAATCTAAAATGCGTTACGCCTTTGTCAGTAACGCACTAAAAAGTACCTACCAAAACTTTGGGGCCCTTTTACGAAAGAAATTAAAAAGTACATGTTTCTTCTTGGTTTTTAGGGTTTCGTACCCAAAGGGTAAAAACGGAAACCCTATTACCACAGAAAATATATTACTGTGCTATTACTAAGATTCCACTGTCCGTCTTTTACAAAATAAATAAATTAGTCTAATTTTAAAAGAAAGATTTGTTTATTTTTCTTTATTAGAGGGAAAAATAATCTTCAAAATGGCGTAGCAAACATTAACTGAATAGAGCCAACGACCTTGAGAGATGGCACCGCCCCCACGCGGCCACACATACACACCAAACGACGTGGCTGCCACTAATAATATAGCATCAGGCTGCAACCGGTACTGTCGGTACACGAGCGCTTACGCACACACCCGTGCAGTGCGTACATAAAATCTCGAAAATGAGAATAAAGGAACTTGCTGAAAATTTGATTAAAAAACAGAACAGTATTACGATAGTATATTGCTAGATAAAAAATCTGTCAAAAAATCAGAATCATTGCATGCAATTTAGTACTATTTCTAGACAGTAAAATATTTTTTTAGAGGTACATTCGTGATTTTTTTCTATCGAATCAATATAGTTATATTATGTTTTGAAAACAGTATCTTAATAACGCATAACCTCAAGAATATCATATATTTTTTTGATTATGGTCACTGCAGTGGATCATGTACTTTTACACATCATAAAACTCGCATTTAGCTCTATACATCCTTTTAAGGGAGATATTTTATACCGACAAAAATGTTTTGAGATATAATATATAGAGATATTAGTTAAAGCTAGATCGTAGTGTGCGTGAATCGACCTACAGTTAGGCAGCTTTTATCAAGTTTAGCGTTTCACTGTGTCTACCTGAATCTATTTCTACAGAGTTGGTGACAGTTCGATGATTTGTATGAATTATTTATTCTTTTGGTTAATCTACACACTCAATTCCATTCTACCTCCACATGTAATGATGTCGTTTAATAAAAGAGTTCATGAGTCCATACAAAAATCCCATAGAAAATAGCACTTTCAGTTTTTACCAAATTTACGAACATAAAAAATCAGATAAGAGCGAGTCGCACTCGCACACGAAGGGTTCCGTCCACTCAATACTATGCACTAAAGTCAGACCAAGTTTGACGCCCCTGTATGGCGCAGGAACAAATTAGCGCTCCGACTCATACTTGACCGTATGCATTATGGTTATACTAGTTAGACTTTGTAAGTATTGCCATTATTAACATCGAGCAAAAAACGCCGAATAAAATTCCTTTTTTTTACATTATTTTATTTTTATTATTTGTTGTTATAGCGGCCATAGAAATACAAACTCTGTGAAAATTTCAAGTGTCTACCTATTGCGGCTCAAATGATGCAGCTGAGGATGCAGCAATGTGAATGACGGACGGACGGACGGTCGATCGGACAGCGGAGCCTTAGTAATATGGGGTTCCGTGGTCACCCTTTAGGTACGGAACCTTAAAAATAGCTAAATCGGTCCAGCCGTTCTCAAGTGATGAACGCTTACCAACTAACATCATTTAATTTTTATTTATATATGTAAATAAGATTTTAAGCCTATGGAAATTTCTGGGATAAAAAATCACAATGTATTTTGACGTCATAGATTATATTATTGTATTTATAATATTAGTAAGGATTAGATACTGCCCACGGCTTTGCCTGTATTATTTGATACCACTGCTCTATGCGCCCGGTCTCTTTTTAATTTCTTTAGATTGATCCCTGAAAATTTTATCAAAATCCATTCAGCCCTTTCATAATAATAAATATCTGTATAACTAATGTTATCCTTCTGCAGAGGAAGAACTCTGTATGCCACGATTGCAGTCTCCGATCTCATCGTCTATGCTTCACCACAATAAAAAAACAAGCGAGCTTTACAGTAGTCGCATATGATGTGTAACATCTGACATCTCACCTTGGTAATAAGCAACATTAACATTATATCCTGAAACATTAATTAGGTTAAACGCACAGCTGATGCGTTCTCCTTCTCTATTTCTCTTTCTCGTCACACCAACGCACACACTGTTAGCTGACAGTACCAACCTCTCGGCAAATGGGTTGGTACCATCTGACGGCCAACTCTACCACCGCACGCGCTCATTGATCAAATCAAATCCTACAATTACACACTTCCGTCCCTTTTCACGAAATCACTCCTACACATTGCAGGAAATATGTTACACACCAAAAACATTGTCTGGCAATTTATCCTCTTCCATTCACTTGTGCTCTGTAACTTCGTTATTAGACTAGGCTACTAAGCGGTGGATGTCATAAATTATTTAGAATTATAATTTATTCATATGTAAGGACATGTAATACAAAGTTTGTCTAGATGAAAATTGATTGATTGATAGTAAATTTTTCGAAAAGTTTATATGGTTATTTATCCTATTGAGGTTACGTGGATAGCGTGGTGTTATATTGTGCCTGTCTACACCTTTGGGAAACAAGCGTGAAGGTATGTATGTAAATATTAATGATTCTATTTGAGTGATTCGTTTGTGATTTGAAACAAAGTTAGAATTGCAAATAGGAAATCTAGTCGGATCGGAGTTGTAAACTTTTGGGTTACTATGTGTTATTAATATCCTTGGAATTATTTATATCCCCTTATGTATATTTAACTAGTGACGGAACGCGACTTCACCTGTTTACAATAAGTTAATTTTGTAATTATAACCAAGACAATTGAAGTGCAAATTATCTTATTTTATAACACGCTTTCTTCTTCTTTTGAAATATGGCAACAGTGCTGACTTATCGTCGCAATCCACAACATTTCAAAATTTTAACACCCTAATTTTATTAGCTTATATAAAAGTAGGTGAAAAATTAAGGTACCCGTATTTTTTGCTTTTCTAAAATCTTAACTTTAACACTCTTAAATTATTTTTTAAATATTGCATTTTTAAAAAAGCCGATAACGGCTAAAAGTATCAGGTGTCTATGCGTATTCTGTATTAAAAAAAAAGAAATGACATGAGCTGCGTGCGTTCGTTCGTTTCATTCGTTCAATAGTTCGTTCATGGTTCTTTTGTTTCATTCATTATTGTTTATTTTTGAGTTTATTAATTTAAAATTAAATTTTATTCACTTTCATCAACAAAGATGGGTAGAGAAGCACGTAAATTAAATACCCTTGTATCTATTCTATTCTATTTTTTTCGTGTTATGGCTCTATCAGTAGTCCCCTTGTATCCTGTTTTGTTTTTACAACTACAACTAATACTTTTTATTGCCAGTTTCCCTTGAAGGCAGAGAGTATAGTAGCTTTGAGCGGTACTCGTTACACAGTGTAGTTTTTTCAAAATATCTCTTAAACCACTGAATAAAAAATTAATTAAATATGTGTATCGTGTTAAGCAAAGGAAGATCTCCAAACGGATTTTTAATTTTGGTACTTAACGAAAAATGAAATGTTGTGAATTCTGCCAATGTCCAGTGTTTAATCTTGTGCAATAGTATGCCGATAAATCGGTAGCTAAAATTATCCCGCCGACTGTGATATGTCTTATTAATCACTGTCTAATCACAACCATCACAGCGCGGACGTGATTAAACCGGATTCCCCATCACGTCTCCGTGAGCGCGTGTGCTATCCACCAAGGCGTGACCTGGAATCCTACACGCTTTATATTACTTAGTTTTACCTGTAACATAAGTATGTCAACAAATCTTGGAAGTCGAATTTAACCAACTTCTAATTATCGTAACGATTTGGTATTTTGCACGTGTATGGCAGCAACCATCTTCAAATTCTAGGACGAAATATTTATTATTTCTTACTTTTCAGTGCAAATTTTTGAAGTCGGTTTTAATAAAAAGTTTATTTTACCATTTTAAGTGATTTAGATGCCTTGAGAGACAAATAATAACGCAACTAAAAAAATATTGATGGAAAATTAAATAAAAATACCGCTGTGGATGTGATTTGAACCATGTGATTGTGCATCCTGCGCTGCACCCATATACCGCTGTGGATGTGATTTGAACCATGTGATTGTGCATCCTGCGCTGCACCCCATTACATTTAAACGCTAGACCATCGTCACGAATATTGACAACTTCGTGTCAATAGCAACCGTTGCTAAGGCTTTTTCTGATATATAATTTTCAGCCGTAAACAGAAATTAATTACTGAATTTCTGAAAAACTAATGAACCGATTTTCGTCATATGTCTGTGAGATAATGTTGAGAAATTATTAGGTCTAAAAAAAAATAAAAAAATACGGTCCGAATTGAGAACCTTCTCCTTCTTTTTTTGGAAGTCGGTTAAAAATAAAAAGATACCTCTCGAGCTATCGTGCAATTTGCGGTAATTTTACGAAAAACTAACTGTGAAATTCGTTCGTCCGGATATGTCATGGTAGCTTTTAACTCACTTTCCATACAAATCTGTCAGAAAACTCTTCGACACGTTCGATGCGCATGTATTTCATGGTACCAAACCAATACTACTAACACATACAAATCACCCGAAGTTGCGGCCCGTATCTTCGTAATTACATTTCATGGTTGACCAGACCAACTGAAATGGCTTTCAAAATTCAGTTGGTAGATTTTGCTTATATTCCCCACATACTTGCCTCACATATACTCTAGATTACCCACCCTCTATGCGAAACTGAAAACCTGAAAGCACACTATTGATCGATGTAAACTTTACATAATTCATATGAGTGGCCTCTTATAACGTGTTATTAACTATTGGAGGTCTACGGGGAGGTACAAATAGGCATTTATATACCCGAGATTATGTTAAACGATTGATTGAGCGTGGTGTAATTATAGTTATTTTGTAGTTGTCAGGGTTCCATAGGGATTATCAACTCGTTTCCATACAAACGGCGAAAACGTTTAATTTTTGAGTTATTACGAATGTATTGATCGATGGAAATATTAAAAGTTCACACATAAGAAGCGAAAGAGGTATGTCAGGACCGTAGCAAATGGCATTCGATTGTCTCTACCTGTCCTTCTTGGGATAAAAGGCGTGATGATATATATAGAATAGTTTGTTAAATATTATACAGACATTATAGTCTTTTTAACACGTTTTTATTAGCTTCATCTGTAACAATGTATGTAAACAAATATTGGAAGTCGAATTTAACAAACGTCTAATTGTCGTATCGATTTGAAACTTTGCAAAAAACTTTGGTATCATCGAGCTGATCTGATCATGGAGCCAGGAGGTGGATAGTGGAACTCTTTAAACCTGCTAGTGAACCCCTCGAGTTGAGCGTGTTTCAACGGAAACCCTATTACTAAGGCTCCGCTGTCCGTCCGTCTGTCAACGGGCCGTATCTTTTGAACCGTAATAGGTAGACACTTGGAATTTTCACAGAGTGTGTATTACTATGGCCGCTATAATAACAAATAATAAAAACCGGTCAAGTGCGAGTCGGACTGGAGCTAATTTGTTCCTGCTCTATACAGGGGCGTCAAACTTGGTCTGACCTTAGTGCATACTATTGAGTCTACGGAACCCTTCGTGTGCGAGTGCGACTCGCACTTGGTCGGTTATTTTAGATTTTTAAAGTTATTCTATTCTATTCTTATTTTATTTCAAAATGGCTCCATCAGGGTTTTGATGATTCCGCCAATGTCAAGTAATATAGACGTCGCAGTAACAATAAGCCGATTGATCGGTAGGTAGAATGCTAGAAGGCCGTAATATGTCCTATTAATCACTGACTAATCACAACTATTACAGCGCGGGCGGGATTAAACTGGATTCCCCATGACGTCCTGGTGGACGCGTGCGTATATCACAAAGGCGTCACGTGGAATCGTATTTTAAAGTTATAATTATAAAGTTAGGTAGTTATTAAATTTGCTAACAAAAAAAAACCTGTCAATTGCCTGTCAGACTCGCAACCCGATTTCCGTAAAATGAACTGATACCGTAGTATCTATTGTATCTATTCTGTTTGTGCTGATATTTTATTTCTTTGGAAGCGTCTGGAACTTCGTTTCCTTGTGGTATTTCTTCGTTTTCTTTTTCATGTGGCATTTTTTCAAGCATTTTGGGCACAAGTAAAAATTATCAGATCTTCTTTGATGCGATGACGTGAAAAATAGACTTACAAACACCAACATATTCCCTTAAGGCGACGCATTACAAAGCAACGAACTCAGTTTTGTCCATATCTCTTTAGAAATAATGATGTGAGCAAGATGGACTAAGTACTATTAAAATCGATAAGATAACCAAGGATAAGATTAGATAGACTAAGATTCACGTACCAGAAACATGAGAAAGTACGATTTCTCATTGTGATATAACACAAAAAGGACTTCAGCGAATTGTACAAAAAATATTAGAAATGGCAAGTTCTACTTAATGGATCCATAAAGTATGTGAAAATATTTTTACTCGATATGTAAAAAAAATATAAGTACAAACTTACATTAGTAAATATATTAAAAGAACTTGAGTCACAAAGTCGGTTGAAAATATGCGTGAAATTGATGACTTTCAGGGCTTCATGGGTTATGAGCCGTCTCCTTAAACGAACATTTAATAAAATATTATCTTAGTCCGATATGGATGATTTATTTTTATGTAAAACTCCAAAGGGAATGTGATTTGATTAGATCCCGTTTATTTTCATGAAAATAGTTTTAACTACTTAGTAGTTTTTCAGGAGCTTTGTTATATTTGTTGGAGAATCTGGAACTGTCTCTAACTTTAAAGTTCCATTTTGTAAATTTTAACACGAGATAAAAGTAGTGAAAGGATTATGAGATTTGCAAGTTGGCGACGCGGACGCAAGCGACGTTAGTGAGCTTTAAGCTTCCACTCAAGTTCACGTACGGTGTGCATTATTCAAGACAGGTTAAACTCTTATAAGCTCGTTGGATCCGGATTATATGGATTTATTATAACTGATGATACGGATTGGAGTGACGAAACATTTAGCCTAGTGGTCACACTGTTCTGGATTCGAATTCCAATCAAAATCTACATAAATAAAAATTAAATACTGTCAGACACGTCTTGACCGGCATTTTTTTTAAATGTTCATTATAGTCTGAATAAGAATAAGGAAAGAAAAATTGGAAAAGTAGCAACAATTGGAACAACTGAAAGTGCTTTATATTGTACTAGCATTCCGCCCCCGGCTTCGCCCGTGGACATTTACGATCAAAATAAAATATACCCTATAATTCGTATCTAATTGTAGCTGACCGAAATGAATAATATTCGATCTCTTTGGCTGTATAAAGAGTTCCTTTTTAAGAAGATTTTGATTTGACACTTTTTTTACTTTATATTTGATAGCTGTTTCCCACGACTTCTAATTTCAAAATGTTGGCAAACATATACACTTCATACACTGCCCACCCCGTTCCCGTCGTCATGCCGTGATAATAAAAAGTATCCTATGTTACTTCTAATACCTCCAAGAATATATGTGCAAAATTTCATGATGATCGGTTAAGTAGTTTTTGCGTGAAAGCGTAACAAACAAACTTACATTCGCATTTATATTAATAGGGAAGGGATGAACTCAAGACCATAATAGGGGATGAATGTGAATATAGGCTGCACGGGGCGAAATATAGTCTTTTATATTTATTTCGAGCCATGGAAGTTATTTAAGTACTATTAATTAGTCAAACACAACAAAAAAACTTTAAAAATTATGTACATAATCCGACAAATCACACGAGGCTTTTCCATCTAAATATATCTCAACAGAACTGGCCTCACAAGTACCATCGGCTAAATGGTCTTCCGCTGGGTACCTCCCGAAACCGTAGCTGTAATGCAACCCGTGAAGAAAGAAAACAAAAAATACTTTGGAGATTTTTGATCAGTAGGTAACATTTTGACGGTATGCTTGTTGTTCATTAATAACTGAAATTTTCATCAAAATAATATAATAATAATAAATAATAATATTTTCATTTTTCTGAATACATGTCAAATTCAAGACAGAGAAAAAATAACGATTCTAAAAATATAAATATCGTGTAAATAGCATAGTCTCACTTAGACATTGGTTTTCTTTTTGAACTTACAGACATTTCAATATTATTTATTAGAAAATTATCTCACTTTACATATCTAAGGAAGTAAGAAAAGTGTAACAAGATAGCACAGTAGAGCTTACAAGTGGGAAAACTTAAAAATGCCACTTTTCTTTCCAAAGGGGCACGAACTTTAGAAAAAGCTTTCAGGCAGGTCGTCGCTTTTTCAACGAAACGGTTTCTAAGTTTATGGAGGCTAGGGATCGGAAACGTGACCACAAAACTTTATTAAAAAGTTTCTTTATGGTACAGCATATTTAAAATTGACTAACAATGTTCGATAACATTTTCCTACTTTCCAATAAAAAGTGCGACATGAAAAGCACCTTATTATAGACTATATTCATTCTTGTCATCTTAGTAGCTGTGTTAGTAGCGTGCAAGTGATTTTTAGGGTTCCGTGACCTTATAGGCTCAGTCTTGTCACTGTCTGTCTGTCCGTCTGTCACAGCTTATTTTCTCCGAATCTACTGGACAAGAAATATTGGAACTTAGTACATATAGTTTGACGTATAGCGTAAATAATCGAACTTCGATTTTAAAGGTTAATTTTCGGGGATAAATAAATTAAAACGTAAAAAAAAAAATTATCCATGTGACTTTTCAAATGAAAGGGCTCTTTATGGATTTATATCGAGGACCATGAACCACTCTCGTCGCTCAGGATTCTAACACTTGAATCATGCATCACTCCCAGTGGTCGTGATTCAGTCGTTACAATAATTCGCTTGCTCGTGATTCATCAATGGCCCTCGCATTAAATCCGTCTTTTATTCACTAGTTTTTACATAATATACTATTTTTTACAAGTTTAAAATGCATAGTTTAAATTTAATATTAAAGATTAGATATTAATATTATAGCGTATTTATGTAGGTATTCAATTTGTTATAAACCCATATTATACCCGTGCGAAGCCGGGGGCAGGGTCGCTAGTAACCTAAAGTGTATTTTTTAAACAAACTTTGCATCTCTTTTTCATGTAATTTTTAAAAATATTATTATTAATTCTGCAAATATAAAATATGTTATTAATGTTTATCACGCACGTTTCCTTTAATTTAATTTAAACTTAGGAAATTTATTTATATAAATTGTTTAAGTTAATAAATGACAAAAATTAAAATAAAATTTAAACTAAAACTAAAAACTCTAAACTAGGTAAAAAAAGGCCATAAGTGGGACACTACTTGGCAGTGTACCTAATACACTTGCAGCATTGCCTCGTTAAATGGCAATGCTGATTTTTTGTTTTAAATAACTATGGCATGTGGAGTCACCACATTCTAGGAACACTCGTTTTCCAAGCTCTTGGAGGAAATCTTGAGCTTCAGATCCGAGTACTCCCGAAGTTTCAACGCCAAATGCCACAAATTCATTATTATGTAAAAAACGTCTTTTAAGAATTTTAAATAACAACTTATTTAAAAAAGACATGCAAAGTTTGTTTACCAAATAAGACAAGTCAAAAAAAATAGTTTATATAATATACCCTATCCATAATTTGTATGGGGTTAAACTGTTCCCAATTTCTCTGTAAATAATCCACCTGTGACCCTGTTAGCATATAGTTATTTATTCAATATATCTAAGTGAAATAAATACTCTAAGGAAATAGTCGTTATTTTTTCAATTGGCTTTATTTAATAGGAAATATGGGTGGTAAAACTAGGATTATTTTGCCTGTTTTTAAAAAAGAAAAAATAACAGCTATTTCACATAGATATATTGAATAAGTAACTATATGCTTACAGTGACACAGATGGATTATTTACAGAGAAATTGGGAATTGTTTATCCTTGAAAAAATAGGGGAACTTCTAGAAGAGGTACCATATAAAATATTTATTTATTACGCATAGTTTACATAGTCCATAATCAATTACGGTTCGTTACGCACCACGAAATATGAATTAATATAACATTCAGAAAGTGAAAATTATCAATGGACGTTATATGAATATTGTATCAGTTACAAAGTTTGAGGACGTCTCGACTGCCGCTCTATTAACAAAGACAAAGAGAGAGGTACAATTACAATCCTCTGAATAATTGATATCGGATCGCCTAATCATTTCGTTAATTGCCTACATCTTGGGGACGGGGTTCGTGTGCGGAATTATTGATTGTGGGAACTTGTGGCGGTGGTTTGTGATAACTAAGTTAATAATAATCGACATAGACGGTTGGACTATTTATTATGACAATAAATGGGGTAAAAAATTGATTTGATGTTGAGGCGTGAAGCGGAAAATTAACGAACAAATTTATCCTGCCACTTTTGGGAGGAGGGGGGGGGGGGGGGGAAGGTAGACGCCTAGTACTAATTTAACTAACTAATTTTCTGTCGTTTTATTGTCGCGACGGCTTTTACGTTATATTGATGATTTAAAACATCACAATTAACTATTTTTCTAGAGCTCTGTCTTGCGACACATATACGCGAAACGATACGAACGAAACCTAAGGTAACCTATTACTGCTCACCTATGGTCTGTTTAACTGGTCAAAGAGCAAAAAATTGGCGAAAATGGGAGCCCGTCTATGGTCCCTCCTTAGAGGCTTAGTACTCTATGATATAAAGCGAACAAACATAATTGTCATTATATATGGCACGATTGTCATGACAGAGTTTTGAAACGAATGTAGGTAAGTATGTGGCCAAAAAGCTAAGTTTGAATTAAATGCCTAATCTATACTAATAATGAAGTTTGTTTGAACGAGCTAATCTCTAAACTACCAGACGGCTTTGAGAAAAAGTATTTTTGCATATGAGGGTGAAATGGGGTGTACACGTTGTATTGCTAATACAACGCGTACGCAGGTTATGCATGTAAGGTGCGTCGGTGGTGGTTAAGACCACGGGTTCGATCCCGGATCCCGGCCATTTACCAATGGGTTTTTTTAATTAAAACGTATGCACATACTCCGACAAACCACACTTTAGTAGCTTTTCCATCTAAATATACCTCAACAGAACTGGCCACTTGGTCTTCCGCTGGGTACCCTCGAACAGGAAACCCGTGAAGAAAAAAAATGTATGCCTAACCTCAATAACTTATGTCTGTTAAGGAAGTGACATATGTAGTGGGGTTAGCATGGTTAGGATTGCGACATCTTTCGTTTTGACCAAAAATGACGGGACAACCAATGGCGACCCAAGGAAACCGAGAATGTCCGAGCAAATTGCTGGGTCGGGCTGACAGTAGGTATAAGACGGGCCAGTTTCATGAAATCACTATCGCACTTCACTATCATCACGACATATTATAAAGCAAAGTCACCTGCCGCGTCTGTCTGTGACCGCCTCACTCAAAAACGACTGAACGGATTTTGATGCGGCTTTCACGCTAACGGGTATTAAACGTGGACCTATCATATTTAGGAGCTGAGCATTAACAGTATTAGTGAATTAATTTGGTGGAGAAGTTAGCGCAAGCGCGCATGTAGGAAAAAATTGTGAAGAATAAATTCAACAAAAAGTCCGCAGTAGTATGTATGTAATCTATCTGTAATAGATAGGTACTTATAGCGTATTTACGTAGGTATACAAATTATTATAAACCCATATTGTACCCGAGCAAAGACGGAGCGGGAGTCGCTAGTTAATAACAATTTTTAATCTGATCTAAAAAGATTAAATCTTATTTATTTGTACAGCAAATATAATATTCGTTAAAGATTAATCAAGAGGAAACTGAGATCCCCCCCCCTATTTCAGTCGTTTCAGCTTACAAAATCTAAATAGGGTCATAAAATGAGAACGTTATATTTTTACTGCTCCTACTTGTTGGGTGAGATGCGTTAAGGTCGGCGTCTACTGAACGCATGAACGAGAGGCACGCAATCAATTCATGAATGTTCAAAATCTAGATCAAATATTTTATTCAAAACTAGCTTCCGCCCCGGCTTCGGCCGTAGAGCCCATATTAACTTTCATCCTCTATTATGGTCTTGAGGTCATACAAAAGCATTCAGTTTTTTTCCGAATTTTGCAATTTTCGGGCAAGTTTTACAAACTCGGACTATTACGAACATTTGAAAAAAATAAAATAAAATCTGTCCAGCCGTTCTCAAGTTATGCGCTTACAAACGAACAGCATTTCATTTTTATTTATAAGATATTGATTATTAGTGTGTAATGAAAAGCATTGTTATGAACTTTCTGAAATAGATAAATAAAGACATTTCGTCACGACTAAACTGAGTTACAAAATCAACGATTTTGTTCGAGGAACCTTTATTTTGATCTCTAAGAGTCCTAAACAAATAATATTTGTACTATTGTAAAATTTTAGTGGACGTAGACCTTTACACAAGGATGCAGAGAAGTGATAAGATATCGTTTGATCGTGAAGTGGAATGAAAAGGAAAATTATCCGATTTTGTATTTACTTATCTGACGTTTTGAATCCGTGAAAAATATATAACTAAGTTTAACCCATATAAAAATATTTTACTCTGGAGAGATTAATAAAATTAATTACTCGTTAGGTATAGCCTCACAAATACCAAACGCTAAACGAGGGAGACTTGGTCTTCCGCTGGGTACCCTGGAACCGTGGTTTCGGGAGCTGTAAGGCAACCCATAAAATATAGCCTATGTTACTCAGGGATATCGTAGCTTTCTATTCGTGAAATATGTTTTAGGATCGGTTGAGTAGTTTAAGAGATTACCCCCTACATCCAAACATACATATATTTTTTATAGAGAAGACGACAATGCACGCGATTGGCAGCAAAGTTTAGTCCATCAGTCTCGCGCCCCTATGGCCCGCCCCCATAGAGATGCTTTTTCACGCTTCACTTGAAAAACCCCATGTAGGAATCATGTGCAATGTTACGGTAGTACATAGTTCTTTTTTAGGGTAAAAACGGAAACCCAAACCAAATTACTAAGACTCCGCTGTCCTTCAGTCTGTCCGTCTGTCACCAGGCTGTATCTCATGAACCGTGATAGTTAGACAGTTGAAATTTTTACAGATGATGTATTTCTGTTGCCGCTATAACAACAAATACTAGAAAACAGAATAAAATAAATATTTAAGGAAGCTCCCATACAACAAACTTTTTTTTTTTTTTTTTTTTTTTTTTTTGCCGTTTTTATAGTACGGAACCCTTCGTGCGCGAGTCCGACTCGCACTTGGCCGGTTTTTATTTATATACAAAATATGAAATGAAATTGACTCATGACACTTTTGGACCTTTTAGGTGAATTTAGATCTTTTAAGAACTCCCATCATTTTGGCTTCCGACCTGGTCTATCTACAGAAAGTGCAATTCTGTCACTCAAGCATACTGTCCATTATTATACGGGCAGGAACACGCCCATATATGCGTGTTTCCTCGACTTGTCTAAGGCTTTCGACTTAGTGTCATATGTGTTGTGGAAAAAACTAGAATGTGAAACAACAGTGCCTCATGAACTTGTGTCCATTTTTAAGTATTGGTATAAAAACCAAACAAATAATGTCAGATGGGCAGGAGTGTTGTCAGACTTGTATGGGTTGGAGTGTGGGGTGAGACAGGGAGGATTGACATCTCCCAGACTTTTCAACCTATACATGAATGAGCTGATAGGGGAGCTCAACGGCACAGGTGTCGGATGTCACATAGACGGTGTGAGCATAAATAACATTAGCTACGCCGACGACATGGTGCTGTTGAGCCCCTCTATTAGCGCACTAAGGAAGTTAGTCGCCATATGTGAATCCTATGCGGCGGCTCATGGGCTCAGATATAATGTAAAAAAGAGTGAGTTGTTAGTGTTTAAAGCTGGCACCAAATGTTATAACACTGTGCCACCAGTGTTGCTAGAAGGCACTCCTCTCAACAGAGTCTCGAAATTTAAGTATCTGGGATTGTCCCATCTTAGGGCATTGGGTTCGGTTGCACACAAACAACTGTTCTCCCTCCAGTGTGTGATCAATGTAGTAATGTTGTGTTACTTTTATTTTTCATTAGGTACTAACAATAGATTAAGATAAAAATACTAACAAATTATGGATCATAGTTGTCCGAAATAAAAGATTTTATTTATTATTTATTATTTATAACGTTTGTCCTGCAGCTATATGTAAATTACGCGATAACTATATGTCATGAGGTCGAAATTAAAATTGCTTTCTAAAGATAGACATATTAAACATAGATAATATAGATAAGAAAACATTAACTACAACTTGCTTTTTCTAATAGTTTCTGTAGGTATAATACTCATACAGCCGAAGTTCGTTTCGCTTATTATAAGAGAGGTTTTGTTGAGAAATCGTACTTTCGCATGTTTCTGGTACGTGAATCTTGGTCTATCTTAACTTTTCATTGGTTATCTTATCGATTTTAATAGCATTCCATCTCGCTTAGAAGAGATATGGACAAAATAAGTCGCGCGTAAAACTGAGTTCGTATGAGGCACGAATTTTCGATATTGTCATACCCTCTAAACGAACTCTTTGTATCATTAACTGTTCGGTTTTTTTTATAAAATAAATAAAATAATAAAAAAAAACACTTACCAAAACTAATAGCACTGTGTAGACCACTCAAAAATAATATAAAAATGGAAACTGGAAAGAAAAGAAAACTGTGTAAATAAAACATAATATAGTGAATAAATAAAAAATACTGGTGCAGCAAATTGTTTTTTTTTTTAATTTACAATGATGTTTCTTTTGTATAAGTAAGATAAATATTGCTTACACTTTCGAAAAATATATAGAGAATTAAATTAGAAGTGATCGAGAAATAAAATCTATAGAAAGAGAATGGCTTTAGTAGTCCAACTTCCTATAGAAATGGAATATTAGCATATTCGTCACGTTTTTCAAGTTAATTGTATTTAAAATGTGTCACTAAAAAAGTAGCAAAACTCCAAGTCACAAAAAAATATTTGGTAGAAAATAAAAACAGAAAACCACCTAGAAGTTCGCGCATTTTCCGACGGAACTGAAACTTTCCCGTAAGCGGCGTGCACCACCCCCGGCGTTTAGTTAGGAACTAACGGATAACGGCAAATATCTAACTTGTAAGGGCGGATTCATCCCTACTAATAGTAATTTAAGTTTTATTTTCACGCTGAAATTAATTTTTAAACCGATATGCATGAATGAAAATAATTGGCCAAGAGCGAGGATTTTCGTTTAGGGTTTCTTGTAAACTATAAGAGAGATATTTCTTATTTTTGTTAGACTCAGTAGTACAAAATTTCAACATTTTTCGTCCAGTTATCCAGTAGATTCGGAGAAAATAAGCTGTGACAGACGGACAGACAGAGGAAACATTTATTTAGTTTTTTAAATTACCGTTTCTTATTTTATTTATTAATATAAAAACCTTAAATCAAATCTAAAGATTAAAAATAACTAAATAAACCAGGTCCGCGTGGAATAGTGGCAAGAATACTGGCTGCATTTCCCCGCTGAATCGCGATGCTGATTCGTTGAGCGAGGAAGGAGCCAGCCCTCTTGTCACCAGAAGAGATGATCAGTCGAGGGGATACATCTTTAATAAAATTTTTGGCATTTGAACCCCACGGACCTAGAGTTTCTACACCAAACGGCACAAATTTGTAGTTTCCAATAATTGAACTATATTTGCGCCGTTTGTTAGACTCTGCGATTTCCGCCGCAGCTCCCGCTTTGATTGCTGTTTCCCTGAGACGAGACGGGGCTAATGTGTCCACGCACGTAGCATCCCATACAAGGGCCCGACCTCGCTCCCAGGAAATCAGAGTCATTCCATCGGGTCTCTTGCCGTCTTCCCGGATTATTCTTATTGTCTTATGATTAGAAAAATATGCCCACATAGCATAGCGAAAATAAAGCATCTCTTATTTAGCGAAACTACTGGACCTACTTTTAGAAAATTAAGTAAAATAACAACTTTAAGTTTAGGTTATTCATTACCCAGCGGAAGACCAAGTCTACCTCTTTTAGCCGATGGTATTTGTGAGGCTATACCAAACGAGTGGCTAGTTCTGTTGAGGTATATTTAGATGGAAAAGCCTCTTAAGTGGTGGTTTGTCGGATTATGTACAGATTTTAATTATAAAAACCCATTGGTACATATCCGGGATCCAGGATCGAACCCGTGGTCTGCCTAGTTAATACCAGACGTCTTAAGTATTAAGGTAACTAACACAAATCTGTCCTCTTGCAAATCTGAATTTTAAAATTCGTACCAAAACAAACTCAATTGTTACCACGTTCAACTGTTGTCTACTGCAAACAATGTGCGGGCGTGCAAGAAAAGCTATTTAGTTTTAGTGAAGGGAAAATCTGATACTTATTTGTAACAGTTACTGCAGTTTTTTGATTAGGGGTGGATTTACAAAAAGTAGCTTATATTATAGTTACATTAGGTATTGTTACAAATTTAGACGCAATAGATGTATTTTGATACCTTTTAGTCGTATAAAATGCGCTCAAAACTGTGCTTCACCCACCTGTGCTTTAAAATCGTGAAAAAAAGCAGTGGGTTATAAAGTTCCGTAAGTACTTATGTACGTGTCAAGTAGTTTCGATCCGTGCTGTATAGGTATAAATAATTTTCCACTTGTTTAAATAGAACAATCTAACATAAACGATTGCTATTTTTATTCAAATCATAATCTTTAAATATAATAAGTATTATAATGTCCTTATATAAGTGAAGAATAAAGCGTTTATGAATGAAAAGAAACACAATACATAATTCCTTTGTTTGTTTGTCCTTCCCTTCTTTCACGTCAAAATAGAGCAACGGATCGACGAGTTTGTTTCGCACACAGATCGTTGGAGAGCCGGTGAGTGACATAAGCTTTGGGATTAAATCTTACGTCACATTTCAATAATTTCCACGTGCAAAGCCGGGGCAAAAAGCTAGTTTGTTAACACATTTTCCGTAATATCGAAGTAACAGTTATTTATTCCCATATCGAGAAAATAACAGTTACTCCCACCACTAGCACTTTGAAGATGAAATATTTTACGAGACAACCGAATGAGAGGTGAGGCGACGTCGCCGCCCCGTTAATGGTGTACGCGAATGTGCCATCTACTTGATTGAACCATTCTGAAAACTGTTAAATGGCTTAACAATCCTGATTTCACCTGTCAATATAAAAAAGAGTATTAATAAGTTATTACTGTATTGTTGAATACAGTTTCTATAAAAATGTAACCAACAGAAAATGCTTTTAATATTTTTGTTTATAAAATCTTCCCTAGAATATTGTATGGAATCTAATTTTATTTTTATTATACAAACAAGCATGTGCAGAATTAGAAATAATGACGTAATTTATGTTTACACAAAGAAATTTTTATTTGTTTCCCCCCTTTGAATTAGAAGTTTAAATATATCTGTCATAATATTTATGTTGTACTAGCGACCCCGCCCCCCTGGCTTCGCACGGATACAATATGGGTTTACAACATAATTCGACAAACCACATTTAGAGGCCTTTCCATCAAAATATACCTCAACAGAACTGGCCTCTTGTTAGGTATAGCCTCACAAACACCTTGTGATGCCCCCTGAGGCTGACATACTTTTTAAAATTGAAGAACAAACAACATTTTTCCCATACAAATTTTAACACCCCATTGCCCTTATCTTTAAGGCCCAACATCACAGTGCAACAAACTTAGTGAAACACATGACTTAGGTATTTTGTCTTTATTCTTCTTCTTTTTATCTCTTTAGAAAGATGTGAGCTAGGTGCACTGTGAAAAGAATATATAAAATAACCACACATAAGATAAGATAGGCCAAGATTCACATAACAAGAACATGAGAAAAATGATTTCCCAACAAAATCTGTCTAGTGAAACGTGATTGTACAAAATTTACTACATACAGAAAGTTGCAGTTAACATGCTCTCAAATTCTGTGAAATTATCTAGAACCATGGAGAAATTTGTAGTTTTGTATATTACGAGAAATCTGACCATAAAGTCAGCGTATGTGAAAAATCATAGAATTTGATAAAATTGGACTCTTAGCATGATTCTTGTGTACCTATAATACAATATGCTCTCTACATTTTTTTTAAATATCTTCCAAATTACCTACTTAATTGGAATATTTTAAATCAGTAACTTAATTTTCAGGTATCCATCACACAATCTACAGATTAACAAAATTAAATAAAATTTAAATATTTTCTTTCATCACAGCCTTACAGCTCCTGAAACCGTGTATGGTATCAGGGTACCCAGCGGAAGACCAAGTCTCCGTCTTTTAGCCGATGGTATTTGTAAGACTATACCTAACGAGTGGCCAGTTCTGTTGAGATATATTTAGATGGAAAGGCCTCTAAGTGTGGCTTGTCGGATTATGTACACAAGTTTCTAATTATATTATAATTCACTACCATAAATATTAATTAGGTAAATCCAACCTTACCTATTTTCATCTTCTTCTTCTTTTTTTCAATATGGCGGTTCCACCAATATTAATCGGTGATTTCGCCAATGTCAAGTAGTATAGCCGTTTACGGTGATTATAGCCAATAAATCGGTATGTATGATAATCCCGCCGACCGCGATATGTCTTATTAATCACTGATTAATCACAACCATCGCAGCGCGGGCGGGATTAAACTGGATTCCCCAACACGTCTCCGCGGGAGCGTGTGCTATCCACCAAGGCGTGTCGTGGAATCTACCTATTTTCATCTTTAAATTAAAAGGTTCTGGATTTAGGTTATGCTTTATAGGTTATTTTGATTGAAAATGAAAAATATGAATAATAAACAAAAAGTACGAAAAATATAAAACAAAAAATACTTGCCATTTATCATTTTATTTAATATTTAGTTATTGGCATATAATATTGTTTATAATACTCTTCAATTTGTTAGAAAATAAACATAACGTAAATAAACAAAGTTTGTTTTTATTTACAAAATGACTGACTCCATTCATTCCAGATTCCATTCTTTGACATTTTTTGACTGACAAACATGCAAGACTGAGTGATGTGTGTGGATGTCGATTTATCTTACATAGCTTTCCACCCCCGACTTCGCCCGTGGATATTTTCAAACAAAATAAAATGTAGCCCATAGATAATATACTATATACTGGGTAATGTAGCCTATATCACTTAGGAATAATATGGTTTTCTGTACTATTTACACTCTGTGACTATTATTAGACTGTGGCGAATGGCTGCCGGGGCACGCTTGTGTATCTAATTAGTGTGTACTTAAATACAACATTTGGGGCCAACAGCCAGCAGTAGCTTAGCTATGTCAGACTTCCAATAGGAAGTGGTGTATTAATGGAAGTAATAAATAAGTGGTGAATTTTCAGAATCGGATCAGTAGTTTCAGAGGTTACCCCCTACCCCTACATCCAAACTTGCAAACTTTACCTCTTTATAATATTAGTAGTGGCACGTGGTGTAAATCTATAGAGGGATAGGCAGCAAATTATCGAATGCTATTTTGACATGATCTATTTACATTATACCACAGTAGGTAATTGAATTCACGGCTTTTATATAAAAGTATGCAAATAATACTCAAACAAAAATTACAATATTTCCCAGGAAGGTACTGTCATAAGTACGGCCTCTTTGCAAACTGTAAAAATGGCCGATTAGTCCGCTTTTCCGACTAGGCGGTAGTTCCCCACTAATATCTTACAAACAGCTTTGAATAAAAGTTTACAATATTGTTTACCTACAATAAAATTATCTTTAGAGACTGGGTGTGTAAGTAATCAGACAGGACGTGTTATCTTTGTAGAATTTTTGACTCGTAAATTACTCTTAAAATAGGTACCTATATACAATTATACATAGGTAATATATTATTATTACCTATCTACTTAATTTATCTATGTACGCTTTGATTATATACACTCTATGTACGTACGGTACTTACCTATCTATTTATACCGTAAATATCATAAATCAATCAGACATGAGGAGACATCCAAAGTTCAAAAAAACCAGCCAAGTGCGAGTCGGACTCGCGCACGAAGGGTTCCGTACCATTATCTAATCACGTTTGTTGTATGGGAGCCCCCTTAAATATTAATTTTAATTTAATTTAATTATTTATTTTTAAAGTCATAATATAACTCAATATTCTGTGAATATTTCAAGCGTCTACCTGTTGCCGTTATTAATATCGAGCAAAAACGAGCAATAAAAAAAATACGTTTGTTGTATGGGAGCCCTTTTAGTCTGTTTTTTTAGTATTTGTTGTTATAGCGGCAACAGAAATACCTACATTATCTGTGAAAATTTCAACTGTCTAACTATCACGGTTCATGAGATACAGCCTGGTGACAAACGGACAGACAGGCGGACGGACAGCGGAGTCTTAGTAATAGGGTTTCTGTTTTTACCCTTTGGGTACGGAAAACGGAACCCTAAAAACGGCTTATCTTAAGGTAGTACTACATGTTTGACCAACTCTATTGGGCCCAACGAAGACGACCGTTTTGTAATCGATCCTGCAAAACACGTATTTTTGCCACTAAGGCTATATAGCTTGACTTAAACAAACTGTCAAATATTAATTAAATTTTACGAATGTTATTGGTTCCTAATTAATGACTCGTTGATTCCGAAAGATTTACGAATGAGAACATTATGGTAAAAGGTTACTAGAATTCGTAACTTTAAAGCTACTTACCGACAATAAAATTCTAAGTTATGTTCTTTCTGGAGGCGGCAAATCTATCTTAGTGTCTTCAGTATTGTTGTAGGGAATCCCGAAATTGAAATTCCGATCGTTTGATTTGAGTCTGTAAAAGATGCAATGAAAATTAACTATTACATTCCTGCAACTCTACATTGGTGACTACCGAATTGAACTACTATATGTAACTATATGGCGCACAGGGATATCAGTTTGGGCAGCGGCAACCGGCTTGCTCCGGTTCCACTGCCGCAAACGGTACGTCTGCAGAACTGTGCAAAGTCGGAGTAAGGATTCCACCGTTTTGGCCTGAGGATCCTGAACTCTGGTTCGCTCAGGTCGAGGGCCAATTCTCCAACTCCAGGATCACAAGTGATACAACCAAATTTAATTATGTTATCGGGCATCTGGACCGTCAATTTTCGAAAGAGGTTCGAGACATTATTATAATCAATCCACCATAAAATGACAGGTAAGAAAAATTAAAGTCAAAATTAATTAAACGACTCAGCGCTACTCACGATCAAAAACCAAGATGACGTGCAAAATATGCCAATAAAATACCTATTATAAAGAAAACGTAGGAAAGTGTACCAGCCAGGTTATTCAGGTTATCCTCAAGAATTGGGTTATTAAATGCGAAAATAATTTCCAGATATTTTCCAGAGATTAGCGCGTTCAAACAAACAAACAAACTCCTCAGCTTTATTAGATATAGATAGAATATAAAAATGTAAATATTAAAAGTACACACAATCGCCGAGCATGTATCAAAGGTATGATGAATATAAAATATTAAAATACACCTCAAATTAACTGCCGAAGTAAGTAACATAATGTAACATCTGTCACTATCACTGTACAAAAAATACTAGGTATTTATGGATTGGCTACATTCAAGAGTTGGTCAATAGTTGGACAAATATTGGACGACAGTGTAGTGTACGGTCTTATTTCTTTGTATTTTGTTTGTCACTTTTGTCAGTCAATCCGTGGTCAATCTGACTGACCAAGGAATATACTACTCTCTCATTACACACACTCAAAGTTGACTTGACTTGACTTTGTATCTTGTTTGGCCTCCCCCAGTGTCACATTACACACTTTAGTAAGTGAAGTGACAGTGATTGATTATTGTTTTCGAATTTCGAATAAAAAAGGACTGGTAGGTAGGTACTTTGCATTTGATTAATACTTGTTACAAAAGTGAAATAAATAAATATATCTAAGTTAATTAAAAGTTAAAGTTATAATTAGTGTTACGTGGAATATTTTATTAAAAGGAAATAAATTATTATTACGGTCAAAGTACAGAGTGAAACGAAACTTGTTTTGTCATCTTACTTAATTACTTTGCAATGGAAGAAAGGAAAAAAGAAATCGTAACTGAGGAGCAATTAAGGGAATTGCTCCCTGAACTGCCCACAGGACGTTTAGATGATTATAGGGAAAAAGCTAGTTTTAATTGGCGACGAATGAAGCTTGTTTATGAAGATGTGGAGGCTCTGAAGACTAAGGTAAGTTAAAAAACATGAATAAACTGAAACTATAATCCAGCAAGATTTTTCCCACAGGAATCAATTTTCTCATGGAATGACATATTTTCCAGGGTTAACCCTGCAACTATCTCTGAGAAAAAAAATCACTTTGGTCTGACACACAAGGAAAGACACTTTCTTTCATTTTCACTTTCAACCTCAATGGTTTTGTTTTAAATTTTTTAACCAACCCTTTTACAAAATGCAAAAGAGCGTCAAAATTAGTAGTGGCCATTGTGGAAGAAATCTACACTATGCCACTGACCCTAGGGCTGATATAACATACCTAGTTCCTGGAACTATAAGGCAACCCATGAATTAATAAATTTTTACATTTACAGAAAGAGGTATGGGATTTCATGAGACAAAACCCCTTATTTCAACATCCCAACATTACACTCCCTCTGGACGAAGAGAGAAAATTGACCACACAGAGGATGTACGCATTACATAGTCAAAATTTCTTACCAATGGAAAAGGTAAATCTGGAAAAATATGTTTAAGAAATAAGTGCTTAATTAATTTTGGACTAAAAATGTACTTAGAAACCAATTGGTCAGTGTAGATTAGTATATATGATAAGTGTATTAAATAAGCAAATAAAATAAAAAACTTTATAGTTAACTACACTTTATATTTTATTACTTAATGATATTATGACTGATTAATCTATAAATAAAGAAAATTCATACAGACATTGTGTACCTATATTATTATAGGTTGATGAACAAAATCTGGCACCTTTTTGAATTTGTAAGAGCTGGCACATTCAATATCTGAATTTATCACAGTTTGTTTTTGAATGTGTTTATTTACTTTTTTTAAAACAATATTTTTGAAATCATTCAAATAAGTAGCTAATTGTTTAAAAATAATTACAGATAGTGCAGCATCCACATCTATACACAGCAGAGTCAGAAGCTATGTTCATGTTTGATGCCTCGTTGGCTATCAAACTGTCTTTAACATTCAGAATGTGTGCTAATGTCATCAGAGGGTCTGGCAGGCCACACCATTATCATTATGTTGAAGGTATGTACCTAACTATTGTTTCGGTTGTAAGTCCATATTGCACAGAAAAATAAATCTAGAAATACACCCTTACCACAAAACAGTGTATAACAAGTGTTTAGCTAAACTATGTTTTATCACTCTCTTACAAATCTGTCATTCAATATGAAAGAGTAAGACAGAATTATGTTTAAATTATACACTGGTTAAACACAGTTTTGTGGTAAAGGGTATAATGATTTAATAAATTAAAACCCTTGATAAGAACATTAATGAAATGTGATACTTGTATAATAAATGTGAATGAAGACTAATATTGATTACCTACTCGTATGTCAATTGAAAAATTTGAAATTGAAAAAGGTAGGATAACACTGATATACACTACAGGCAAGGTCACATGTCGTCTTCTCCATAAAAAAAAAGAAAATAAAAACATAGGTAAAAATACTATAAAATTATAAAGTACTAGGTTTTCTGCCCCCGGCTCCGCCCATGGATATATAGGCCTTCACAATACTATTGGCCTTCGTTTAACATAAAGCTAACAATGTACTGATTATTCCTCAATACATTGATCAGATACTGCCAGTGGAAGAACCCTTGTTACCGATCATGATCTACCTACATTGATGGAATAAATATAGATGGAAGCGAAAAATATAATATAAGTGACAATTTGACATTGGCTAATCATCGGAAACATTGATGGAGCCATAATAAAATAAGAAGCAGAAAGTTAACAATGGCGCCCATTTAGCTTAATTTTTATAATACCAAGATAGAAATTAGCATAAAATATCTTAAAGTTCCAACAATATATTAATAAATCTCAACAATAATAATTTTAGCACTTGAGCAAGGTAATATTGGAGGATGCTTTGCTCTCACGGAGATAGCACACGGCTCTAATGCTAAGGGCATGAGAACTACAGCCACATACTCTCCGGAGAAGAAACAGTTCATTCTTCACACTGATGACTTTGAAGCTGCTAAATGCTGGGTTGGATCTTTGGGTAAGTCACTATTTATATTACAAACTAACTTTCTAACTAACGTTGAGCCTATATTAACTTTAATAAAAAAGTTTATATAAAAATCCCATAGAAAAAAACCCCTTTCAGTTTTTTCCAAATTTTCTGGGTGACCTTCCCTTAAAATCTTATTCGAACTACATATTACGAACATTAAAAAACAAAAATTAACCAAATCGGTCAAGCCATTCTCAAGTGACAGCATTTCTTTTTTATTTATAAGATACTAGCGGCCCGCTCCGGTTTCGCACGGGTATAAAATATATAGCCTATGTCACTCACTGAAAAAATTATTAAAATCGATCCAGTAGTTTTGAATACATATAAACCTTCCTCTTCAATCACTCTATCTATTAAAAAAAACCGCATCAAAATCCGTTGCGTAGTTTTAAAGATTTAAGCATACATAGGGATATAGGGACAGAGAAAGCGATTTTGTTTTATACTATGTAAGTAAGTAGTCTGTTTCTAGAGCAGGCGGAAAAACGGTCAATAACCCAAAGTATTATTTTTGCGTCGAAATGAAAGATACGCAATCGCTCCATACACTTGCACCGCCGCATACCACGTTTCTTAGTATGGAGATGGGGTGAGAGTCTCAATATTTCTACGCTAACCTATAACTTTTACTTGTGTCATTGTATCAAACATGTATCATTACGCCTGAAAAATAAATACAGTAGGCATCTTTCACTAAATGTTAACCTAAGCTTATTCAATACATCACTGAAAACCACATCCAAATTAGTTCAGCTTTTGTGGAGATTTTTTTTACAATTTTATTATGTTAATGAGGTTTTAAAATGGAAAAACTTGAGAAAAGCGAGTTTGTTTTTATATTTTAAAAATGTTCATGAGTGAAACCAAGGCGGAAAGCTTGTAGTTAGCAGGCATATATTTTTATAAATCTTTTTACAGTGTTAATTTTGGTTTAAAAAATAAACTGTTTAATATGACTAGGCACAAATTTAACGGTACTTATGCATGAATTGAATAGTAGTTTAAACCATGAGTGCATAAATTAACATTTGGCCTTTATATAATACAGGGAAACTGAATTTAAAACAGAATTCATGATTAATTTTAATTAACCTTCAAAAAGTTGTTTCCCTGAGTGTTAATGGCCCCAGGATACCCAACAAAAGATCATCAAGTCAAATAAACCAAGACTCAATTACAAAAAAACAAGCGTTTAGCGATTTTTGGTAGGGGAAATCTTATAAATTCGCGACTTGTCCGGTCCGGACCGGTATTGTTTTAATTAAAAACTTCTTTAAGCGCTCGCTAGATGGCGTTATTACACGTTTATACTTATAAATTAAAAACCTACTGTTTTACTCTATTCTTTTTTTTTTCAAAATGGCTCCATCAGGGTTTTGATGATACCGCCAATGTCAAGTATGTCAAGATGTCACAGCAACAATAAGCCGATAATCGGGTAGGATCTCAGGATGCTCCCGCCGACCGTGATTCAAAACTATCACAGCGCGGACGGGATTAAACTGGATTCGCTATTCACCAAGGCTTGATGTGGAATCGAATTAAATTGTTATTCATAGTTTTAAGTTTTCATTTCTGTCGGCAGTCTCCATGATGCCTTTTTTATTTCTAAATGCTAAATGTGCGCTTTCCCGGTTTTCAAAGTTGCCCGGAATATTGGAAAATTCATGAATAAGTGCTTTCTTCTATGGGATTTTTGTATGAACTCAAAGATAGAGGATGAAAGTTAAAATTAAATATGTGCTCCACAGTCTTTGAAAAAATTTCAACCTATGAACAAATTTATGCTACTTTTTATCCCGTAAATGCTTCAAGATAAATTCTTATGGCACAGTTCAAAAATTTCCACCAGGGAGGAAAGCTAGTAATAATAATAATAACATTTCAGGTAAATGCTCAACCCATGCAGTTCTATACGCCATGTTGGTCTCCAAAGGTATAAATCATGGCCTGCATACATTTGTAGTGCCTATAAGAGATCCACATACTCTAAAACCTTATCCTGGAGTTGTTGTAGGAGACCTGGGAGAGAAGATCGGCTTGAATGGAATTGATAATGGGTTAGTATTTTTGGTTAAGCTGTGTAGCTGCTTATATACATTTTTACACCCGCTCCAGGCTGGCGCAACTTAGAACAACAAAATTGGGCTAGGAAAAATGAGCCAATACTAATGGCGTCGTATCGCCATCTCTTTCACGCCATATACAGATGACAGAGATAGCAAATATTTCTATACCAATCCACAGTACGATGTTGTTATGTTGGCAGTACCTTTCAGCCCTAAGTTTGTTTCATTTTAATGTATGGCAGTCCCGACTCTTATTAAAGAACATAGTGATTGCTATTTACTCTATGGCCTGCTCAGATAAAATAAATGCCCAAGTTGTGAGTACGACCACGCGGAGGTCAGAACTTTTCGTTTAGGTTTTCCTTTAAACTGTCCTTCATTCTGACGGAACCAAGAAGTTTATATACTTATTGTATACAAACTCCTTGAACTATAAACTCCTTGTAGAAAACGAAGCGTAATTATGACATTTTCGTGAACGCAAAGTTAGCGTCTGCCTATACCCTGTAGATAACGCTGAGTAAAATGGCGAAGGTTTTGGTTGATCAGCTAATTTTTTAGATAGATAGAATAATACAAAAAACTTTTTTCAGTTTCGTGATGTTCAGTAACTACCGCTTGCCTAGAGAAGCTCTTCTAGATAAGTTGGGCGGTGTAGACGACAATGGGGACTATAAAACACCCTTCAGGGATCCCAGTAAGAGGTTTGGTGCCTCTTTGGGTATTTTATCAGGTAATATAATATTCAAGCGATATACAATTCGCCGAATAAAGAAACATTGATAAAATTGGTGACTGCTCCGCTAGCGTGATGATTAAAATCTGTCCAATAGTTTTGAGTATTAATCTCAGATCTTTCTCAGATATACCGTTTTTATAACTCAGTAAACCGTTCTTTTTATTTTTAAAAAGTTGTTAGAGAGATACACTGCAAAAATAATCGACAAAATAACTAAGGATAAGATAAGATAGGCCAAGATTCACATACCAGAAACATGAACACTGCAAAAATAATCGACAAAATAACTAAGGATAAGATAAGATAGGCCAAGATTCACATACCAGAAACATGAACACTGCAAAAATAAGCGACAAAATAACTAAGGATAAGATAAGATAGGCCAAGATTCACATACCAGAAACATGAACACTGCAAAAATAATCGACAAAATAACTAATTATAAGATAAGATAGGCCAAGATTCACATACCAGAAACATGAGAAAGGACATAATGCTCTTCCAGTATTATACAAAAACTATTAGTAATACCAAGTTGTAGTTAACGTTTAAAGTATGTGAAATTATCTATAGGATAAATACGAAAAAATGGTACATTAGGAAATATATTTAGAGAACTTGAGTCGCAAAATCGGTTGAAAATACGCGTGAAATTGATGACTTTCAGGGCTTCATAAAACTTAGGTGTTGGTGATAATCATATTTTTTTAAATTCATACTGTGTCAAATATATTTATCATTCGAAAGCTATTTAAATTTCGAAACTAACATATATTTATCGCGTAATTTTAGAAGTCGTGAAGCATGTAATTTGTATGGTACAAAAGTTATGAGACGTCTCATTAAATTAAGTTGAATGTACCACAAAGTAGATCCCTACATTTGGGCCATTTTTTTTTATCTTCGCGAACAGAACCGATAATACCCACAGTTGTTAGATATAAGATATAGAACTAAAAAATCGTGGTCCAGTATTTTTAGCTCTTGAATTAATAGTTTTCAGATTTTGATTTTGAACACCTATTTCAACATTATTTGTTGCTGGCAATAATTATTTACCTGTCACTTTCAACTTGACTGACATTGTTTGACTGATTGTTTTGTTTACCTTTTTTAGTAGGTTGTTTTATTAATTATATTTTATCTATTTATATTGAATAACATAAGAAATATCGAGAGAAATAACAAAAACCGACAAAAACAGAAGCTAGCTAGCGAACTGTCAGCCTGACTGACTGACTGAACTGGCTGACGACGGCTGACTTAAGTAGATACGTTCCGAAGCGTAAACTTTTTATATTAGTGTTACTAGTGTTCAAAACATAATAAGTAAAAATACGTGTAAAATACGGCCGCTAAAAATATAAGATTAATTTATTTTGGTTCGCCCATTTGTGACCTTTATTAATATATATATTTGATGGGTCTCCTACATTATCTCTAAAATGTTTTGATATAATTTTAGAATATATAGGTACATAAGATATAAAATTACATTCTATAATTATTCATTTGCTATAATTTTTTTTAAACCTAAAATCGATTTCTGTAATTTTCAAAATCACTATTATCAAAATATATAAAATTAAATTCTATAATTATTCATTTGCTATAATTTTTTTTTACCCTAAAATCGATTTCTGTAATTTTCAAAATCACTATTATCAAAATATATAAAATTACATTCAATAATTATTTATTTGCTATAATTTTTCTTTTGTCTAAAATGGATATCTGTAATTTTCAAAATCACTATTATCAAAATATATAACATTAAATGATCTAATTTATAATTTGCTATAATTTTCGTTTTATCTAAAATTGTTTTCTATAATTTTCAAGATGTCTAAATTATTAAAAGGTAAAACATTTAATAATCTAATGATTAATTTGCTATATTTTTTCCAGTTTATTTGCAAAATATTTATTAATATATAAAAATCTTCCTTTCTTATTATAAATAATATATATATATATATAGGTATCATATCCGTTATCAACAAGTGATGGTTGTTTAGGTATTTATGAGTTTCTGGCGCTTCGCCGTCCGCTGCCGCGGAACGCTCGCTTCGCTCGCTCGTCTCGCGCTCTGTTTTAGCACTATTCGAACCACGCTCGTCGCTTCGCTCCTCGCTAACCTATTTTTATTTACAAATTAGGGGAATAGGAATCGAAAATTACTGCAACAGACATTAACAAAATCTACTGTAAATTTTAATAATAGTACTTATTTAAATTGATAACATTATAGAAAATGATTTTTTATGATTATATATTTGTAAATGTAAATAGAATGAAGTTATACGTTTAAAAATATAGTGAGTACACTTATTTTAACAATCCATTAGAGCAAATGATATTATAGATTAATAAATTTATAGAAAATGAATTTATATATTTAGAAAATTATAATAACTGCAATTATAGAAAAGTAACCATTAGTGCAACTGAAATTAGAGATTATAAAAATTATAAGACTTGAGATTATATATTTTCAAAATTATAGTAACAGCAATTGAAAATAGACATTATAAAAATTATAGGACTTGAAATTATAGATTTTGAAAATTATGGGAACTGCAATTATAGAAAACAATACGTTATAGGAATTATTATTATAGATTTAAAAAAATATATCAAACAAATTTATAGATTTTTAAAATTACAGGACATAAATTTATAGAAAACGAATATTTATAGCAACTAAAATTATAGCTTCTGAAATTATATATTTTATTTTAGAGCATTTGAGAGGATACCATATTTGATGTCGGCACTCGGTTGGTGCCAGACATTGCCCGACACTAGCCCAACTATGTATGGGAATATGTTGATCTCCTTTTATACTCGATTGAAAAGTAGTACAGGTCCATAGTAAATAACAAATTAGGTCTAATTTAGGCCTCTTTTAAAAGTTTGTGGTACGGCCCTTGTTTAGACGCATAGTAATGAAGTAAATAACCTTGAATCCCATCTCAGACAGAGTAAAATGTTATCTATTTCTTCAATATATAGACATACTGTGAAGATATATTTCTCATTTAGCCCATGACATTTTGATCCAATCTAATGATTTAAAAAAAGTTTGATTTCATTACATTACTTTTGTTTACAGGTGGCAGAGTGTACATAACTACAATATCGACTGACTACTTACAAAAAGCTATAGTTATAGCTATACGGTATTCAGCGACCAGGAAACAATTTGGTCCTGAAAATTCAACTGAAGAAATGCCCGTTTTGGAATATCAACAACAGGTGTGTGGCATTTTTTTACACGCCATTGTTTTCGACCCGAGAAAAATGTATGTCTTGCGATAGTATAGCTTTACTAAAGAATTTATCCGTAAGCATTTTCGGGATAAAAAGTAGCCTATGTCCTTCCCTAGCTTGTTCTACGTATATCAAATGTCATCAAAATCGGTTCGGGTTTAGCCATGAAAGCCATACAGAGTTACTTTCGCTTTTATAATATTAACTAGTATGTTGTGTAGTGCGCGAGTTGCAAGCAACTCTCGAGGTTTCAGTGTGGGGATATACTGCTGCCCACACCAAAGAAGACATGCTACAAGTCAGCGATAAGCCCGCCACCCATCACGTCAAAACTATTCCTACTCGTACCACAACTACTCCCACTACCCCTACCCCTACTCCAACCCCTACCACTACCTCTACCCTTACTCCAACCCCTACTCCTACCCCTACCCCTGCTCGATTGAAATCAATTGGAGAAAAAACAAAAATAATGTATGGGAGTTTTTTTTTGTATGGGAGCATATTTTTTTTAACGGATTCGCATTAGGAACACATCCTGAACATTATTAGTTTCAACACTTTCCCCCTCTGATTTGTAGTTTCCGAAATAAAAAACAAAAATAAAATAAGGGGGGGCGAAAAAGGGGGGTTTCGAATATAATATAAAAATGTATAAAATGATAACTGACGCTTCTCCGGCCGCTGCAGCCTGTCACTCTATGGTCCTCCATCTATGTATGTGCCATAGATGTAGTATGCTGGCGCTCTACGAACTTGGTAATGTCGCGATTAGAACGAGACCAAAATATTAATACATCAGTCATAGAGTAGGTAAGTAGCATTCACTATGTTCTTTAATATGAGTCGGGATTGAAATGAATCAAACTTAGGGCTGAAAGGTACTGCCAACGTAACAACATTAAGGATTACTTGCCTGTGGATTGGACAGAAATATTTGCTATCTCTGTCATCTGTATATAAAGTGAAAGAGATGGCGATACGACGCTATAGTATTGGCTCAATTTTCCTAGCCCAAATTTTTCATTCGAAGTTGCGCCAGTCTGCATCAGTGTGAACAGGATATTTTACAAAAATAAGCGAAATTACTACTGACAGCGTATTGTTACAGTATTCAAAAAAGGTCTTGTCTAAGCGCTTTCTCTTTTGTATTGCCAATCTAGTAGACTATACTAAATCTATGTTAAATGGCTGAAATTCTACGAGAGAAGCCTAGTTTATAATATAAGTATATACTTTTATTTTTTTCAGCAAATAAGAGTCGTCCCATACCTGGCCGCTACATACGCTATGAGGATATTCTGCAATTGGTTTAGTACTGCTTATGTTGTACTTACCATAAATAATACTATGGGTAAGAAAATACATTCACTTCTTGTTTTTTTTTCTTTACAGCTTATTTTCGGCCCCAGGTTACCCAGCGGAAGACCAAGAGACAGTCGCTTCAGCTCCGCGCTCAGGAGCTTGGCCCAATGGCCCGCCTGGTGTCTGTCACATAGTTCTGCTGTATTTTCCTTTCATTGTTTCGAAATCTTCGCGATAGTTTCGTTTCCCCGTACCTAGGCCTTCACCTCCCTAATATTCGTGGGAGCATATTCGTCGGGTATATTAATGTACATAAGTTTTTTATTATAAAAAAAAACAATTGCTACATGGTATTATAGTCTACCAGCTATTATAGCTACTACGTCAGTATTATATTAAAGACAGACATTATTATTATGCCTGCTGTTCGCGTTTTTGTATACCGGGTGTAGGAAGACAAAATGTATATACCGTTAGAAAGAGAAAGAGATAATGTCACATAGAGACAAAGCAGGACAAAGTGTCGCGTCGCGGTTACAAGCCATCGAATCCCTTCTTAGCTGCATCAAAAATTCCCTCAAATGTCAGCTCTAGTTAATCGATCTATAACAAGTGTATTACACACATACAAATCCTCACGGCTTTTATACCGTGTGGCCAGATTTGAGACACTTTTTGACATGTTAAACAAGCCTGTTACTGCACAATAGACCTATGTTACTTCTTCAACAGACGTAGGATCTGATTTACGTGCCCTCCGAATCACGAGAAAGGAAAATTGGTTTCAAGTCCGACGCTCTACGAACTGATATAATATTGTTGATCTGTCCAGGTATTGATGATGATGCAGCAGCGAAAGGAATAGAGATACATGCGTTGTCGTCGGCTGCTAAACCACTGTGCGGGTGGACTGCTCGGGACGGCATACAGAACTGTAGGGAAGCTTGCGGTGGACATGGATATTTGAAAGGTAAATAGGAGAGGTATTAAGCAAAGTCAACGACGGCCTCATTTCATATTTAACCGAAAACAGTCTATCTATATTAATATTGTAAAGAGGTTTTGTATGTAATCTCTTAAACTAGTGAACTGATTCTAAAAATTATATCCACGGGCGAAGCCGGGGGGCGGCAAACTAGTTCACTATAAGAAGGCACCCATACAGTTGTTTTGTAGGCATTAATATTTACTTTAGATATGAGCAGTGAATGCGTTTCTCAGTACTCATACTGGAATGTCCTACTAGTATGACCAATGAGAATAGCTATTATTGATAGTCATAATTTCAGGTAATATGTCATAACGATTAATTTTCCTTCCTCCTGTATATCATACCTACATAATGTTTAACAGAGCATCCAACCTACAATGCAATACCTACTTGGTATACGTGTCTACCTAAATAGACAAATAAAATGTGTTTGACATTTCCTTTGTTTAATCATAAATATTGTCATCATTGTTGCGACCTGCAACATTCATCAGACGCGTGCGACGACGCCGAACTATACTGAGGCGAGCGCGCGCCGAGATGTGGTTTTATACCAGGCATCCCCTCCACGTACACAACCGCGACTCGAGCGGGTCGCGAATAATTATTCTCATTGGACGGCTTCATTGCTATTGTACATGTTTCTAGGTCTAGGAAATTTCTAGTTATTTAAGTAGTTATAATTGTAAATAAATATTTATCATTAAGTCTGAAAACGTATTTTAATAAAATACCCACACGCAACCTTCAAACTGGTGACCCCGACGTGATTCGAAAACGCAACCTTCTGATATGAGTCATGATTGGAAGGAGTCATGATGATTAAAAATATTTGATTACAATGGACGAAGTTAGATTATAGGTTAGGTTAGGTTTAGAATATTATACATACTTAAAAAATATAAAGAATTACATATTTGATTTCGTCAAATCCCACTAGTCCCATTATTAATAATCGTTCTGATTGTACCTCTTATCCATATTGTTATGTCAAATTCCTATCTACAGCATGTTGTCGAAACGTAGTATGACTATCAAAAATAGCTATTCTCATTGGTCATACTAGTAGGACATTCTAGTATGACTACTGAGAAACACAGAGCAGTGAGTACTGCATGAATCGAAAGTCTTTATTCATTTATAGATTATTTCTCAGGACAAATTATAATCGATTAAATTCGAATTGCGAACCCTGGATACCCCTGAAATCGAATCCGTCATTTACAGCGTCAGCGATTGGCAATCTACGCAATGACAACGATGCCAACTGCACTTACGAAGGAGAGAATAGTCTGTTGTTGCAGCAGACCAGCAACTGGCTCCTCAATGTATGGGTGAAGAGGAACGAGAAAGGGACCTGTGATACACCTTACGGATCTTTACATTTCCTTAGGGAGGCTGATGTGGTTCTTACGAAGAAATGTCCGTTTTCTAATGTGGAAGACTTTGTTCGGCCAGAAAGTAAGTTTTATTTATACAGATTTTGTTAGAGAAGACAACATGTGACCTTGCCACCGTCTGTCTGGTCTTAGGTTAAGGTTGATGGTCCACCAGTCGCTTTATCACGCTTCGCTTGAAGGACCTCAGAATGTAGGACCGACGTCGGATTTCGTTCCACTTTGTAATGGTGCGACACTGTACTTTTGATTTTTTTAAGATACCCTCATTTTTTATTAAGAATGGGGTTAGTACCTCTACCCTACAGAATTGCATAGTTTATCCACCTTGTTTAGTTAGAGTTCTGCCGTATTTCGGCCATATTGCACGAAGAGAGGGCAACAAGTTGGAAAGGCTTGTGTTGATGGGCAGGGTAGAGAGAAAGAGACCTCGAGGACGGCTACGACGATATGTTCCGATCAAGTGTCCTGGACCTGGATACCTCTATTACCACAGCCCTTCATCAGGCAGAGGACCGCATCCGAGGAAGATAATTGAGGAGAAGCTGATGAGTCGGAGTCAAATCCTCAGTAATGAGGGACCGACTGTGGCGGAGGACGAGGATCCCCCTTTTAATAAAAATAAAGCTTGATAGTTTTTGACGAGAATTGGCTTAATTTACTTTTTTTAACAGATTTGCTACAAATGTACAGATGGTTGACTGCTTATACATTAAAAATGACTTATGAGAAAGTATCACGCTTAAGGAAAGAGGGTAAAGACAACTTTGAAGCAAAAAATAATTCTCAAAGTTACAACGCTGTTGCACTGTCCGTCATATATGCTGAGGTATTTTTTTCCACCAATTTTCCAATAATATTCTGCCTTAAAGCTCCTGAAGACCAGCGGAAGAGCCTTTTTTTTGTTAGCCTATAATATGTATTCATTATAAATAGCCCAACAACACCTACGTCCACACATATGCATTGTACATATGTATGCGTTTTTATTTCAATATTAATTTATCATAACTATCTATATCTAATTAGCTAGATTGGTTTTGTAATCACTTTTTAAAAAATGACCATAAAATAGATTGATTCAAGATGGTTTAAGAGTATTAAACATGAACCTATCACGTTTAGGAGCTGAGCATTAACAGTATAAGTGGATGAAGTCTGGATAAAAGTACGCTTTCTTGGCGTATGCTGTCTAATCCCTCAGAGATGTAACAAAATCATGTAGAAAGTAATTCCGCATTAGCCTTATATCTTTTATAGATATATTCAATTCTATATATAATTTTAATTACGTATTCTGTATAGGGAACTGAAATTGTATCCGTGGGCGGATCATTAAGTCTAATAACAAATTCCACTTTACAGAATTTTATATTACACCACTTTTTCAAAACGGCATCGAACTACGAAGATGAAGCTTGTAAGAAGGTGCTCCTGAAATTGGTGTCGTTATACGGCGCTTGGATGTTGGAGAAACATCTAGCTACACTATATATTGTTAGTATATTATTTTTCTTCACGGGTTCCCTTACAGCTCCCGAAACCGTGTTATCGATCCCAGGGTACCCAGCGTAAGACCAAGTCGATGGTATTTGTGAGGCTATACCTAACGAGTGGCCAGTTCTATTGAGGTATGGTTTGTCGGATTATGTATGTACTTACATAAGTTTTTAATCATAAAAACCCATTGGTACGTGGCCGAACCGATGGTGAACCGTAGTCCGACTAGTTAATACCAGACGTCTACCGCTTAGTACTTAGTAGTATTTTTTCAGGCACTGACATCACTACTTATAACTCAGGCCCTTATCTTCAGAGAAAGATTTCACCAAATTTTTCAGTATTTGATGACCCGAAATAGTTACTTGTGTTTCATTTGACGTGATTTTTTGGCACAGAGATAGTTGTAGGGCCTGAGATTGACTAGGCTACTTTTTATATCGGAAATCCTTTGGGATAAATTATTGTCACATTTAAAAAAGTGTATTAGGCGTGAAATTAAGAATTAAATAAGTACCTATACTAAATCTATATATCTATATTTAACACAATAACAAAGTTAATGTTTAGGGTTCCGTACACAAAGGGTAAAATCGGAAACCCTATTACTAAGACTCCGCTGTCCGTCCGTCTGTCTGTCTGTCTGTTTGTCTGTCTGCAGGCTGTATCTCATGAACCGTGATAGTTAGACAGTTGAAATGTTTACAGATATTTTTTATTCTGTCACGGATCCGTATTCGGAGACAATATTTATCGATTTTGGAAACAATCGGTCCAGTAACCAAAAAGTAAAAAGACTATTGGCGCCACCTGTAGTATATTTTAGAAAGAGTTATATCTTACTTTGTTAATGAGATCCGCCATCTGCCTAAATTGACTTCAAAAATGTACGCGCGAAGCCGGTCTGGAAACTATTAATACTTATATATTTATTTTGTTTTGCACACAGGGTGGATACTTCTATGGTGACCTCGGTTTACAACTACGCGAGGCTGTTCTCCAGCTGTGTGCTCAGTTAGTACCAGAATCTGTGGCCTTAGTTGATACTCTGGCTCCTCCTGATTGGTGTCTCAACTCTGTATTGGGATCTGCCGACGGAGAGGTGAGAACTATATCATACATACATTCGCGCCTGTTTCCCAGAGAGTATGGACCTTAGTATACTTCTTTTGCTTCATCCACTTTCATTCATCGTTTCATACACGCACGATCCTGATTAAAAAAGAATTCTAACCTTTCACGTGTTTAAAGTGGTTGAATTGTAGATAAATTTTTTCTTTAGTTTGAAAATATTGTCATAGAACCGAGCCCCCATTTTGTTTTTTTAAATCGCGTCACACGAAATATGCTGTATACAATACTCGCCAGAAAAGCAAGAAATAATTAAATATTGAAGTTGATGTCGGTTAGTGCCAAATTAGGCTACAAAATTAAATAGATTTGTTCAATGTTATCTATGTTTGTAATAAATTGTCTAGATTAGTGAAGTTTAGAGCTAGGTAGTTTCTAAATTGGCACCAACTGTCTTCAAATTCTATGATAAAATATTTAACTATTTCTTACTTTTCAGTGAACAATTTATGTCGGTCTAATTAAAGACATACTTAGCAATATTTGTAGCCTAAAATATCGACTGGCGAAGCTAGTTATATTCAATAGCAATACAAGTCTTATTTCCCGCTGTGTGGCATAAATTGTAGGGAGTAATTACGTGAAATGGGACAGAAGTGTGTATTGGCGACTACTTTAAGACTCCTCTTTTTTCAGGCTTACAAGAACATTCAGAATAGTATTCTAACTTACCCCGGGTCGATGTCGCGACCGGAGTGGTGGAAAGAGGTTGTGTTCTGGCAGAGCAACGTACCGAGCAAGCTGTAAAAATCAAACATTTGAACCACTGAAGTTACCTGATATTAAAAAACCTTAACATTTCTCTACGGAATCCTAGCTGGATTTCTCATAGATAGGTAGTCATGGGGACTGCCCACAGAAGTGAAAACTTAAAACTATCAATAACAGTGGTTTTTAATTTATAAATATGTAACGTATAAAAACGCCATCTAGCGTGGGCTTAAAGAAGTTATTGCCGGCCAGAAATGCCCGACCCAGGTAATCTATGGTCGGCATTAGTGGCATGTCGTGGCGCGAACCTATAAGATTTCCCCCTACCAAATATCGCACAACGCGCCTAAAGAAGTTTTAACTTTCAAAAAAGTCTTCGAGTCAACTTAAATTCAAATTGCCACATGGCAATCATTGAACAGCCAATGGGAATTGTTCTGAGGATGAATTGGAAGATGGCAACTGTCTCGGGCACCTTATGATGATGACCAGATGGCGCTAAAACCATTTTTCCCAACCAATGTAAAGATGTCGGAAGAATATTGTATTTCTTCTATTCTATATCGGGTTCTAATCCTAAATAAATTATTTTCATTCCAAAATCTTGAACAGTTCCTAGCACAGATAATACCCATCGAGACTTCAGCTATGTAGACCGTCATCTCTGTCGCGCAACGTCAACACGCGATATGCGATTTGTGGTAGGCGCCTTAAATATTGCCTAATTTTAATTTACTTGTATTTTTAGATTTGTTATTTATTTAATAATAATATTTATAATGTCTTCTGTTGGGTATTTGAGTAGTTTATGAATGTTTTCTTTGAGAATAATTTATATGAACAAAACTAGAAAAATACAATTAAATAATATAAATAATAATATAATAAAATATAAATATTATTTTGTGATCTTGATTAGTGAAGTTATAGAATGTAAAAGAACCTGTCGTAACGATATATTCTATTCTATTCATATATTCACACATGGTTTACATTCATTTCTATTCTAACATACTATTCAGTATGGACTGTTCATCAAGGTGGACCACATACAGGGATTTTCACATTCTATACATAGGTAGATACGCCATTGGAGAAAACTAAGTTCCAAAATTTTATTTGTGTAAATTATAAATTACTTAGTTGTTCGCGCTCGTGTCGGTTGTGTTTTGGCACAGTTGCTAATTCCGTAATAACGCGTGGCAACTGATATTCATGTAGTATGAACCTTTGGCTATATTTTTATATGCACTCGCTGGCTATTGCCAATGAATCCCTAGGAATCAAATTTAGTATAATAGGTGTAATATTATGGTGTAAGTTGGGTATGAAATAAGTTAAAGTTATATTATAGTATCAAAAAACATGACAGAGAAATTGTAATTTTGTTATGTAAATTAAAAAATACTGTACCAGATAATGTGATAAGTATTTAAATATATTTTATACATGATGTTATATTTTATACATGGAATTATTTTATTATATTTAATGGGGAATAAAGGTTTTTAATAAATTGTTTTTTTTTTAATTCTACATATTTTTATCGCTATACTAGTGAAATCTGTATTCACGTTCGTTTTGTGATTTTCGAAAACCACGATTTTTTTTGTGTATCAATGAAAAAACTGAAATGGAGAAGAGCAAGGCCGTGCGGTATACTGTTCAATATCGCTAGCTGACAAAAAGTGGACAGTTGTTGTTGATTAAAAAGAAATAAACCTAATAGCTCATTTTAATTTGTAGCTATCATTAGCTTAAAAGGTTAATAGAAAATAAAAAATTCATTTGCAATTTAAACCTTTCTCTAAACATTCTACTTTGCTTCTTACACTAAAAGAAAATTGTATTTGCATGTTTAATGAACACGTCAATCAGTGTCTTAGAAGGAACTTGATTTCGTCGTTTTCATGTGGGGTTCTTTAGTTTTATTATTTAAAATTACTTGGGGATTACGAATCTTACCAAATATCCGTTTAACCGTTACGAGCGATTGCCCAAATTAAATGTTTGCTCATAATAGGTATCTATAGGTAGGTACATAAGTATCTAGTCTATGTATAAAAATCCTAAGGAACCCTGAACTACCTTGTCCCTAAGCTAAATAAGTTAGTATTGTTTGACTCAGTTTTCCCAAGATGTGGCAGTATTTAGTGTTTTTGTGTTTGTTACCAATTCCGTAAGTAAAAATAAATATATTAATAGACGTTGGATAATGCAGTTTATTTTTAACCGACTTCGAAAAAAAGGAGGTTCTCATTTTTTTAAGTAGAGTAACTATGTATGTGCTCCGATTTTGATGATTTATTTTTTATTCGATAGAGAATTTCATTTTTTTTTTCATAAAAATTGTTTCATTAGTTTTCAGGAATTTTGAAAAAAAATTACGTAATATTTTATTTTACATCTCGATGAAATATGTATGTACCGATTTTGACGACCTATTTTTTAAGTGCGTCAGTGCCGAGTGGTTAAGACGTCTGGTATTAACTAGGCAGACCACGGGTTCGATCCCGGATCCTGGCCATGTTTAATGGGGTTTTTAATTAAAAACTTATGTACATACTCCACTTAACCACAGTAGGCTTTTCCATCTAAATATACCTCAACTGAACTGGCCACTTGTTACGTATAGCCTCACAAATACCATCGGCTAAACGAGGGAGACTTGGTCTTCCGATGGGTACCCTGAAACCGTAACACGGTTTCGGGAGCTGTAAGGCAACTCGTGAAGGAAAAAAAATTCTCGAAATAAATAAATAAAAATTATCAAAAAAAAATTTCGATAACTTTTACTTTTATGTATATATTCTAGGTAATATATGTACCTCTACCCATTTATTTCAGATCAAACGCAGAGATATCCCTCATAATTGAGGATTTAGAGCAGAAGAAAGACTTGGAGATATTACTAGTGGACTTGCTCAACAGAGTGTCAGACAATTATGAAGTTACTTGTATTACATTTCTATGTGATGCTGTATATTTGAATGTGTTTGATGGAGCTCTGTTTAGGCGAACTTTGAGAGTGCCTTTTGTTATGGTCAGTTAAATACAATATATACCTATATATATTTTAAATTATTTTTCACGGGTTGCCTTACAGCTACCGGGAACCGTTGCCAGTCCCAGGGTACCCAGTGGAAGACAAAGTCATCCTCATTTAGCCAATGATTTTTGAGGCTATACCTAACGAGTGGCCAGCTCTGTTGAGGTACATAGATGGAAAAGCCTCTTTGTACGGTTTGTCAGATATAATGTATGTGCATAGATTTTTTTATTATAAAAACATGTACAGTTTAGCAATCAGAATAAGAAGGAGCCATGCGGGAACCTACTAAGGGCAGGGGTGGCCAACCTTTTTATCAGCCGGGCCAAATTTTAGAAATAAGATTCTGTGGTGGGCCCTGAGGGTGGTTGAATTAGTTGATCCCGCGGGACAACCCTCAAACTTCCCGTTAGGTGTAATTTTTCGCGTGATAACTTACACGTTCATTACGGCGATTGAAAGAGGTCACGGAGACTATATCTGATTAAATTTTGAAACAAATTGATTCAATAGTTTTCGAGTTATGCAATAAAACATGATTTAAAAAATATAGCGTGCTCCTTGACAAGTTGACAACCATGGTATGGTAGGATACCTATTTGTTTTAAAACTTTAATTTGCATTATAGGTATTAAAATTATCTTAAATAGGTTCTAAATTACAAAAATAAAATAAAATTACAAATAAAAAATTTCATGCAAATCGCTATCTACTGGGAGAGTACCTATACCCAACAGACTGGCTGCATTGCCTCGTTGGATGGCAATGCTTATTCTTTGACCGAAATAAGAGCCAGCCCGTTGGTCATTTGAACTTTCTATTAGCCGTTTACTAATATCTTGGAACAGACTGTGTGCACCAGGTCCCCACGGTCCCATCGTTTCCACACCAAACGCCTCGCCTCTGTATAATTGCAAGTTAATATTTTTTAGATAGTGGTAAGCGATTATGAAGATCTACTTTCACCGAACTACCTAACTTTGGAGTCTCTGAGACAATCAAGAAAATATGGATGTAACGTTTATATTATTTTCTTGGCCAACGGTCTGCAAACTACAAGATTACTGCGGTTTGGCGACAAGTAAGATATTTTACTACCTTCGTATATATGTCATATATATAGCTTTCTATTCGTGAAATATTTTTTAAAATCGGTTCAGTAGAGAGATTATCCCTTACATCCAAACTTACAAACTTTGCCTTTTTATAATATTAGAGATAGATCTCGCATCGCTACTGTCTCACAATATTGAAATTGAAACTTGTATCACGCTAGTGATTTTTTTTTCATATATTGGAATATATACAACTTTCCCTTTATTTTATTTTTGGGAGAAAGGCGGGGGAAATGCCTCATGCACACCAGGAAATGGAGCCCTGGTTGTGTCGGACTCCTGTCTTACAGACCTACTGACTAAAACCCCCTCCTTTATGTAGGTATTAACTTAGGGGTGAGGACCACGTGGCGTTGTGGTCCGCATTGGGATGAACTGCCGTCAGCTCCTTGTGACTCCGAGCTGTCCATAGACGATCCAGGACAACTGGGAGCCGCAACTCCGTATTGCCATATGCAATGGGCATCCCCGATAATTCAGAGCTGCAACTCCGTGCTGCCACGCAGACAGTCCGGATAGCTCGGAGCCCCCGAAGGAACGGCTGCTAGGTGGGATGAGAGACTTTATGGGTTGGAATTAGAGGTTGTTACCCTGTACTGGTAGCATGAGTGCATAGCCAGGGTGATAATATTCGAGTATCCGCAGTGCAATTGTGATATAGAACAACACTTGCGAGTAATGGACGACTCGGTGAAGAAGGGTGCCGCTTAGCTTCACCGTGGGTAGTGAGGAAGACCAATAACTCTCACGACCACGACGGCTACTGAGCCCTCCCCACCACGACCTACTAGCCTTCCGCCCCCGGCTTCGCCCGTGGATATTTTCGAACAAAATAAAATATAGCCTGTCACTCAGGGATATCGTAGCTTTCTATTCTTGAAATAGTTTTCAAAATCGGTTCAGTAGATCCAGAGATTACCCCCTACAAACTCACAAACTTGACCTACCTCTTTATAATATTAGTACCTATAGATTCCCTTTTACTCGCAGTCGTTGGTTTGTTGCGTGTATTGCCATTAAATACGGTTAAAAAATTATGCATTGTTGGCTGCCCTGTATATATATATATATATATTTTTTCTTTCTTCACGGGTGTTATCGGTTCCAGGGTACCCAGCGGAAGATCAAGTCTCCCTCGTTTAGCCGATGGTATTTGTGAGACTATACCTAACGAGTGGCTAGTTCTGTTCTATATTGTTTTTGAGATTTAATTTGATCTAAATGTCACTTTTATTAGAATATCGCGTTTGTACCCTGCCTTAAGGTTCAAAGTCCAAGACCAATTTGACGAGTGGATTAGAGCTCTATCTCCCACTCACTTTTCCCCTTTTTTTTCAGATACAGAGTCCTAGACACTCGAGCAAAATACATAATGCTTCACGACTTCAGGCTATTCCACAGCGACTTGCACTATATATGGAAACGAATCGTCAACGTGATCTTTCTGAGATACCACAAACAATTAAACGGCGTGAAGAAAGGCAATGCCTGGTTCGATATATCCAGCGTACCCTTTCCAAATCCCATAAGATCTGTGTTGGTGCCAAAACGCTTGGACATATGGCATGAGGGACGATTTCATTATTCTAGACCCCTTTTTAAAGATAAGACTTCTGACCTTAAAGCCGAAACTTTAAATGTGGTATACTTGGAGCATGTTCCTGCAGTTACTGGTATGAAGAGCAATACTACTAGCAAAGTTAGTGGTGTTGAAATTGAGGTTGGTTTACATTTTTTTTACTTTTGAAAGTAGTACTGGGTAAAACAACGGGTCCGTGTACTGTCTTTGCCCGACCCAGCAGTTTGCTTGTACGTGTTGGACATTATCGGGCCGGGCATTATTTGGCTGGACTTTTGGCCTTCGAGTCAAAACGAAAGATGTATTCGGACTACTAGGTGTCACTAGATGATTGTTAGGTTGCAAGTGTCTATTTGGCTGGATTATAAGTCCGGAACAATGTCATTATAGAAGAATGCGGAGTTAAAGATGATATTGTGACTAAAATGAAGTAGGTAAAGTAATTTACGCTGGTTTTGAAAGAATGAATGATGAAATTGACTAAAAACGTTTATATGGCAGAGTGTATAGATACTTTTATTCAACATTTAAAAATGTATTGATCAATGGCAATATTAAAAGCACACATAATCGCCGAGCATGTATGAAATGTATGATAATTATAAAAGAAGTTGTAGGAAAAATATTTTCTGCCAATTTACTCCCTGCAGCGACTTGCAAAATTCTTTCAAAAAAACCAAAAAAAAATATATAAAAAAAACTGCATACAACCACTTTCTGTCTCCATCCAAGCATTTATAATAAGAACATTATTTTCTGAAATTCAACCCCTAAATGAAAGGGATATCACAAAATTGGTAATTCGGATTTACTTGACACTCTGCTTTCCGCCTCCGCATTTGTCAGTGAAAAATTCCGAAATGTGGACAATAAATTAAACTCTCACTAAAAAAATGGCCAAGAGCGAGTCGAACTTGCGAGGAAAGGGTTTTGTACCATAATTTTACATATATACATATTTTGTACAAGATTTTCGTTTAAATTTTCCTGTAAACTATGACGAGGCCCTATTATTACCAATTATTTTTCAAAATTTGAGCTCTATTTTCGCATATTTTCTTAAATATACATTAAATTATGCATTTTAAAATTGTAGAAAAATATATTTGTATTTATTATAACGGGCCCTTCCATATTATGTTGACATGACATCACATGATGCACTTGAAAAAAATAAAATATTTTTACTTTTTCCTTCAAAATTAACTCCCAAAAGCCATCAAACTCTACATATGTATGTACCTACCAAATTTCAACCCTTTTTTGTCCAGTAGATTCGGATAAAAAAAGCTGTGACAGACGGACGGACAGACAGACACAGTGATTCAGGGATTGAGTGAGGGTTCAGTTCATCGTATGCACGAAACCCTAAAAAATAAAGTATGCAAGCAAATTCAAAAGGTATGCAGTCATCCCTAAAAACTTGACTTTAGTAATGAGCAGGCAACTAGGCATCAATTCGGTATGTAAAGTAAAATCGAAGGTTTCGGGAAAAAAAATTTGAAATTAATTACGTTTTTTTACAGATTCTGAACGCACTAGCCGAAAAAATGAATTTCGCGCCAAAACTTTACCAACCGTTAAACGCAGAACTTCACCAGTGGGGCCAGAAACTAAACAACGGCAGCTATTCTGGTCTTCTCGGAGAAATGGTATCAGGGAAGGCTGACGTGGCTCTTGGGAATCTTCAGTATACTCCTTATCAATTAGAACTGATGGATTTGACTATACCATACATATCGCAATGCCTGACTTTTCTCACACCTGAAGCTTTGACTGATAATTCGTGGAAGACGTTGATCTTACCTTTCAAGTAGGTAGTTTCAAAACTTACTGACTCAAACATAAAGGATCATTTCATCCTTCTAATATCAGATATTCAGATACCTACTACCTAGGGGGTTTGGGGGGGTCCAAAGTCATGAAATTCGTGTGACGTAATTTATGGATGGCCCCTAATGATTTGAATGAAATTTGGACTGGAAATAGATAAGTAGTATATTCTGGATTATATAGGTAGAAAATAATAGATGTTTCACATCAAAAATCCTTTTAACCTTAATCCTAATGTTATTTTTTTCAGATTGGAAATGTGGATAGCAGTTTTATTAGTGCTTCTTATAACTGGATCTATATTCTATGGATTAGCGCACTTCTACGAAATATTACTTAATTATTATCAAATGGAAAAAGCTTCCAGTGTCGAGGAAACTGATGTCCCAGACCACTTTAAAGGTAAATTATTAGGTTTGAACTTAAACAATTATTATATGAGACGAAATGAGAGGTAAGTATATTCTTTTATAGTTGAAGATATTCGTATAAAATATTTTTTAATTTGCGTGGCCCGCCTTCGTCTTACAAAATCTTAGGTATTTGTGATGCTATACCTAACCAGTGGCCAGCTCTGTTCAGGTATATTTAGAAAAAAAGTGTGGTTTGTCACAATGCCGCCGGATTTAGAGGTCTGGAGGCCTCGGGGCAACAAAGGAGTGGAGACCCCCTGGCCCCAAATTATTTTCCAAATAAATGGAAAAATTTTTTCAGTCGAGTTTTCCAATAAATATTTTATTGTGAAACCAAGTATAGATTCTTTTATTATTTAACAAACATGTAAATATAATCAGAAACAAGAATTATCTGAAACCTTCAGAGCTTTTTTCGCCGAAAAATCGTTGATGATTTCGCTGAAATTCAGTTCCCGAAGTAAATCACTTTCAATGCTCAGGAGAGAAAGCTTTGATAGACGTTTTTGTCCCATCGTGGTTCAAAGCCTATTTTTAATAATTTAAATTTTTGGAGTGAACAAATATAAAATCATGTTTGTACAAAGTACTGTAAGTCTTGTAAAGGTAAAACGCGAAAAAAATATCAAAGGAAAAGTTGTTTACTAGTCTTAATTAGAATTTTTTTTCGAAGTCTATTGTGGGGGCCCCTCTTTTGTGGAGGCCCCGGTTGCCCTCCCCTAAATCCGGCCCTGGTTTGTCAGATTACGTACACAAGTTTTTAATTAAAAATTGCATGGTCGGGATCCAGGATCGAACCCGTGGTCTGCCTAGTTAATACCAGACGTCTTAACCACTTGGCCACCGACGCACTATATATCTAGGTACTAATCAAGGTAGAAACAATCAAATGCCAGTTGTTACGATCCTGACATTCATCATACCTTTCATACATGCTCAGCGATAGTAGAAGTTCACTTATGTCGTCCTCTGCCAGCATTTCCATTCACTTCTGCCATATAAACCTTTTTTGTCAATCTTATGTAAATATTTTCAGAAGACAAACCAGTGGGCCTGTACCTCTTCAGCGACATAAGCAACAGTGTCTTGTACACATATGGAATGTTACTTGTCATATCACTACCCAAACTTCCCAACGGTTGGTCCATCCGTCTTCTTACAGGATGGTATTGGTTGTATTGCATTCTATTAGTTGTATCATATCGCGCAAGTATGACAGCTATTCTAGCTAATCCAGCTCCAAGAGTCACTATAGATACTTTAAAAGAATTAGCTGACAGCAAAGTCACCTGCGGCGGTTGGGGTAGTCAAACCAAAAAGTTTTTCGAAAACTCTTTAGATGAAACAGTTCGAAAAATTGGCGGGAAATTTGAAACTATCAACGATCCAGAGTTTGCTGCAAAAAAAGTAGGCCAAGGAATCTTTGCGTATTATGACAATCAATACTTCTTGGAATATCTGAGCGTGAGGAGACGAGTCAGCACCTTAATGTTTGAGGAGTTTGATAATACTACAAATGCTACTGCTGAAATTTCTGACCCAAGTGAAGCAAGAAGTTTGCATATAATGACCGATTGTGTAGTTAATATACCAATTTCAATAGGCCTACAGAAGAATTCTCCACTCAAACCTCTTGCAGACAAGTATATAAGAAGAATATTTGAGGTTGGCCTTGTTGAGAAATGGCTGAACGATGCTATGTACCGAATAAGATCAGCCAACACCGATTCTACAGACGAAATTAAAGCATTAATGAATCTACGAAAACTATATGGTGCTTTCATAGCTTTAGCTATAGGATACAGCTTAAGTGCCATTGTATTGATAGCAGAATTTATACATTGGCAGTTTGTTATAAAAAAGGACCCTAATTTCGACAAGTATGCAATGGATTTGTTTTATATAAATAAAAAGAGTAAAAAACAGTAAATTGTAATTAAATATTTTAATTTGCATTATCTTAATTATTAAGTTACATTAATAACTTTACATTTGACTAAAATATACCACAATCAAGATCAGTAGGGTTGTTTTTAATCAAACATCTTATTTCTATTAGTGTCTCGATTGGGAGAACTTCAAACATTAAATAATTTTAAATCAATAGCCCAAGAGAAAAGAAACATGAGCCTCCACTTAGTATTTATTTAAAAATTGATTTTTATTACACACAAGTCCAAAGTATATAATTACAGTTCATATGTGACATAATATAAGAACTTAATGCTAAATTAAAGTTTTATATTATTACCAATGACCATTATCAATAGATTCATTTATCTAACAACTTTTTGTTCCAATTTCTCCATAATAAAAGTCCCTAAAGATCAAAAACTATAAATATTGGGCTTCATGCATGAAAATAGCACTATTGCCATGTCAATGATAGCCAGAACTAACTTAGCTCAAAATACAATGAACTTGTATTAGCCCTGATCATTTCATGTGGTCCTAAAATTTCCTAAGTACTAAATGATTCAGTGGCAGTGTGATGGATTTAGTTTTCTAAAAAGTTACGAATTTAAGTCAACCCATATACCTAATTACTTAGTTAAAATTAGCATATAAAGTATAATTATTTATAAATATTAATAAAAATACACATTCATAATTATTTCAAATTAAAAATATTAACATCCAATTCAGTCCATTATTTCTTTTCCTGAACAGGTGCAGGTTTTTTTATTTGTTCTGGTGCATTCTCATTGATCCATGGGTGTTGGAGTACCTTAGCTAGAGGCAGTCTGTTCTCAGGAAGTACAACCAAAAGTTTTCCTATCAAGTCTTTAGCTCTCTCCGATATAAATTCAGGATAATTTAGAATCACATACCTGATTTTTTTGTAAGTTTGGTGGGAATCTTTGGCATCAAATGGAGGCAGCCCAACGAGTAATTCATAGCATAAAACCCCCAAACTCCAGATGTCTACAGCATAGCTGTGAGGTTTGCCTTCAATCATTTCAGGAGATAAGTAATCGAGGGTGCCGCATAATGTCATCCTTCTAGAAGATGGAGAATGAACGGACCATCCAAAATCAGCAATTTTCAATTCTCCATTATGACCGATCAGCAAATTTTCAGGCTTAATATCTCTATGAATTACTTTTTTCGAATGACAGTATATGAGGGCTTTGGTGAGATCTCTAATATAAGTGGCAGCAACTTTTTCACTGAAGCGACCACTCTCTTTTAGAGCTTTGTACAGAGCACCGTTCTTGGCATATTCCAAAATTAAATAAATACGTTTTTCGTCGTGGAAGTATCCATACATACGTAATATATTGGGGTGTCGGAGACGACACTGTATCTCTACTTCACGACGCACTTGGTGCTCGATCTCAGAGTCCAAAATTTGACTTTTGAACAGTACCTTGAGTGCTACCACATAGTGAGACTCCTTCTCCCTGGCCAAATATACGTTACCGAATTTTCCTTTGCCGAGAGGACGTCCGAGATCAAAATCTGTAAGCGCCCAGGACTTTTTGGCGCCTTCGGCTCCCTCGACGCGCGGTTTTATAACAGGATCGGCTCCGTTGGCACGAGCACTGTTCTGCAGAGGACGGACACGCGGGGCAGGTATCTTGAACTTCTGATCATCTATGTTCTGCAATTTGGACGGACCAGCGCCAGTATTGATTCCCAATGGACGATTTTCCTTGCATGTATTCTTTGGGTAGTTCATTGTGTAACGATAATATTAACTAGCGTTCAGTCAATAGCATTTGATTTATATTTAATTAATGAATAAGAAATACCTAATTTAATTACGTATAAAATGTAAAATGTTATTGATCCAAAAAGTTTTAAATTTCAAATAAAATCGAAATAAAATCAAATCCAACGTCGCTTTGTGTCAAACATCACAATACAAATCAAAACGTAGTGATTATATTCTCTTTGTACAAATCAATGACATCTCATGACTGATACTGAAGCAGAACCATAATAGTCTGTGAGCAGAACAGAACTTAGGAATTAGCTAATGTGGAAAATATCAAATTGATTTGGTTGATAGCTTCCTATGACCAGCCGAGCTAGACACGATAATAATATTCACTTTGGGTATTTATTAAAATCACGATATTTTAATATTCTGTATCGATTTATGACATTTGTCACGTGCTTTTGACGTTTGACCGCAATATTATAGTCAATGAAAATATATTGTCAGTGAACTCAGTCATATTATAATAAACTATAAACAGTAGGGTTCATACTAATAAATCAATTAAAAGTATCAAAATTAGGAGAAGCGCGTATAGTATACGGGTTGCCAAATGAACAACCATTTTTTTTCTACTAACACTTCCTTTGGCGAGCCGAGCAAGAGCGGAAGTTCCTTCGCTAATTCAGTCGCATGCTCAGTTAGATTTGGTTAGATTAGGGGGGGAGGTAAACGCCTAGTACTAGTCCCTGTACCACTGTATTTTTCTGTCGTTTTATTGTCGCAACGGATTTTACGTTATATGATGATTATGTTAAAATACAAACACAATAATTATAATTAATGATTGGAAACACTAAGTTTGACGAACTAGATCGCCTTTCCCGTTTAAAACATCACAATTAACTATTTTCCTAGAGCTCTGTCTCGCGACACAAAACGATACCAACGAAATCTAAGGTAACTTATTACTGCGCACAAATTGGCGAAAGGGGAAGCCCGTCTATGGCCCCTCCATAGGCTTGGTACCTGAGCTTGGTACTCTATGATTACATTAGATGCATCACTATTGTCAGTCATATAGAAAGTGTCATTACTGACAATACATACTGTCATTCAAGGAATACTGTCATTAGTGTCAGTCAGTTCTCGTTTCTTTACCGGTGAGGTGTGAGGTCTGATTCTATATTTCGATTCAATATTATTTTAATTATTGCGATAAAATCTAAATTTACTTACGTTTATAAATACTAACCAATTTTATATTATTAGTTTAATCTAGTGTGAAACGACATCCCATTTAATCGGTAAGTATTCATTTTTCTATGGCAGTGTATACATTTTTCCTCAGTGACCCCCTGAAATGCCCATAAAATAAAGTTATCACCCCACGACCCCCTCTGCTTTCCGGGTCTTAAAACTTTTTAATTTAACATCTAATTATGATAGGTATGGGTGATGAAGCTGAGCAGCAAGCAGAGGAGATAGAGGTACTGACTTCTATTTATGATGGAGATGACAATTTTAAACAAGTGGACTCTAAAACTTATCAATATAAGGTAACTCATATTTACTTTTATCCATATTATTATGTACCTGGTCTACACTATCTAAAAAGGTTGTATGTTTAAAAGTTCGAACTCATTTTATAAAACAGGTTTCTAACTATTCATGTTCTAATTTTTTATTTGATAGCTCCAATACTTTTTGTTAAACTGTCATTTAAGAAAAACTTGTGTTGATTTTTTTAACAAAATGAATAAAATTGAACAAGGAGATGTTAGAATTTTCTTCATATCAAGGGTTTGAGGAAAGCAGAAATTTTTGAATAGGTGCATGTTTGAGGTGAAAGTACTCTCTCATATGCCACAGTAAAAAACTGGGTTGCAGAGTTTAACAGTGTACATATGAACCATTTGCTTGCTCTTGATCAAAAATAAATATGAATGCAAAACTCTCAAGACTGTTTAGATCATTTTAAGAGTAATAGTGCGGTCTTCCATTTTCTTTAAGAGTAGGTATGTGCTTTGTAAAGCCGGCATCCACACTTCTAAAATTAACAGTTAGGTAGGTAACAGACTTGACACCTGTTTTGTTTAATATGAACTACATGCAAAAAGTGGACACTGTTACTGTGGTCTCTGGCCACACTGCATGATATAAAGATGTTTGTTTTGTTATGCATGTTATTCAGTAACACCTGAATACATTTGGATGGAATTCACACATTCACATAACACATTTCATTTCATATGACTTTTTCCCATATTAAATGAAATAACCTAATACTCTTACAAAAGGACTTTTTCATGTATTAATTTTGTTTTACACTATTTCAGTATACTGAAGGTGACAAATCTTTTGTTCTGGAAATTATATGGGGCCCCAACTATCCCACAGAGAAGCCAACCATCAATTTAGACATATTTTATAACCAAAACTTGTAAGTATCTCATGAGATTTATGACCTTTTTAATAAATAACAGTTAGTACAATGCTATCACAAATTGACCATTTTTACAATTTTCCATGCATTTCCATGAAACTGATGTTGTTGAGTAAAGTGTATGGAATTGAACACAGATATTTTATATTTATCTGCGACTACTTTTGACTGTGGCCATTACCTTCAACAATAATGTATAAACATTTATCTACTCTTTGGTTTTGGTTTTCATATCACAGAGCGTCCTATTTTGAGGTCTTCTGTGTTCTATTCTAATCTTATTTAATGGCATGGAATGATTTTGCCAATGTCAAGGATACATAAATCAAATCAAATAATCTTTATTGATGTAGAATTTATGGATTGCTTATCGTGAAATCAAAGTAAATAAATAAAAATTAACTTATACCAATTTATTCCCAAGCAGAAAAGCCTTCAAATACTCATCTATATTGTAATATATCTTAGACAGAAGTTTACTTTTAATAAAAATTTTAATTTCTTAATTGATAAATCCTATATAATATGCCTGCCACACTATGCTCCTCGCGCTGCCGCGATGTTGCCCTCTCTGTCCACATCTAAGATTTTGCAAGACGACGCCCCTACTAGATGTGTTGTTTAGAACAAACAAACGTGTCACTTTGTCACGCACGCACACAACTTTAATTTGCAATCATACACTAGGCATTGACACTATCGATAAAAATTAATATCGATAACATTTTTATGTTATTTGTCATAGTTATTTTTTACTAAACATTTTAGGTAGGAAATAAATGCAAATAGATGTACATACATATTTATTATTTACTAGCTTTTGCCCGCGACTTCGTTCGCGTAGAATTAGGAATAATGACGTAATCTATTTAGCAGAGATTTCCCTTAATTTTATCTTTTACCACCGTAAATTCCCTGTCAGTCAGAAGCTCAAAAAAGTATAAATTCCCAGTCCCGTAAAAATATTTCCCCATGCCCAATTTAACAATTTATTAAGGGTTGTTTTGAAAAATATTTGTATCAAGTTTCACACATAGGTAATACGATTTCCCTATACAAACTTCTACACCCCGTTACACCCCTCTTTAAGGGTTGTTTTAAAAAGTGCAAAACTACATTTTTTATTATTTGGTTTGAAGAATATTTTAATCAAGTTTCAAGTTGATTTACGCAGGAAATAAGATTTTACATACAAACGTATTTACCCCATTTGACACCCTTAGGGGTTGAATATCGAAATTTCCTTCCTTATTCCTTGTCCCCATAATAAAGGGAACCTCTGTGCAAAATGTCAGCTTCATAGGTTTAAGGGTTTGGGCTGGGCGTTGATGAGTCAGTGAATCGGAACTTCTCTTTTTATATATATAGATTTGTCAAAATAATAACAAATACTTTAGCGGTAGGTAATAACTATTGTTGCTTTTAAAACTTCTTCAGTAAATCCAGCCTCTGCATCAATACTAGAGTACTATTTTTATAGAGTCCTGGGGTGTGGCACACATACAATGTATCAATTGTTTTCTAATATTATAATTGTATGTTTTTGGTAAATAAAAAATGAAGTGTTAAAGCAAAGGACCTAACTTCAGGGGGCTATTGTCCGGATTTGCTTACATTTCTTTTATCTTTATTAATATATAAATGTTTTTCTTTATTTTTGTACTCTTTAAAACAGACATTTCTTCATCTTGCAAATTATATTTTTTCACTGAATAGTGCAATTTTCTTCGAATCTCGTCTACTTAAAGAAGAAGAAATCTCATGAAGTTTCTTAACGGAAAGTTTTGCTTTTTAATAATATATATCTATCTATCATCATGCCTTTTATCCCAAGAGGGACAGGCAGATACAATCGAATGCTATTTATTACGATTCTGACAAACCTCTTTCGCTTCTTTATATTTAAAAAGGTATGCACGTAATTTCCTTTTTTTCTTTTCATCTAGTTTATTTTCTAGGTTTATGCCAGTTGTAGGTGTAGTGCATAATTCTGGAGTTTCTTGAGGGGTGGCATGTAAAGTGGACAATCAATTTAACGTATAAAAAAATATTTTAACCCAAACTATTTAAGTGTAAATGTAAATTAATGTTTAGATTACTTTGGGACCATGAAGTATTCGACGATTTTTTCCTGGTAAATATAGTTGTTCTTCAAAATGTTTGAAGCAAATTGTGCTGGTTTTTTATGAAAGTTCCTCAAAGTAATTAATACTTTAAAAGTGAATATTTCTAAACACTTTTTATAAACGCATGAAATCGATATCGATAAAATTCGTATGACGACTAACAGCACTACGGCCGAAATGGCGTGCGTGAAATCTACATAAATAAAAACAAATAAAACAATTTTAAAATTACTTACTTGAATTATGACACACCATAATTTGATAAATTAATTGTCCCTCTATGATGTCTACACGTAATAATAGAACAGTACGGCAATATTATCAAAAAAAACAATTTTTACAGTAAAATTTTAGATAGCGTGCAAACGTCAGACGACAATGCAGACTGACGCGTATAGTTGTCTTAGAAGACAACTCTCTGGCACGATCTTATAGTGAGCGGAACACATCTAGTAGAGGCGGGCCACGCATCGTCTTATAAAATCTTAGGTCCACATACTACTCTACTCGCGCAATTAATCACGACGCTACGCACTCGATCTTGACTCGCGCACAAAAACGGACATAACAGGGAGCAGTGGGCGTGACGAGGAGCATGACGTGCGGCATGGCGAGTAACGTGGCCACACTATGTCTCTTCCTCCTTTCCTCACTACTTCCCATGCCACTCGAAGAGTGTTGGGCAGGGGTATATGGGTTGGAATCTTTTTATAAAATTTCACACACCAACCTTATGGGAGCGTTCAAGTATTATGTAACGCAATTTTTGAAGATTTTTGACCCCCCTCCCCCCCCTGTAACGCACCGTAACGTTTTTCTGTACCCCCCCTCCCCCTCTCTAAACGTTACGTAACACTCAAGTGATAATTTTTACCCTAAAGTCGTAAAAAGTTCGTTACGCTCGCGCTTAAGGCATGCAAAAAATGACGACCAGACTAACAATCGAGGGATTCCCCGTAACGTAAATGAAAAGGGTTGCCAGTTTGGGAGTTTTAATTCCCTAATTTTTAGAAACAATGTTACGTAACGTGTAAGAAAGACCCCCTCCCGCCCCTGTAACACATCGTAACGTTTTACGGGACCCCCTCTCACCCCCCAAATTGCGTTACGTAATACTTGAACGCTCCCTATGGAGCCTAGCAGAGAGCGGCATGAGCTTATGTTTACTTCTTGTATTTGCATTATGCCTGTCACCATTTCGTTTAAATGTAGCAATGTTTTTAGGGACATACATAAAATTACACATACACAGTCATTATATTGATACAAAGTAATTCTGTGTTTTACCTGCTCCTTATTTATCAGGAAAATGTTAAGGTTAGAGATGAGACCTAGTCCTAAAAATATTTTATTTCAGATTACAATCGGTGAAAGACAAAATTTTCAAGATATTAAACGAGGAGGCTGATCAATGGGTTGGTTCTGCCATGACGTACACATTGTTTGAATGTCCCAGGGACAGGTTGACTGAGTTACTTGAGGAACAAACTGAAGAGGTTATAGCGCAACGAGTTGAGAAGATTAATATAGATGAACAGGTAATATTATATTAATAGAAGGTTGGTAGATCATTTGACTTGAGACTGGGGTGGACCAATTTTCTTAAAGAACATGTGCTGTAATCAAATTCACATTAAGCTAAATTATCTATAAATAACAGATATTTGAGGCAACAACAGACTTGCCACCTGTTTTATTTAATATGGACAAACTGGCTATAACTGGAAACTGTTACTGGTGTCTCTGGCCACACTGCAAGCTATAAATACCATGAATATGTGTGTGTGTGTAGGTTATATTAATAATATTGCATACAACAGAATAATGAAATCAATCATGATTAGTGAAAAAGTGGTTCTCAATGTATACAAGCAATCCTCTAAACTTAATATAATAATGTTCTAAACTGCTGGGTATGATGCAATAATGTGAGGTTTTCTGATGCAGACATGGTATAAAAAACCTATTTAGTATTTTTTTTTGGCCAGTATTTTCTATTATAAAATGTTGGTCATCACATGTAATTGTAATAGTAGTTTATGAAATGGGTTCATAATAGGGGTAATTAAAATCCAAGTGGATTTTTTTAATAGCATCCACGACTGTTTTAATTCCAAGTTATGTGCCAGTTCATACACTACTTTATCTAATTCCATGCAAAAGGTATTTTAAATAATTGACCAATTTATTTATCGACAAATTGGCGGCAAACCGCGGTTACCTACCGCGCATGCGCGTTAACTGTCGAGTGACTCGCACATGCGCGTGTAGATATTTTCATAGAGTTTAATGTGGCTGTATATGACATATCCTCTACCCTTTCTGCATTAAAAAAAAAAGACATTACGATATCGTTTTTGTATGAAAACTTCGGTACTGTAATACATTACAGTATCGAAGTTTGACATATTACAGACGCGTGTAGGTAAAACATATCATTATGAAGTATAATTCGATTTTGTAATAGAGACTTTACGATATAAGAGTAAATAAAACAATTTACCTTTTTCCAGTGTGATCCATCATCCAAGAAAACGGAAAGGAAAGAACACCTGACGAAGGCGCAGAAGAGACGTGCGTGGGACCGAGCTGAGGTCGGCAAGGGTGGTGAGAAACCTCGCGGGTGGGACTGGGTGGACATTGTTAAACATCTGTCTCACGTGCCCCATGAACCTAGCTCATGACAGACGCACAGCTCTTAGATTTTATATATAGCTAAATTCTAGTAGATCAAAACTTTTCGATACTGTTTTTTTAAATTTTCTAATCAAGTTGTAAAAACGTGGTATTAGATTTAACGATTGTTGATCCATCACCTTGTATATAATGCTAAATAATAATGGAAGGGAGGAGCAGAAGTCCCCCCCCCCACCCGCTCTGCCCACTCAGTGGGAAAAATGTATGACCAGAAACAAAACACTGTCGATTATGTAATTAAACTGTCAACGCAAAGGGAGCCTTATCTGAATGCAATTAGACTCATATTGCCTTTTATTTTTATATTCCATGAAATTTCATATTAATGTACTAAGAGAGACTTCTGTATGTTTGTCCTGTGCGTCACGGCTCAATTTATTTCAATACAAGATGACATATTGGCAGTTCTTATTAAGACCTGCTACAATACCTTCCTTGAAGGCTTCCATAAATACTAATTAAAATAATGTAGTTAAATCTATGTTTTTATTGATCGTTCTAAATTTTATTCTTTCATTGATAACATGTGAATTTTAATGACCTACAGTACAGATGAAATTGTTCATGGCTATTATTTGCGTTATATGCTTTGTGAGATATTATTAGTGTAATTATAAGGTGACAATCCTAATGATTTCAGTTGAACATATTAGATTAATTTAGTGAAATTGTAATGTATTAGGTACTTACCTATGTATTTTTTTACCTTGCGGTGCTATTGTCTAGTAATTGTTATTGTTAGTGATATTTAAATGTCTAAATCGGTATAAATGGTCTGCGTTACTCCACAGTAGTTCTACCGTACTACCCTATTTTTGATTTTTTTTTCGTCGTTGGAGTCTCTTTAGAACTTATCCTATCAATATTTGTCTCCGAATATCGCCTTTTTGCCTCAAACAAACGAATATCATCATCAAATGTTTTGCTAGAAATGAGGTATTTGTGACAAATGTCACAAGTGCCATTGTGTGGATGCTTGAATGAATAATATTATTTTTTGTATTGAAAATATCATAATATAGCCAGCGTTTGTCAATAGGTATGTTATAATTAGAACAGTTTTCCACATACAGATCATACATCTAGCTAGGCTATGTTTAATTCAGAATTTTGTAGTGGCTTACAATCAGCGGAATAAACTCTATATGCATAACTGCTTCATCCAATTTATTCGGTGGGGCATGTTTCTCTCTGCATGTACTTGATTGTCTATCTCCTCGATTCAGATCGTCTCGAAATAAATATATCTAAAGTAGTATGAAATTGGTGGTATACTTTTTAGGTAGGTACTTGAACAATAGCAAGTAAACTATCAAAAGGCCTATAAGATAAATCAGTCTCAACTCATTTAAATTTTCGTCGATTGACTTAAAAAACATACTTTCACCACATCATCTTCTACTTCAGATAAGGCCTTACCCAGATAGACTTTCACTAAGACGCAAACGCCTTGTTTTATTTTATTATCATGTATATTTTCTTTCTCGATAAAAGCATCGTTATTTCCCCTTGATGTGTTAGGTTGTTCTACTGAACATCATTGGAGCTGAGCAGACAATGCTGTAAAACCGTTTTGCTAGCTTTTGACAAAGGTTGCTTATTCCATAGGTTCCATTGCAGTTTGTAATGGAACGTAGTGCTTGGGATCCATGCAAGAGCAAAAGCCGTGCTGACAGAAACAACTCAAAATTCTATACTTTAGAACTCCAGCCTCCTCAGTAAAAACTTGAGGAACTTTCATGGCATGGATAGTGGCACAATATTCTTCGGGACCTGTTTTGAACTCTGCTCAACATCCTCATCCGTTATCAGATGTAGGCTCACTTTACTAACATATTTCAAAGCAAAATAGAAATTTGTGGCATCAGATAATTATGTCACTTCCATGTGCAACAAACAAGTAAGTGAGTAAAAATTCCATGTAACTTGTAAACAGAAAACAATTTTGGGCTTGTTAGAAAAAGTTCCGTGGATAGTGGCACAATATTCTTCGGGACCTGTTTTGAACTCTGCTCAACATCCTCATCCGTTATCAGATGTAGGCTCACTTTACTAACATATTTCAAAGCAAAATAGAAATTTGTGGCATCAGATAATTATGTCACTTCCATGTGCAACAAACAAGTAAGTGAGTAAAAATTCCATGTAACTTGTAAACAGAAAACAATTTTGGGCTTGTTAGAAAAAGTTCCGTGGATAGTGGCACAATATTCTTCGGGACCTGTTTTGAACTCTGCTCAACATCCTCATCCGTTATCAGATGTAGGCTCACTTTACTAACATATTTCAAAGCAAAATAGAAATTTGTGGCATCAGATAATTATGTCACTTCCATGTGCAACAAACAAGTAAGTGAGTAAAAATTCCATGTAACTTGTAAACAGAAAACAATTTTGGGCTTGTTAGAAAAAGTTCCGTCTGAAAATACATGCAGGACATTTACTTGTGGAAATTTATCATGAATTGAAGAAAAGATAGGATGGAGGCGAGTCCAGATTGCAGCTGGGTTGTGTGAAAGGTTTCCAGACACGGTGCAAAACGATAATACCGCAATTTTATTACCTGAACTACGGCTATACATCACTCCAGTGTGCAAGGATACGTGATTGCGGGGACTACCAAAATGATGTGATTGTATCTCTTTAAAATATTTACAGCTGTAATTCTCACTGAAGTCAAAATTCAGTGCAATTTAATTTATGGCCAACTCATCTATGCGTGTTATTTATGTTTCTGTACTGCGTCTTAATGTAATAAATGTGCCTTTTGAATTCCTTTAGTGTTATTTCAAACTTATCCATCAAAGCTTTTCCTGTAGGTACTCTTCATATCCACGGGTTTTGTAACTTTTTAAACTTTAATTTTCTTGCCGGACTTCTCTATCACTTCGGATATTTAACTATAATTTCGTCTTTTGACGTATCAAAAAATGTTTTTATTGATTGACATGCAGAGCAGATTCCTGACATACATGCTGGTGAATCTGGATCGCATACTTGGCTTGTAATCTTGTTAAGATCTGTGGTGGAATATAGGTGTTCAGTTTCTCTTTTTTTCAGGTGTAACTTGTTCTTTATCTACTGCACTTACAGCCAGCAAGTGTTTGATCATCATTATTAGTTTTAATATTCTCAAAAATAGGAGTTGGATTTGGTCGATCTGTGCCCCACTAAAGTCTGGAAAAATGTTCACATCATTCAAAGTACCTACACCGAAAACCAGCTTGTATGTATATTTTCACTTGTTGCGGCATGTGGAATGGCTGTTTTAACCAACTCGGGAATGTCATATATAGTAATCGTCTTACCAGGATATGACGCTAGCCAGCTATCTGCTGCTGAAGTATAGTATTTCTTCAAAGGTCCATAGACCGATCGGTCCAGTGGCTGCAGTGCGGCGGTAAAGATAATACTGTCACGCCATTTTCCTTGAAGTAATCGGGAACACTAATAGACAAATGTGAATCGTGGTTGTCTAACAATAAAATAATATAATAATAATAATAAGTCTTTTATTTCCTTAATAATAATATTATAATACATTTCATTTTTAAAAAAAATGTTTGATTTGAATTAATAATAAAAAACAAAATAATAAATTAAAAAATATGAAAAAATTAATATAGTTAGTTTTTTTTAAATATTGAATTCACACATAAATATTTGTTATTTCTTCCCTCAAACTTACAATCATTCATTCATTCATTCTCTCAAGCATTTCTTCTTTAATTATTAAGGACCTCTCGGCGAGTATAGGCCTCCTCCATCTCTCTCCACTTTTTCCTATCTTGGGCTGTTCTTAGCCAGTCGTTGTTTGTAAATTTTACAAGTTCGTCTTTCCATCTTTCCAGATATTCAAAATAATCTACTAATAAGTTCAAATAAGTCAGAAACAATTACTACAATTTGCTGATATGTTGGTTTTATATATCTCTATAGTATGACTCAAAGAGGAGACATATGTTATCAAGAGTTATTATTGGCTAGTGATAGTCATCCAGAAGCTACGAGTTTTTATATGCCACATGGAAACTCATGATTACAAGCTACCCGCAAATCATCTTGAAGCGGCGGTATCTACAATTCCCAAATTACATTATGAAAATAGACGCAGGTTACCCACAATATATGATGTGTCCTGAACAATTTAAGATGCTAAAACTTAGTTTAGATACTTAGCTTGCAATTAATCTCGGTGTTTATTCTCCTAAGCATGCCGCCATGTCTTCGTTCGTTGCAAAAGGGGGACGTTACTTTAATCATAGACATTTATTTCATGCAATAATAATATTCATAGACTTAATGTTACTAGGTTTTCTTGTAGATTCGTTTTAATGATATCGCGACAACTTAGCGACACTCGCACCAAGGAAGCTTGAGTTTTGCGGTTTGCCGCGTGCCTTCCCACGACGACCTTAGCGCATGGCAGTCATCAGATTACTTGTCCATTCTTTGATTTTCTCCAAGGCCTTTATGGCTGATTTCCTCTTTGGAGTGATGTATCTTGATTCGTCGTTTTCTTCTTCGTGGGTTTCCATATCTCCTTTGTTGTTGTCATTTTCTTTTGTACTTGTGTATACTTCATCTAACATTATGTCGTCGTTTTATTGATTTGTATCTGTGTCAATTACATTCCTCTCCGTGTTCACCTCGTTTTCACCTTTTCTCACATTTTCTTCGCCTATTCTGATATCTGAGACACCTCCATGTGTTGTTAGTATTTGTTCAATTCTTGGGTTCGTATTTTCTACAATGATTTCTATTATTCTGTTTCGTGTCGTTTCATGTTGATCCTCGATATGAGTTTCGTCGAGTTCCAATTCCCGTTCTCCAATTCTCTCGCTTGCCTTCGCCTTTAAGTTGCACTTGACCTACTTGACCTTCCATAAGTTTTTTGTCCGATGTCACTCATGGCTGCTTTTTAGAGTGCCAATATCTTTTCCGCAAACATGGGAGGTATCTGTTGCGAAACATTTCCTTAAATTCTTCCAGGAGTGTCCGACCTCTTTCCAGTTACTTATTAAGTCGGTGTTTGTAGTGGTACCTTGTCGTTGACAGTTCTTTGGGGTTTTTTCCTACGGTTAAGAAATCAAAGAGTTTTAATACGTGCTCTACTTCCGAGTCTACATTAGTTAACGGTCTCGTATTTAGTATTGCCTCTATCTTCTTTACAACAGTTGCCAGCTGACTATCATTTAGTAGGTGTTTTTGTATTGTCCTCTTCATACAATGTTTTACCATTCCGACCATGCGTTCATAGAACCCTCCGAACCATGGTGCAAGTTCGAGTATAAATCTCCATCGAATCTTATTTTCTATACAATAAGATTGGGATAAAAAATCTGCTATAAGTTTGAACTGCAGAGCGTTGTCGGACGTGATGAGTGATAGTAATCCTCGAGGTGGCAATCATTATACTCAATGCTAGCAAGCCTTCTTCCGCTGGTAGGTATTGTACCACTTCCAGATGTATCGCTCTAACGGCCAGACAAGTAAACAGACATATTCATCGCTTACCTGTGCCGGTTCCGGTCTTAACTAGGACTGATTCTAAGTAGTATATGCCAGTGTACGTGAACGGCATGCTAAACTTGACCAACACCGTGTGGCAACGCAGGTGTGGGTGGTGCTCTATAAGGTCCTCCTCCGTGTTTAACGCATCTAGGACACTTCCTTATAATCTTCTGGACCTGACCTTTCCCTTGTGGTATCCAATAAGTCTGCTGTGTGTGATTAGCTCCTACGTCACACGTGGTAGTTCCTTTCATGCGTTATCTTGATAAGGTCGTTATCGCAATCCTTCGGTATCAGTATGGGGTATCTTTTGTCTGCATTTTGCAACCAGCCTCTGCAACACAAGACGCCATCTATAATACCTTTAAATAATTTGAGGTTGCGACTCAAGTTGGTCTCTCTTTCTTCCATTTCGTCGGTAAAATGATCTGTCTGTAATTTCCTTGTTACTTCCAGTGTGTTGTCTGGTAAAATATCTTTCTCGTACGATGCACTTATGTCCACTAGTGGCTTGTACCTTGGGATTTTCTCCGGAACTGCATCGGCCCCTTTCTCGTTGGTTTGATCTTCGTTAATATCACGAGGGGTGCTTTCACCGGTGAAGTGGTTGATAGTATTTGGAGGTCATGAACGGGGATCTTGCACTAGAAATTTCGGGCCAACTGAGAAATTCGACGGTCGGATAGCGCCATCGGCCGGATTTACTTCAGAGGGTACGTAACGTATGCCCAGGTTCTTGTTTCTTTTTATCTCGTCGATTCGCCTCGCTACGAATAGTGTCAATAACTTGTTGGAATTATACCAGTCGATGACAATTTGACTGTCTGTCCATAAGGTCAAGGTGGTTGTATTAACTGAATAAAATTTAAGGGTGTACTGAATGAGTCGACTACTAATCAATAGTTCTAGTTGAGGGATTTTCAGATAAGCTTGATTCTTGACTGGTACCAGACGGGATTTTCCAATGACAAAACTCAGATCGTTTCCTTCAATTAGTTGAAGTATACTTAGGTATACCACGGCGTAAGCCGATCCCACGATGACTAAAAGATGGTCTGGTTCTCGGAAGATAACTTCTTCAATTCATCGGAAAAGGCAGCCAGCCTATATCACAAGATCTTTTCCATTTCATAAATCGCTAGCTCAAAAATGGAGGGAAGTAGTAGTTATTGAAAGCTCTAGACAAACGATTAAGTAATTATAAGACGCATGTTGCCTGAATGTAGTTGTAAAGGATATAATTATAACGGGATAGCTAGAGAGCGAAAAACCAAGAAACCGACTTTGCAATATATATTGACAACTAAAAACTATAAAACATCACTCAATTGGCCATGCTACATATTTATAATATACTTTTTTTATAATTTGTTTTGAAAATATAGCCCATTTTAAGAAACTAATTTCGATATTTTTGTTTTTTATCCATTGCGTCTATTTTTAATATATTTTACAAATTTTACCCGCGAAAAGTAAACGTGACGTCACAAGAATTTAGAACAGGATTATAATCTTGGCCACTACACATAAAAAGTGACAGTCAATCAAATTAACGTCAAGCAAACGTCAGTCAAGGTCGACTAACCTAAAAATTACTCTTGTTTATATACTCGTGTTTATATTTATTTAAATTGAATAGTTTTTTACAATGGCAAGTAAATAGTGTTTCATCCCGTCATGTCCTAATAACAAAGAAAATAATTACACATAAAATATAATTTATAAAGATGTCATTCAAAGATTGACGATCGCCCTTTTTTGTAGGCAAAGGTATCATTTTTTCATACTGCTTAAGATGACGTCATACATCGGTCAAATTAAGGTTATTGTTTGTTATTGAATATCTTAAAAAGTATAGACTTAATTTAAAATCTGATAAATAGAAATTGTACTGAAAGCTTATATCTCAAAACGGTTTCGAGATCTTCGTTTCTGTTCAAAAAGTTAGCATGGCCAATTCTGTAACATAGACAATACCTACTACCATAAATACTTAACAGTAGTCTTAGGGGTTCACGAGTGACTTTTAGGCCGGTCGCAAATTATAAGAAATATTCTCACGCGCGCCGGACCGACCGTCAGAAGTAGTGAATGTAAATCCGAAACTTTTCTATAATCCGGATTTAAAAAAAACGGATTTTCATACCAATCCAGATAATCCGGATTTTTCGGTTTTTTTTTCATGAAAATGAGAACTAACCATTGTTAATGTGATGTTTCTACTAAATATTAATGAATTTAAGTAAAATAACACTGCTAGTATCAAATCAAATGTAATTTTTGGTTTCTTGCCAATTGAAATTAAAATAAAATGCCATCATCATGGGGCTAATATGCTAATGCTAATTAATATAATTAGTCTTCCTTCTATGACTCGCGAGGAACTTAGATAAAAAGGAATAAATTAAAAGGAACTTTGACAATATGACAAATAAAAAATAGAGCCTCTGTCAAATAAAAAAAATAGAAACAAAACAATTTAAATTCACTTAAGTAAATTAAGTAGGTAAGTAAGTAGGTAATTTCTAAGGTTGGGAATACACGTCAGGTTTTGCATCCGGTTGTCTGATCCGACTAACGGATTGTATTCACTCGATACACGTCGGATTCTTATGTCCGACTTTTTGTGAACTCAGTCGTCCCAGAGCTATCGGCTATCGCATACCGAGCAGACAGAAAACATGGACGACGAAGTACTGTTACTTATTGCATATTTGCTCGTGTTGACTCGAAAGAAGAAGAAAAAACGTTGATATTGGGTCCGTCTTCTTAATTTAAGGAGACTTACAGACAGTCATTTTCATTTAAAACATCCGAATTTACTAAGTTACCCCGAAAATATTTTTGATTTTTATAGAATGAGTATAAGCTCTTATAATGAACTTTTGAGCTTAATAAAAGGTAACTTAATTCGTTACAGACGTCTTTCCAAGCCTAGTCTTTCTTTTCTCTATCGTGATAAACCTAACTACTTATTTCCCATAAGCAAATGTGTTTTTCTACGGCCAAAATAAGCCGTTCAGTGTTATAAGTTTCCGCCATTGAACCAGAATGCGCACGTCCGTCCGTTCGGTGTCAAAGCTAGAATCAACTGTCGAATCGGAGAGATGAATCGGACGTATATCTTGTTTCTATCCAAAAGTAGGCAAAGCGCGCCTTCAGACAACACGCGCCAACATTTGTATGGCACGAGTGCCTTCCTATAGTCTGATTTGACTATCGGGTCCGACTATCGTAAAGAAAACCTGACGTGTATTTCCAGCCTTACTCTTTACTTCTCAGTTCGTCGTAGAAAGATAAGATAGAGTGAACTATAACCTTTTTTGAAACATAAAATGTGACCTCAAAAATAATCTATCTATCTATCTATCATCACGCCTTTCATCCCAAGAGGGGTAGGCAGAGACAATCGAATGCCATTTGTTACGATCCTGACATATCTCTTTTGCTTCTTTTATATTCATCTTACCTTTCATACATGCTCGGCGATTGTGTGTACTTTTAATATTTCCTTCGATCAACATATTTTTTATATGTTCAATAAAAGTACATCTAGGTCGTCCTCTGCTAGCATTTCCTTTCACTTCAGCCATATAAACCTTTTTAGTCAATCTATCATCCTTCATTCTTTCAACGTGTCCAAACCAGCGTAAACTACTTTTCTTCATTTTTGTCACAACATCATCTTTTACTCCGCATTCTTCTCTAATGACATCGTTCCGGATACGGTCAATACGCTTTATATCACACATTCTACGTAAAGACCGCATTTCCACTGCATTTATTTTACTTTCATGCCTCTTATTCCATACCCAAGTCTCGCTTCCATAAGTAAGTGATGGAACTAAAACAGCATTATGTATGTTCATTTTACTTTTAGTTGTAAGTTGTGTATTTCTGCATACATTGTTTAGTCCACCAAATACCTTGCTTCCCGCTTTCACTCTCCTTTCAATTTCTTTGTCTATCTTTCCACTTCTTGTAACCATACTACCTAAATAAACAAATTCATTCACTTGCTCTAACTTACATCCTTTCACACAAATCTTACACTCCGTCCTTTCATCTTCCTTTTCAAATACTAATACTTTTGATTTCGAAATATTAATTTTCATGAATTTCTTCTCACATTCCTCATTCAAAATTGCAACTAGGTTTTGCAGCTCTTGCTCCGAAGATGCAATTAATACCGCATCATCGGCATATAAAAGACAGCAAAGTCTAGTAGGACCCATTTCTATCCCTAAGGAACATTGTTGTAATTTGGTCAAACAACTATCGAAATACAGATTGAATAGACAAGGTGACATTACACAGCCCTGTTTAACACCACAATGTATATTAAACGGGGTTGAGCACTGTCCACCCACTCTAACAACGGCAGTACAGCCATCATATAATGATTGTACTGCCCTTATGAGTTTTTTATTCACTCCGTATCTCGCTAGTGTTGACCATAATTCCGTTCTGCATAGGTTGTCATATGCTTTTTCTAGATCAATGAAAACACTGTAAACTTTTTGATTTTTTGCCAAATGTTTTTCAACAATGTTTCTTAAGGTAAAAATTTGGTCAACACAACTCTTACCTTTCATAAATCCCGCTTGAGCATCCCACATCTTATTTTCTGTCACCTTTTGCACCTTTTCAATTATTATTCTTCCATACATTTTTCCAACCAAGCTGATAAGGCTGATGGCGCGATAATTATTGCAATCAAGCTGTGAACCCTTTCCTTTAAACACTGGAACTATTATGGCTTGACACCAGTCTCCTGGTACTCGTCCGTCGCTCCAGCATTTATTGAAGAGAGCACACAGTGTGTTACATATTATCGCTCCTCCATGTTTTATCATCTCGGAGGAAATCCTGTCTTTCCCTGCCGCTTTTCCGTTCTTCAATCTTCTGATGGCTGACACAACATCATCCTCCGTGATAATGTCATCGATAATTTCCGAGTCCTCATAGTCCTCACTATCAGCATCCGAAGGATGTGTTTGTTGTCCATCAGAGTTTCCATATAATCTTTCATAAAACTCTTTCATTCTTTCTAATACTTCTCCATTCAATGTCATTAACCGTCCATCCTCTGCTTTAATCATTTGTACATTAGAAGTCCTCAATACTCCTCGAGATTTTCTCACTAAATTCCAAAAAATTTTGACGTTCTCTTGGAAAAATCTTGAGAACTTCTTCTCTTCATTCATCTTTTCTTTCATCTTACTTTCTTTAATTATCTCTTTTACTCTCTTCTTGCATTCTCTATATTTATTCTTCATTCTCTCTTCAAGTTCTGTATTCAAAAATAATAAGACATCTAAAGTACTGTCATTTAACCGGCTGTGAATTCGGCGTAACGCGCGAATACCGCCATCTACACAGATTAAAGCGAGAAACTCGTTCGATTCGATTTATTTTGTTAGTTTATTACAAATATTATAATTTGTGTATATATTTAAAAAAATCCGGGTTCGACTTTCAAATCCGAATTTAAAAAGCGAGTAAAAATGTGCGGATATCCGGATTTTACGGATTACGAATTATCCGGATTGCATTCTATCAGGTTCGGTGATTCGGCGTCCAGTTATGTCCGACTGCGCCGCCACGACACACCTCTCCGTCTTTCTACGCACGCACAGCGTTATTATGGATGACGACACGTTATTGTCACTATTGTTTAGTGTATTGAAGAAAAAAAAAACGTCGATATTGGGTTCACCCTCTTAACATGAAAAGAAAGCACGCAAGATTGAGAGCTTACCCTGAAAAATTCTATGTCTATCAGCTCGTTTGACGTACTTATTGGCTTAATTCGAGAGAAAATTGTGAAAAGGGATACTTTGTTTAGAGTTTTTCTTCTTCTGTTCTGGATTTAAATCATTCCATATCTCAAAAGATAATGTTGCGCATATTTGCTCCCAAGCTAAATCCCGCTGTATTTTATTTTGTTAATTTTCATTTCTTATATTCCATATACATGGATATTTTTCTACTTCCACGATCAAACTGCTGATCTAATAGCCGCCACTTCAAAATCGATTGAAACTTCTGTAGGTTTCAAATCAGTGACTTGTGGTTTTAACAATTCAAACAAAACTTTATATGACTCTGTATTTCGATCTGTCATAAAGACAACACAATGGTTTTACATTATTGTGGGTGAGGGTGCTTCCAAAGTCACTGAATTTGGAATTACATTTGAAGGAAGGGCGTGGGGGCACTTTTCAATGTTCCGTCCATGAACAAATGTTTTATGTCAGAAATGCTATATAGTACTTTTAATCCAAAATATAAAATTCCTAAATCCAGATGCCGTAGTAAGTTGTTTGGTGTACTTCACTAATATCTAATTTCCGCATCGTTTCTTCTTTGTCTTGCTGGGGCCTGCTAACTCAGAAATTTTCGTCTTTTTATTATTCACCTATTTAAATTTTATAGCTTGATCAGCTTTGACTGGTGTAGATGTGAACGCCTCTGATTTTTGCCTCTTGTGTTTGCGACCTGTTTTGGGAGCAGCCATAACTGGTATGGGTCTGATTTGCAATTAGCTGCAGATGTTGGATGATTTACTCCCTCTAAATTTGCTGATCTTTCTTCCAGTATATCATTGGACTAGCTAGGTGGAAGCAGGCAAAGATGTAGTAGACATCTCAGTCTCAGTTGTTGTGCGTTAGTAGTGTGCTGAAGATTCAGGTATTGCCTCAATAGGAGTAGCAGATGCGTTGTAAGAAATGACGGCTATTGTCAACACCTTCTACAAAATAACAGGCCGGAACGCTGACGTAGTGACGTCATCGAGATGCGGCCATCGTTTTCTCGAGAGTAAACTAACAATACGTATTTCATAGATTTTAAAATACTGTAATATTATTATTTCACTATGATAATACTATCAGAATGTTTTAACTATATAGTATGTATATTGTATAAAGATACATTTAATTAACAACGTAGATAGGTACCTAGAGTTTTAATTTAAAGAGGTTTTTGTGGGTATTAAATGAAACAAAAATATATGTAGGTAAATATTAAAAGAAAAAAACATTTATTACCTATATCCGTCAATTCGATTACACCTGATGAGAAGAATTGACAAGAAACTCACCAGGGGAAATTATGAAAAGAATTACATCAAATTACATTAAGATGACAATGTACACAATTTTCTTTTCTTTGAAGATTTTAAACTATCATTTTTCCTCTTTATATAATTGTTTAAAAATATGTTTGTTGAAGATTTTAAAATATGATACAATATATTAGAATTAGAGTGTTCTGATAAATTACAAAAGAAGTCTGCTAAGAAAAAGTCATAGTCATTAACTATTATTGAAGATGTAATTTTTTGTACAACTAGTCTTTGATTATTACATTTCAAAAATCTTTGCTCAAGGTCTGGGCTTATTAACTTATTTACAACTATATAATTAACAATATCTGAATGTGGTAACAACAAACCTCCTCTATCTAAACTTTTTATTAAATCATAGTTACAATTTTTATTTACAATTACACAATCATTTTTAGCAATTAAGTAATTTGAGCAATTTTGGCATTTATATTTTTTTAACAATGATTGCACACAGTAACCAGCAATATAAGTGAGCACTGGTAATTGATTTTCGTTTACTTTAATATCTTCTTCTGTAACTGATATACTAAAATCTGCATGTTCATTTACACAATTATCAGGATCATTCTCATTACAAATGCTGTCACCTATATCGCTGATTGTAACATTAAATTGACCTAAAGATGAAGAGTTTATATTTAATGGCAATAACGATTGAATTCTCAATTTTGACTCTACTTCGAATACTTGTCTCATAGATATTAAATATTGTGACCCAGCCATACCCCTATATTTCCCAAAACGATCCTCTAAACTATCTGTCTGTATCCTACCAGGTAACAAAAATTTAAAGTTCAGTTCATTAATACAATAATTTGTTAATTGAATGAGTGCATATGTAGAGTGAGTGAATGCTAGATGTGTTTGTTTTGTCATTCGATTGTCACATGATTTAAAATTATCCCAATGATCTAGCCAAATTAAAACTTTATTTAAAAAATTATAATTTTCTTCATTAATTGACAATGGTTTCATTAAAGGGTCTAATAATCTTATATCCTTATATAATGTCTTAACATTTACAATATTCCACCATTTTAATATAATGTTTATAAAATTTGCAGTACTTCTATAATGTGACATCTTATGTTTTTCACCAATTTCAAGTATGCTATTCTGAACATGGTTATTAAAAATATTCAAAACTAGTTTCACATTTTGACGTTCTAAACAAGAAGGATTCAAAGATTTTAAATTTAATGTGTGTGCATATTTAACTAAATTATTTCTTTCTATTTCATAAATCATTTTTATAATAGAAAAGCTAGCTACATCTTGACATGAATTTTGAGTTAAATTATCAAAACTTGGATATATAAAAGATTGATTTTTTGTATTAAGCCAGTTATTTCTAATACATTTTAAGATATGAACTGTATCAAAAAGGAAAAATAATGGTTTGTTATGCTTGTATACAATATCAAATTTAGGTGGAGAATTAAAAAATGACATAGCTTTCTTATTTATAGCATTATTATCACTAACAACACATACAACATTAAAACCTATTAACTGTAAGCCTGTAACAACATTTTTAATATGTACATATAAATCACTACCATTAATTTTATGAATCGGCAAAATATGAACTACATCTTTATATGAACTCAATAAACTTTGAATCATAAAAACATATGCTGCTGATGCTGCCTCTTTATCATTACAAGACATTCCTACAATATCTCCACCTTTATAATCAAAATATGGCTTAACATATATTTCATCTATCATAAGGGATACAATTATATCTTTTTGCTTTAACAGGTTAAATTTCTGTTTAATATATCTAAGAAAATTGTATTTGGATTGTTCATCTTTCGGGTTGCAATTAAACTTTGAACATATTTTTTGTATAGTTTTAGGATGTGGTAAGTTTAAAAAAGCAGTATTACGAACATAGCGATAAGCATGAGGTGATATAGAATATAACAGACTAAAATATATAACAAAATTAGTAGAATATCTAAATTTTTCCTTTTTGGTAACCAACAATGATAGTTGTTCACATAAAAAATCTACTTTCCTAATTACTAAATCATCCTGGTCCTTACTTGACTTTTTTAACAATTCAATACTATAATGACAAGCATTATCAAAGGTCACTGCCGTTTCATTATTATGTCCTTTTTGAAAATCATCTAAAATTGAGACTATATCTTTGATATTACAAATATTTTTGGGATAACTTTCACCTGCCATTTTTCTTAATTCACAATGATCTTTATATAATTTCAACTCTAAGTTATGATCAAATGTTGCTGAAATTGATATATCTGGGACATTAGACAAAGAAAGAATAACAAATATTACAACATTACCTTTATGAACAATTGACCACTCCTTGCCGACTTGACATTTATACAAACACACTAGAAATTCACTAAAACTTTTGAACATGTAATTCTTTTCATAAATTTCTTGAGACTTTACACTTTCACTAATAACAAATTCCAAATTATTGTTTTCTATACGCACACGTTTTTGTTCTACATTTTCCCTGGAATGTCCAGGGGCACTTAAATAACTAGGACAATTAGGAAACACACAAGGTATAGCACTATCAAATAACCTAGGTTTTTCTAAAGTCACTACAACTTTCTTGCCGGTTTTTTCGTCGTATACTTCAGCAGTGCGGCGGATGTCCTTCTCTGCAAAATGTTTTTCGCAAACCTAGAACAAATAAATGTATTTATATTGTTGAATAAAATTAAATATGTATAATAAAAACGGTCAATTATTATCAAGTCGCTACTTACTCTTGAATATTTGCTAGGTACAAAATCTTTTCTTCGAACGGCGTGGTTGCGTGGGTCCATTTTTTGCGCAGATCTTCGTTGTTTGGGAATGAAAATACTGTGCCTTTATCGTGACCAACGTAATTAGTCTTACAATTCGGAACACAGCATTTATTCACCATCGTTGTTTATTTATAAACGTACAAAGAAAAATAAATATAAAGATACCTATCAAAGCGACTAGCGACATGACAGATAACTGACAAGCAAGATGGAGCTGCCACTTTGTTTAGCTAAAAGCGTTTATAAGGACTATTTGGTTAACATATTTTTTATTTAATTTAATATAATTTGAACTGCTAGACTACAATTAAGTAGCATGTTAGTTTATATATTTATAGAAATAGAATTACTTTATAAATGTGACGTTTAACGACTAGGAATTTGTAAAATAAAATATTTAAACTTAATGCATAAACGTTGAAAGCGGGCTTCGGAAACATGCCTTATTGTTGCCAAATCGTGACTCTGTGTGGCGGTAGCGTCTATGTGAAGGCATTGGCCTCATTTTTGTGACGTCAGTCGCTCTAGTGACGTAAGCACTCTGGCCTGTTATTTTGTAGAAGGTGTTGCTATTGTCGACGGAGGAACATTAACAGGACGTTCAGACGGAGCAGACGATGAGTCATGAAAAGGATGATCTGTCATAGTCGAAGGAGCGTAATCTTCTTCTCCAAATACTAATCATCAAGTGGCCGGCCACTTAGTTGGCCAGTACGCGTCATTTTTTACTTTGTCACTTTATTATTTTGTTGCATCAAAATGCATATTTAGTATCCAAGTGCACTTTTGAGTATCTCAGGATCCTTTATTTAGAATTGATTAACATGATGGATTTAGGTGGAGGAAAAAGTGTACTAGGATCCATATATGTATATGGATGGACGGAGCGCAAAATTGGCTCACAAGTTACATTTGATAGTTATTCCATTCCATTATTGGTGTCCAATCAAGTTTATGTAAATAAATGTACCTATTGCTGTGAATGTATATAATATTTAATATCATATATTTTATTGTAATTAAAATTTAATTTACACTTTAGTGGTTTTTATTATTATCTAATCATTAAAATATAAATAATTTAGTTTTAGTTCTATCACCTACGTATGGAAGCTATAATTGGGTATGGAATAAGAAGTATGAAAGTAAGATGAATGCAGTGGAAATGCGGTCTTAATATGTGAGGTAAGCCGTATTAACCGCATCCGGAATGATGTGACTAGAGGAGAATGCGGAATGAAAGATAAAGTAGTTTCCGCTGGTTTGGACACGTTGAAAGAATGAAGGATGAAAAATTGACTATAAAGGTTTATATGGCAAAAGTGAAAGGCAATGCTGGCAGAGCACGACCTAGCATGTACTTTTATAACATATAAAAAAAATATTGATCGAAGGCAAATAAATACACAATCGCCGAGCATGTATGATGAATATAAAAAAGCGACCTCTTTCGCATCATTGTTATTAAGACGCTGAATAGAGCCAATGACCTTGAGAGATGGCACCGCCCCCACGCGGGTACACATACACACCAAACGACGTGGCTGCCAGTAATAATATAGCATCAGGCTGCAGCCGGTACTGTCGGTACACGAGCGCTTACGCACACACGCGTGCAGTGCGTACATAAAATCTCGAAAATGAGAATAAAGGAACTTGCTGAAAATTTGATTAAAAAATAGAACAGTATTACGATAGTATATTGCTAGATAAAAAATCTGTCAAAAAATCAGAATCATTGCATGCATTTTAGTACTGTTTCTAGACAGTATAATATTTTTTTAGAGGTACATTCGTGATTTTTTTCTATCGAATCAATATAGTTGTATTATATTTTTAACACAGTATCTTAATAACGCATAACCTCAAGAATATCATATATTTTTTTGATTATGGTCACTGCAGTGGATCATGTACTTTTACGCATCATAGAACTCGCATTTAGCTCTATACATCCTCTTAATCATAAGACCTAAAAATCCCGCATTACTTGTGGTCCACCTGCTCAGTTCATCTGTGTGGACAAAATTAGGCACTCAGAATACTACAATAGAAAATAACTAGCCAAAGAAAAGTAGTTTTTTTATCATCCTACTGAAAGTTTGGATGTTGGTTGCTCAATCAGGATAAATAATTAACATTAGGCTACTTTTTTATCCCGGAAAAGGTGATGGGGGGTGAGTTGAAATATATTACACTTACGGCATTATTTCTTTCCTTTGTTATACTTCCACACGGGTGAAGCCGCGGGCAAAAGATACTAAGTTATAATTCTCAAAGGACGTGGTAGAAAACTCCTGCGAAATAGTTTCTTGTATGTCTTGCCTATAACGTTTATTCAGGCGTTACAACCAAAAACACCTTAGGAAATGAGGATAATTGGAAGTTATTTATCAGCTATTTACAAATAAAATAATGTGATAGCCATAGGTAAATCAAGAAAAAAATAGGATTATGACGATCCAGACATAAGCTGAATGGATAGTACCTATACAAGCTCCTTAGTCACTTGCAGGAAAATAAAAACTGTTACATCAAAACAAACAGTTGTCATTTTCGGGCATCCACAAAGTTTTTTAGATATGATTTTATTAATATCAATTTAAGTTAACAAACCGTGACTTATAAATAATATAAAAATGAGACAAGTTTGGTATACTCCAGCTGAAGTGGCAATCCACAACAACATTAATGACTGCTGGGTTACCCTAAACGGTAAGGTTTTAAATCTGTCGAAATGGGTCCATCAGCAACAAAGAGTATGCCAGTGTCCAAAAACCTGCACTTGTGCCATCAAAACTTGGTACTGCCAATCTGATTGCGTAGAGAGATGCCCTTGTTTTAAACGAGGATTTCTATATTGTGATGGAAAGAAGGTAAGATTTCTGTCTATATTAGGTATAGTGTCTTATTAAAGGCGCTCCATTGCAGTGTCAAAGTGTAAAATGATCATGTACAGAATCAAAGTAGAATAACTCGCAATAGCAAGTAATAAGTACAGTAGTTGGTAGAGTGTCGGTTGCCGAGTGGTAAAGACGTCTGGTATTCACTAGGGGGACCACAGGTTCGATCCCGGACGGATCCCGGCCATGTACCAATAAGTTTTTATAATTAAAAACATAGATATTAATAACCACACTTAGAGGATTTTCCTTCTAAATATGCCCAACAGAACTGCAGTGGGCAGTTAGAGGTAGGTATAGCCTCACATATACCATCGGCTAAAAGAGGGAGACTTTGTCTTCGCTGAGTACACTGGGACTGTAACACCGTTTTGGGAGCTGTAAGGTAACCCGTGATGATATAACAAGTACAGTAGTTGACTAAGAACTTTGGATAGAAACCGCCATATTTTGAAGTCTTTGATATTTTTAATTTCAGCTTGTTACAACAATCATTGCTTTTGCTGGTAAAGATATTAGTCATTGGTTCCGCGGCGAAGATTGGGTTATGTATATGCATCCTATAGTCTGCGTAGAGACCCCATTTAGACCCCATGGTCCCTCACAGACCAGGCCAGTGGTACCATCTACTCGTTGGAGACCATATAACAACCCATGGTGGCTGGATCCATCTTTAGTTATTGGGAACATCACAACCAAAACTAGACCTATAAGGATACTTAACATGATAACTGGTTAGAATTTATTTCTTTACTAGCTTTCCGCCCCGTTCGTTCCGCTCGTTACCAGCACAAATACCATCACCTAAAAGAGGGATACATGGTCCTCTGCTGGGTACTCTGGGACAGATAACACCGTTTCGGGAACTGTAAGGCAACTCGTGAAAGAAAAAAATCCACCAATGAATTTAAGGGCGCTGAGTCGCCACATCAGCGTGGTACAATTATTAATTGTGTCTGCAGTCCATAAAAATGCTAAAACATCTGTCATCACAAGAGCGGATAAGAATACAATTTTCTACGATCCTGACATATCTATCGCCTTCGTCTTCATTTTAAGGCAAGTAACTACCACTGCAAGTGACGAGGCTATGAGGGAGGACAACCATTGCTGAATGATGTCGCAAATTCGTAATAGCTCCAATCCTGCAGAGATGCTTTTTCAAGTTTCGCTTGTATGTGCCTACTGTTCTACCTATAATTTAAGTTCTCACATCTAGCTTTCTCCAGAATTTGTCTAAAATAAACATTGTGACCAGTTTTAGAAGGCATCCTCAAGGTACATTATTTCAGGATCCACGGTAACACTTGAAGTTTGCTCCGAAGAAACAATCTACGAGATAATGAATAGATATTTTCCTCACAACTGTCATATGAATTCGTATGCTTGGCGCTACATGGGGCGAGGCTTGTGTCTGACAAAGACTTTAGAAGAAAATGGAATACCAGACGAGAGAGAAAGATTCACAAAAGTTAACTTACCTGAAAATCTTCATGTACCAGCTATACTTATTTACTACAATGATGATCTGACTGAAGGTAAACTCGCCTAGAATCATACTAAGAAAGTCCAGAAAGTCAGTTATTTTGTTATCTCTTGACGCCTAAACGGCACAACCAATCGTGATGAAATTTGACATGGAGAGGGATCTAGACTACTTTTTATTCCGGGAAAATAACCAATGGGTCCCGGGAATCCCAATATTACCAATCCCAATTTCCCCTAGCTAATATTATAAATGCCGAAGTTTGTTTGTCCTTGATCGACGTGATTTTCTTGTACAGCTATAGTTGGAGGACATAAGCAAATTTTTATCCGGATATTTTTCAAGTCATATTTCAAAATGCTCCCCTAATAATACTGAAAAACTTGTTATAGGTATATATAGTAATTTTTTCCTTGGACTGTGTTCCAAGCAGAAGACGAGTCTTCCTCATTTAGCCGATAACGTGTATGAGGCTATACTAAGCAAGTGGCCAGTCCTGTTGGCGCACTTTGAGATCTAAAAGCCTAAAAACCATTGGTCCTCGGAGCCTGTATCTAAACTGTTCTAATCTAATCAAACGTTTTTCTTTCAGATCCAACAAAGGATATGATATGCTTCTGTCCTGACCATGACTGCAAAGCTTAAAGTATTTAATTTCATATTTTTGTTAAAAATAATATACTTGTTACCAATCAGTTCTTTTGTTCCTTTTTTTCTTAACGGGTTGCCATCATATAGGTATGGCTCCCGGAACCGTGTTGTCGGTACCAGGGTACCCAGCGGAAGACCTCTACCTAACCTAAGGCTAGTGACCAGTTCCAGTTTCCACATTGATACCTTGCTCCATTTTAATACATAAGTTTTTAATTATAAAAACCCATTAGTGCATGGCCAGGACTGAACCGTGGTCCGCCTAGTTAATACCACACTTTTGTTCTTGTTTATTTTAACTCAGAAAAAGGCGTTTTAAGGATATTGTACGGAAAAATAGATGATCACAACTCTTGCACCCCTCGTTTTAAAATGCAAACGTGTGTGAAAGCAATAAAAACAACTATAAAAAGTGTAAAACTTACTTGGCACGCTTTTGCATAAGTACCTAGTCGACTGTTTTTGCCTTGAAGAAGGCGTGGACCACGGTGGATCACTGGGCCGGATCCAGGTTCTATTTGAGGTTTTGTTTGAGTGCATCTGAATAGTCATAACCATGAAAAAAGCAAAAGGGTGTACCGTGGGTCTAAAAAATACCCAGGGGTACGGCGAGGGGTACAGTGGGCCCGTGATTTAAAATAGCTTACCCAACATAACGATAATAACTGGTAATATCTATTATTTTCAGAATAAGCGTGGACGCAGACTTTTAGTGCCCTCTGAAACATGGAAAAGTCGATTAAAGTACTTAAAAGGTGCCCACTCATGCGTCTAATTTTTACAAATTACGGTACACCGAAATCGAGCACAGACTCGTCCAATTCTTGTAACAAGTGGTCTGCCTAGATCGTCTGGCAGCCGGAAAGGGAAATTTTCGGTGCGATGCCGGACATTGGTGTGGCCTACCTTACAATTAACATAGTTCTTAGCATTTTTGACATGGGTATCGAATGAACCCGACCTCTGACCATAGAGTTAAATTTCCAATTACCCTCTTTTAAAAATTTTTAGCTGCAAAAAATGATTAACTTTGAGGTTTATTAGATCTAAATTTCCAAAAGATGAAATCCACACGTCTACCCTGGTAGTCACAGGTAGCGTGAGTATGGCGGTAGGTAGTAGTACTGAGAAATACATTAGGTCCCACAACAGCATAAAATATATCTTATGAAAAAGATATTTTCAGTGAAAAAGAACCGTGTAAATTGCAATTTTGCAAGTGCTGGGAAAGACAATCTTTTATTTGAACGTACCTACCCATGCGACGTCAGGGCAAATTACTAGTTTAACATAAAACCATTGAAAGAAACCCCAAGTTCTTACGCAGGAAGCATGCTCTACCAAGCATATCGTATGGCGCCTTATGCGGGAATACTGTTAGATAGAAATTAATCAAGCTTTACATTTTGCCTTATAAAGTCTGAACCTATTTAGATGACTAAGATACTTGTCTTGTAATAGAGAGGGTAGATGCAAACGTTATTGTATATATATATATTATAGTTTAAAGTGTGTTTGTTTTTCCTTCTTTCACGTCAAAACAAAACAACGGATTGATTTTTGATGTGTAACATCTTTCCTACAATCTGTGTGTGATTTCGTAAAAAGGGACGGAAGTGTGTAACAGGAAGCCGTGGAAGCGCGCGCTATTTGATTTGACTAATGAACGCGCGCGGTGGTTATAGTTGGCCGTCAGATGGTACCAACCCATTTTCCGAGAGGTTGGTACTGTCAGGCAACAGTGTACGTCACGCACGTGTGTGAGAAGGAGAACGCATCAGCTGTGCGCGTAACCTACAGTGTTGTGTATAAAGTGTTAATGTTTTCAGGATATAATATTAATGTTGCTTATTACCAAAGTCAGATGTCAGATGTTACACATCATATGTGACTACTGTAAGGCTCGTTATATTTTTTTAAAGGATATAGTTGGAGGCCCTTAGAGTTTCAAATACTACTTTTTAAAAAAAAAAATCCCGGAAAAAAAATCCATGGACAAATAAAAAAAAATTATGGAAATAGTGAAGTATAGGTACATACCGGTTTGTAATTAAATATTGTCGCACTATTTGACATGAATTAGTACCTACCTACTTTCATAAATGCTTTCTAGATATGAAAACGTGTAATCGCCATTCGGCCTCCACGCATGCGCGACTCGTAAACACTTGTTGCCCCAAATTATAGCCGCAACCCCATGCTGCGTTATAAATATAAAATTACTCAGATCGGTGGCCATTTTTATCCCTTTCTCATAAAGCGGGTGGTCGTCGCGTAAAGTGCGGGTGTTTTGGCGGGAACTCGTTGTTGTGTATTTGAATACAGAACTCGAGACAGTAAATAACTATATTGGCCGTTATAACGAGATTTTAAAAATGGAAGTCTTGTAAAAAGTGTAAAAACTTCGTGGTTTGTGAACTTTTGAAGCATATTTTGTAAGTGGATTCTTTATCTAATATATAAAATTCTCCTGTCACAATGTTCGTTCTCATACTCCTCCGAAACGGCTTGACCGATCCTTATGAAATTTTGTATGCATATCCGTTAGGGTTGAGAATCGGACAACATCTATTTTTCATCCCCCTAAATGTTAAGGGTGGTCCACCCCTAATTTTTTTTTTAAATATGGTAGGGGTAGGGTAGGGGTAGGAGTAGGGGTAGGGGTAGTGCGGGCAAGTCAACGTTTGGGCAGGACAACGTCTGCCGGGTCCGCTAGTAAATCTATAAAAAGTGTATGGTTACTTCTTTGGTAAAAAATATATTTATCCGATTATCATTACTGAGAAGTCGCGGGTTTGATCCCCACATCAGACATGTACCAATGGGTTTTTATAATAAAAAATCTATGTACCTACATTATCCGACAAACCGTACAAAGAGGCTTTTCCATCTACATACCTCAACAGAGCTGGCCACTCGTTAGGTATAGTCTCAAAAAATTTTCGGCTAAGTGAGAAAGACTTTGTCTTCCGTTGGGTACCCTGGGACCGGCAACTGTTCCCGGGACCTGTAAGGCAACCCGTGAAACAATTCGGTATTACTAGGGGTCGCTCAACAACCGATGCAGGTGTTTAGTTATTGCATCATATTTTCGAGGCTTGGGAGGAGTCACGGGATGCTATAGGAGTATTCTGTGATTTGTCCAAGGCCTTTGACTGTGTTCATCATGACATTTTAATCAAGAAACTGCATTATTATGGTGCAACAGGTCGTGCTCTTGACCTTCTGAGTTCATACTTGAGTAACAGAGTCCAGAGAGTTGATATAAATGGCAGTAAATCGTGTCCCCACAGTCTGTATGGGCGTTCCCCAGCGCTCTATTCTCGGTCCATTTTTATTTCTGGTATACATAAATGACTTACCAAAGCTGATAAAAGACAAACTTGAAATAGTATTGTTTGCTGATGATACCTCTTAATTATTTAAAGTTAAGAGTATAGTGTACCGCGTCCATGTCCATACAAACGGAGAAAACGTTTTACTACCCCTAAATATTATTTAATTTTAACGATTTTGTAATATGTTACTGACATAGTGAAAAACTACGTACGTATTTTTTCCTTTTATCAAAATTCGTGATAGGTCAAAAGATATAAGCCCCTCAAATCTCGGTTTTTTTGGTTCATAACTTGCTGGTAATAAACCGTCTGTATTTGAAAAACTAAGCAAAATTTCAAAAAAAGCAAAACGTACGTACGTAGATTATAATCTGCTAAAACGTTTGACACCAAAATTATAAGGTTTCGTTATAGTTTAGCAGGTGTAAATCGTTTTCGCCCAAAACGCAATTTTCAACGAAGAACATACCTACAAACACTCACGAGCTGCAGTGGTCTCTGTCGCACTGATGCCCGGGGGAAGAGCCCGCTTGAGACAGAATATGATTTTCTAAATACCTATTTCGCTGCGTACGATGAGCTACACGATCCTCTTAACAGACGAAAAACAAGTGTACGTTACGCCAGCAAGAAAGTGTCTCCTAGAGTGATATGAGTAGAACGTAGGTACATTTAGAGCGTTATCTGCTGGAAATGTGCGCCGCATATTAAATCTGTGCGTCCTGTCGTTTTTGAAAAAATAAAAAAAAACAGTTCCTGCTGGAGTAACGTTGTTCCAGCAAGAAAATTCTAAACGAATGATCGGAGAGAGAAATATTGTAAATCGCCAGAGAGCTTATATTTGTGCAAAAATGTGCGCCGAAAATATAATTTGTGCGTCTTCAGGTTTTCGAGATATTACGTTTCGATAGCGTAACGTTTTGCAGAATCGTGTATCTGTAAAACCATTGTATGTGTGCCTGTAGCATAAACATACACGAGTAGCTCTTAATTTGTGCGTATTTGTGACATAATTAGATTTAAGAAAATATTTATAGTTTTCAAGTAATCGCGCTATTTTAAAAATCAAAAAGTGCAATGGTTTACGGCAAATAATTTACTACTTAACGAAAAAAAAAAGACTAAATGCATTAAATTTGTTTTGCCTAATGTCAGAGAGGTACCCACAAATATAGTCGTAAGAAGTGAAATTGTAGACCTTGTAGAATCTACTGTATTCTTGGGAATTACGTTGGACGCTAAATTGCAATGGGGTCCTCATATTGGTGGATTGGCGAAAAGGCTCAGCTCTGCTGCATATGCAGTTAAAAAAATTCGTGATATATCAGATATAAACACTGCTAGACTGGTATAGGTACTTTGGTTATTTTCACAGCCTGATGACTTATGGCATTCTGCTGTGGGGAAATGCGGCGTACATAAATATTATTTTTGTTTTGCAGAAAAGAGCTGTTCGTTCAATTTACCAATTGGGACAAAGGGTGTCTCTTAGAGATAAGTTTAGAGATTATGACATTTTATCCTCTCTGTCACAATACGTATTAGAAAATGTAATTTACGATAAAAAGAACATAGAATGTTTTAAGGGAAATAGAGACGTACACAATATCTACACTAAAAACAAGGATAAACTTGTCAGGGGCTATGTGTACATTTTTACAATAAGGTCCCATCTTATATACAAGATCTTTCTTTCTCTAATTTCAAAGATACAATTAAACTTAAATTAAACTAAAATAAGCGTCCATGGGCAGAGCAACAATTATATAAATTGTTTTTATCTGACTAATGTATTTGGATTGTAAATTGACATGACAATTTTAGTTTTATTAGACCTTTCATTTTATTTGTATTCATTGTATTTTTAAATTGCTGTAAAAATGTATTTTCTTTGATTAGGTTTCTATAGAGAAGTGTATAAAATTGACGATTTCAAGTGTATCTTGTATAGGTACCTAAGAAATAAATGATCTTTTGAATTTGAATTTGACTGACAATGGCTGTAAGGAAATTCGTGAAGAAAGAAAAAAAAATCTCTTCTAACATCTCAACAAACTTTCGGTTCCATGATTTACTTACAATATTGTTATAAATCGATAATCTATGCAAACAAAACTCCTCACCCTATTTTATTGTGTTATTATGAGGTGCTTGCTTACTCCACCCTCTAATTTGGTTCAATCGATTAATTTCTATGAGTTAACCCTCATTTTAGTAAAGTTAACATTTTAGCTAATGGGTTTCAATGTCTTGGGTGATAATGTTTTTAGAATATACAATCGTAGGCAAATTGTTAGGGTTGAAAAAATCTGATGAAAAAACGGAAACCATTAATTATAGGATCACTCTTGTTATACTGTCCGTCTGTCACAGCTTATCTACTACACGGAAAAGTTGAAACTTGGTACCTACATATACAAAGTTTAATGTAAAATACAGTAGAACCCTTGATTATCCGAACCAATTGGGACCGAGACTAGTTCGGATAATCGAAACGTGGGTTTTTAAGGACGAGATCATAAACAACACCTTTTTACATAAATAATATATTAAAATTTGACATATATTTTAACGTTGAAATATACATTATGTTGTATTTTAAACATCTGAAAAAAGTCGAAGCTTTTTTGTATATTTATTTTATAAAATCGTCGTGGTGGCAGCGAGCAACAATGTATCATTCGCGCCAACGTTACTAAGTCATTGTTCGGATAGTTGAGGGTTCAGATGATCGAGGTTCGGATAATCAAGGTTCTACTGTAATGAAATTTCGATTTCGTAAAAAAAAATATGTGATATATCAAATGAAAGGGCTCGTTACAAATAAAATATAAGAAAATTTACCACCCCCCATGGGGAGCATGAGAAAATATCTTTCGATCGATTTTCACAAAATTCGACGGTTACCGACTTTTTTCTTCAAATTTTAGTGCAGTAGGTACTCACAAATTCTTTCTGCACTTCCGATTTAATTATTTAGTCTAACTATAGAGTAAAGTGCACCAATAATCCACACGTGATGTCTCACGACTCACATGTATAATTAGATACAATTTCCCTATACTTTTCGTGTAGTACTTACCTGAAATAATTTTACCAATTTTCGTCACGAAAGTGCCCGGAAATCTGGATAATAGAAGTCACCCAATGTAAACGTCTTTACGTGAAGCTAAACCTAACTAATACTTATAACAAACCAACTTTCTGCCCCGGCTTCGCCCGTGACAATTTACAAAATTAATAAAAATCACGTCGATCTGTTGCTTCGTTTTGAAGTAAAATAATTTATATATATTACTAGCAGTCGTGAAATGATGGGGAATCCACTTTAATCCCATCCGCGCTGCGATAGCTGTGATTAATAAGACATATATCACAGTCGGGCGCGAACATCTTGATACTACAACTTGACATTGGCGGAATCATGATGAAGCCATAACACAAAAAATAGAATAGAAAAGCTTTAAAGTATGCTATTAGCTTTAGAGCAGCCTATTGCCCTTTTCAATGCTAAAAGGTAACAGAATATGGTATCAAGAGGCATGTCTTCGCCGGACATTACTTGCACAATTAAACAACCATAACGAGAGAACAATTCTCTAACACAAGAATCAAATTATAGGAAATTGCTATTTATCTACTCCTGGCTCCTGCCGCGCGAGCTTGAGGGGCCTAGACAAAATCTCTGTTGGAAAGAGAAAGAGATAATGTCCCATAGAGACAAAGCAGGACAAAAAAGACTTTTTTTATCTTTCTAATAGAGATTTTCTCTAGGCCCGTCATGCTCACAGGGCTGTATCGTAAATTTATTATTATAAAATCAAACAAACTTTGTAATGTCATACATTACACCCCACAATGGGGTAAATCTGAAAATAATGAACATTTAAATTTTTCCCAAAACTTGTGAATAGACAGACCTTCAAGAACAATAGCGTGTCAAAGACAATGAGTGATTGTACAAAATAACTAAGAGATGTTTTTTTATATTATTATTCACAAAAAAAAATATAGGAGAAAACCTGTGAAGTAAGAAGGCAGCTAAGAATACATGCACGGGGCCTTGTCTTATATTTTCATATGAGCTAATTTAATAACCCAATACTCAACTTGGAAACACAATTTCAACGTATGGTAGAGTTGAGACACTCACTAGTACTAAACAAATTAATACCTGAGCCATAGGAAGAAGTTACGTGCCCTCCGAATCACGAGAAATCGATTACATCTAAATATACTAATAAATAATAAACCTTTTAAAAAAAAGTGTACCGACTTCAAAACTTTGCACTGAAAAGTAAGAAATAATAAAAATTTCGTCGTAGAATTTGAAGACGGTTGGTGCCAAATTAGGATACAAAATTAAGTAAACATCTAGGGACATAAAGATCTGTTCAATATTATCTGTGTTTGTACTGATGATCGTAGGTTCCTAATGAATTATCTTATAGATTAGTGAATTTGGGTACTAAATTATTTCTAATTTGGCACCAACCGTCTTCAAATTCTACGACGAAATTTTTATTATTTCTTACTTTTCAGTGCAAAGTTTTGAAGTCGGTACACTTTTTTTTAAAAGGTTTATTTTTCCCTTTTAAGTGATTTTGTTGCCCTGAGAAATAAATAATAACGCAACTAAAAAAAATGATGGAAAATTAAAAAAAATACTGCGGTGGATGGGATTTGAACCTCGAGCAATGTGCACCCTGCGCTGCATCCCATACCTTTAGCCGCTAGACCACCGTCGATACGAAAATTGACAACTTCGTGTCAATAGCAACCGTTGCTAAGGCTTTTCTCTGATATAATTTTCAGCAGTAAACAGAGACAAATTACTGAATTTCTGAAAAATTACTGAACCGATTTTCGTCATATGACTGTGAGATAATGTCAAGAAATTATTATATCCTTAAAAAAATAAGTCGTCAAAATCGGTACATATTTCATCGAGATATTACGAAAAATTGACTTATAAGGTCAGTTTTTTCAAAATTTCTGAAAAACTAAAGAACCAATTTTTATGAGATAAAAATGGGACCAATCCGGAAGAATTATCTGTCGATTAAAAAAGAAATCATCAAAATCGGTTCACAACTGGCGGAGTAATCAATGTACATACATACAAAAAAAAATAATAAAAAAAATACGGCCCGAATTGAGAACCTTCCCCTTTTTATTTTCGAAGTCGGTTAAAAATACAAAATGGAGAAAAGTAGTTTACACTGGTTTGGACACGTTGAAAGAATGAAGGATGAAAGATTGACTAGAAAGGTTTATATGGCTGAAGTGAAAGGTAATGCTGGCAGAGGACGACCTAGATGTACTTTTATTGAACATATAAAAATGTATTGATCGATGGAAATATTAAAAGTACACACAATCGCCGAGCATGTATGAAAGGTATGATGAATATAAAAGAGGTATGTCAGGATCGTAACAAATGGCATTCGATTGTCTCTGCCTACCCCTCTTGGGATGAAAGGCGTAATGATAGATGGATAGATAGAACCTTTAGGTTAGGAAGATTAGGGGATTCAAAATATTGTTTAAAGTATAAAGGAGTATGAATTTGTTTTTCAATTGATTTTTCTCATTATATTGTTGTACTGAAATGTTTTACTTATTTTTGTTTCAGAACTTAACGAAACTAACATGGCTACGCTACCCATATTCGTGTCTTTCAGCAGGTAAGATAAACTTTAGTACAAATTAAAATGGAAGAAAAGTTTTTTTGACAACGAACAAAATGTATCGCAAAACGCAACATCACATCCTTTTGCGTCATTTACAGAGGCCAGAGGCAAGTGACAATGCCCACATTTATCGGTGGCAATCGCTGTAATGTCACGTAAATAAAAATAAGCTTTGTTGGCTCGAGTGATAGTAATAGAATGGGGTCATATAGCAAACTTATAAGCTATTTCTTTGGAACTAACAGTAACAACCAGTAGCGCGACTACAATTCGGTCGCTTGTAATGCACTTTTTCTTCTTCTTTTATTATGGCTCCACCAATGTTAATCGGCGTTATAGCCGTTATAGTGTATAAAAGCCACAATTCCTGAAAAAGTAGGTACTGATTTTAAAGAAGAATTAAATCAATACGGATGTAATACTCTGTCTAATACATATTAATCATCGAAATCGGTTAACAAATAGCGAATATAAAATCTATCTATCTATCTATCATCACGTCTTTTATGCCAAGAGGGGTAGGCAGATACAATGGAATGCCATTTGTTACGATCCTGACATACCTCTTTCGCTTCTTCTATATTCATCATACCTTTCATACATGCTCGGCGATTGTGTGAACTTTTAATGTTGACTTCAATCAATACATATTACAATTATACAATTATATTAAGAAAATGCCATTATAATTGTTTTTTTTTATTCTACACTATTTTACAATGGTCTTTTGGCAGGCACATTATGTGCCATCTGCCGCACACCATTCCCCGATGGCTACCCCGGCCTTCGCCTCACGCACTGTATGCGCAATCTATCGTGGTTCGGTATAGGTCGTTATTCTTAGATTTTAGTTGAAAATTGAACAGAGAACCCTAACTTTTTAAATAAAGTCCGTTTTTAAAAACAAATATACTCACACTTTATTTATAATATTATAGTAGGATATGTCTTTGACTTTATTTTAATATTTGTCAATCTTGTTAACAAAATGGGCATCAACAAAAACTACTCATAATAAATACTGAGTGTATTTTAAGATATTTACAGAACGGGAGCTTTAAAGTTAAAAGGGCGATAAAGTTGTTCAAGTTATTACTAGAGAGCACGTGTCATTATGTTTACATGGCACTTCCTGACTCCTCATTATTATAAGGTAAACTTCATTTTAGGCGCTGCGCAAACACAGAACAGTAATGTACTTCTGAGACGGGTTCATACACCGTTTATTCTAGTGTATCTTGTTGAAAAGATCTTTGTATTTACGGTTTCGAACATCTCCGATGAAAAAAACCTAAACCTTTATAGGATAACTCATGTGTCTGTCTGTCCGTCTGTCACAGCTGATTTACTCCAAATCTACTGAACGAAATGTTATTATAGAGTTTCATGACCCAATCACGGACGTATAGCTTAAATAATAGATTTTTTTTTTCAAGTGAATCATGTGACATATCAAATGAAAGGACTCGTTTCAAATCAAATGTTTTATTTGCAAGAATACTTACAATATAGGTCTTAAGATTATGGTGTAGGTATTCAACCTTTTACACATTTAAACATTAATTAGATATATAGGTAGGTACATATTTTGACTCTGAAACATTGGTTATAAGAAATACAAATATATTTTTTATATATGTAATTTCAAAATGCATAGTTTCAATTTCATTTCTTAAAGTTCTGACCAAGGAAACGAGGTGTATCTTCACTGGTTACCTTAGGGCTCCCGGAACTGGTCCCAGGATACCCAGGGAAAGACGAATTGTTCGTCATTTAGCCAATGGTACTGTCTTGTCCATTTGAAGTCATGTTACTGTTTTCTTGCATCACAAATTATACTGGAGACTCTATGGCAGCATACTTTTCTAAAAGAGATTGGATTATATTTTCTTTGTGGAATTCTGCTTATTTTGTCTGAGACTAAAATTGGCATACTCTGTTGTTGTAGTCAAGTGCATTTCTTAAAAAATTATATTGTTTTCTTTTATCGAATCAATGATATTTTTTAAATAAATCTAAAATAACATAATCAAGGATAAGAGATATGATAGACCAAGATTCACGTACCAGAAACGAGAAAGTACGATTCCTCAACAAAACCTCTTGCTATAATACACGAAACGGACTTCGGCTGTATGAGTATCATACAAAAACTATTAGAAAAAGCAAGTTATAATTAATGTTTTATTAAAATATATGAAATTATCTATGAAATAAACGAAATTATTTTTGTAATTTAATAAATATATTAAAATAATTTGAGTCGCAAAAAAATACGCGTTAAATTGAGAAGTTTCAAAATTTTATTTCGTTTATCATGATCTTTAGAACGCAATTTTAATTTCGAACCTAAGAAATATTGTTATTGCGTAGATGTAGTTAGTATGGGTCAAACGTTATGAAGGGAGCTCATAAAAGAAATGAAGACTGGTTTATAGTCATACACCTTGTATATCAATAACATACTAAAATGTCGTTAAAATGTTATTCAACACTATCTGAAAACGCGATTACACAATTTTCGCTCGATAGAAAATAATTGCAAAGTGCGGTCTCTGAAAGTTTTCAAACAAAGAAAACGGCAGTTCTATTGATTTTAGTAAGTACTATGACATTTAATTTATTTGTGTAATATTCAATTACCCAGTAATTCATACTTTCAAATAAAATCTATAGATATTTAAAAATAATTATTATGCTAAATTGTACTTACGACTTCTACTTTGAGCGGCAACGCATTTGCTCTTTGGAAATTGCTATTTTGTAACAGGTAGACAGAGCTTTTAAATGAAAGAATATGACTCTTCAAGGCTTTCTATGTGAAATGTTGGACGTAAATCTATCTCATTGTACCTAACAGTATAATAATGGTTTTTGAAATGATTAATATTCTTTTGTTGTATGCAGAAATACTGGGGCAATAGGTAGATATTACAGCAATGTCCACATTTGATCTATATATCTATCATCACGCCTTCACCAGTAACACTGTCCACTTTTTACCAGTTGTAAATATTGAACAGAACAGGTGACAAGCCCGTTGCTACACTTAATGGACCTAGATGTGAATATCTGTTATTTTTAGAAGTAGTGCTCTCCGAAACACGAGTAGTTGATTAAAGCACATATTATTAAAGAAAATTGGTGCTTAGAATTTTTTGAACGAGGAGAATAGAACCCGGGATCTCCGGCTCCTTGGTATTTGGTACAATATGGGCTAAATGTGGACATCTATATATCACCACGCCTTTCATCCCAAGAGAGGTAGGCAGAGACAATCGAATGTCATTTGCACCTTTCATATAAGCTCCGCGTATTTTAACTTTTAATATTGGACATGTGGACATTGTTACCAGTATCTCTGACCTAGGTATAAACACCATGGTACATTTATTTTGTATCACAGACAGACAGACATTTTATTTATTATGTATGTATTCAAATGTAACAGTTATGTATGTGGGAACGATTGTCCATTGTCCAAATAATAGCAATATAACCATCGGAATATTAAGTAAAAGCTTTATTCTTATTTATTACTTAGGGGTGTCAATATACTAGGTATATAACTAAAAAAAAATTGGTTACTTTGAATTGAATTTGCAATAGGGTTCCAAATTTTTATGAACAAAACTTGTAAAATAAAATGAAATGTTATAAATTTATCGTTTTTTTTCATTTGGTCAAAAATCATAAAAAAATTCAAAAAGCTAAAAAAAATAAGAGCTTTGTGATATATTATGAAAGAGAAAACGGGGACAAAGTTTAACCACCCATATTTCCTATTCAAAAAAATCCATTGAGAAAATAACAGCTATTTCACTTAGATATATTCAATAAGTATCTATATACTAAATTACAGTGACACAGGTGGATTAGTTACAGAGAAATCGGGAATAGTTTATCCCAGAAAAATTATGGATATAGGAGCCTTAAACAATATTTTTAACAGACTTCCAAAAAAAGAAGGAGAAGGTTCTCAATTCGGACCGTATGTTTATGTATGTATGGACATCGATTACTCCGCCAGTTGTGAACCGATTTTGATGGTTTCTTTTTTAGTCGACAGATAATTCTTCCGGATTGGTCCCATTTTTATCTTATAAAAATTGGTTCATTCGTTTTTCAGAAATTTTGAAATAACTGACCTTATAAGTAAATTTTTCGTAATATCTCGGTGAAATATGTACCGATTTTGAAGACTTATTTTTTTAAGGATATAATAATTACTCGACATTATCTCACAGTCATATGACGAAAATCGGTTCAGTAATTTTTCAGAAATTCAGTAATTTGTCTCTGTTTACTGCTGAAAATGACACGAAGTTGTCAATTTTCGTATCGACAGTGGTCTAGCGGTTAAAGGTATGGGGTGCAGCGCAGGATACACATTGTACATGGGTTCAAATCCCATCCACCGCAGTATTTTTTTTAATTTTCCATCAATTTTTTTTAGTTGCGCTATTATTTGTTTCTCAGGGCAGCAAAATCACTTAAAAGGGAGAAATAAACCTTTTAAAAAAAAGTGTACCGACTTCAAAAATTTGCACTGAAAAGTAAGAAATAATAAAAATTTCGTCGTAGAATTTGAAGACGGTTGGTGCCAAATTAGAATTAATTTAGTACCCAAATTCACTAATCTAGATAATTCATTAGGAACCTACGATTAGGTACAAACACAGATAATATTGAACAGATCTTTATGTCCTTAGATGTTTACTTAGTTTTGTATCCTAATTTGGCACCAACCGTCTTCAAATTCTACGACGAAATTTTTATTATTTCTTACTTTCCAGTGCAAATTTTTGAAGTCGGTACACTTTTTTTTCTTCATAATTTTATATTTCCGGTTTCATGCAAATTGAACCAACTTATTTAAGTTGCGTTCTTACGTTAATGATTTATTAAATTTACTAGATAATATTAGATAGCACAACTATATAAAAAAATCTTAAAAATAAACAAAAAAAAAGGTCCGCGTGGAATGACTGCATTTCCCCACTGAATCGCGATGCTGATTCGTTGAGCAAGGAAGGATCCATCCCTCTTGTCACCATAGGAGATAATGCAGTCGTGGGGATATTTCGTTAATACTTTTTTTGACATTTGAACCCCACTACAATAAATTCCCGACAAAAAAAACGCTTACCTATAACTATTTTTTTGTAAATCATTTTATTCTACACAATTCTTTCCTTCGTCATTTTGATATATCTCTGAAGGTTATAAGACAGCATACGTCATGAAAACGCATTTGGGCTAATTTTCTCCCTACTTGATTCACTAATACTGTTAATGCTCAGCTCCTAAACATGATAGGCCCATGTTTCATACTCATAAACCTTCCTCGTGAACTAACTAACCTACGTATCGTGAAAACCGCATTAAAATCCGTTCAGCAGTTTTCATTCTCGACAACCCTAACTATGTCACGTCCAAGCTCGCCGCACACTTCCTTATAGAGCAAAAGGAAGTCTTCATACAGGATGTCATAATACCACCTCTACACGTGTCTCTACCATACATATTTGATAAATAATTATGATTTTTGTCTGTCTGTGACTCTTTCACTCAAAAACTACTAAACGGATTTTAATGCGGTTTTCACTTTTAGATAGGTTGATTCAAAAGGAAGGTTTACGAGTATTAAACATAGACCTATCATATTTAGGAGCTGAGCATTAACAGTATAAGTGAAGTCTGAAAAAAAAGTTAGCCCCAGCGAGTTTTCATGGCGTATGCTGTCTAATTCGTCAGAGATATAACAAAATTATGTAGGAAAGAATTGTGTAGAATAAAATTATCTACAAAAAAGTCTGCGATAGCTTATATCTATCTTTAATAGATAAGTAGTTATAAGCGAATTTTCATAGCGCTACCTTTCATCCCAGAAAAATTTCAGGACAAATAATTGTCACGTGTTTCAAACATTTCCACGATTGTATTTCCCGACTCATACAAATATTTTGTATGTTGCGACACATACAAATGTAAGAAGCAGGTGTAAAACTTTACAAGTAGATGGTAGAGTAGAGGCGGCGTCAAGCCACATCCGTGCTAAACTGTCATTACATGTTCCGGTCTAGCATGCACCGCTCTGCGCGTGACTGCTTATTCTTACTTACTTTAAAATTATACTACAAGGCTATGCTTGTGGAAAATGTATAAAAAAGAAAGGAATTTCAGGAACCGCTAAAATACATTTTTATTGTAGAATCGATGCAATTATCTCTTTCCGTCTTTCGACTCAAAGATCAAAGACTAGTCCAGCAAAGGAATGTCCGACCCGAGAATGTCCAAACCTAGAACGTCTCAGCAAATTGCTGGTTCGGGCATTCTTTGGCTGGCTTGTTGTTTTTTATCGAATAATGTCGCGGTTCTTATATATGCTAACTCCGCTGACTAAACATTTTAATTAAAGTATGGACTATATTTAGGATTTCCCATGATTTCGGAAAAAAAATTTTTTCACAAACAACTTTTAAAAGTAAAAAGGTTTATATGGCTGAAGTGAAAGAAAATGCTAGCAGAGGACGACCTAGATGTACTTTTATTGAACATAATATAAAAAAATGTATCCCCTCGACTGATCATCTCTTCTGGTGACAAGAGGGTTGGCTCCTTCCTCGCTCAACGAATCAGCAACGCGATTCAGCGAGGAAATTGCCACTATTCCACGCGGATCTGGTTTATTTAGTTATTTTTAATGTTTAGATTAGATTTAAGGTTTTTATATTAATAAAAAAAATGTATTGATTGATGGAAATATTAAAAATACACACAATCGCCGAGCATGTATGAAAGGTATGATGAATATAAAAGAGGCGAAAGAGGTATGTCAGGATCGTAACAAATGGCATTCGATTGTCTCTGCCTACCCCTCTTGGGATAAAAGGCGTGATGATAGATATATAAATAAACCCGTGCGAAGTCAACATATTATAATATCAATTCCATACATTAGAGACTTATAACTGCCGTAGTTATGTCGGTAATCGACTTTGCAGACATAATCGTGCGCCCACGCATTCTAAGAACACAGAAATTCCAGAGGTTACCATATACGGAATTTTAATGTCCCAAAAAAATTAGGCTAAGCGGATAATGCAAGCATAAATTATTTGAGTGGATAAGATTAAAGTGACGGTGTTATTTACTTCATTAATAATTTATTTTAAGTTAGTGCCTTAATACTTATTATAATTTTGAAAATATCAATGCTTTGGGATTTTTTTAATGTAGGTATTTCAGTGGCAAAGCAGACTTTCAGCGAGCTGAGACAATGTACAACTTAGCGAGTATAGAATGTAGAATAGAAGGACCGACTGTAATACAACCACGTGACCTAACTAAACTGTCTGTCACTCTGACAAAACCAAGGAGTTTATTATACTTATTGTATACAAACTCATTGAAGTATATAAACTCCTTGGAGAACACGAAACGAGTTTATAGTTCCACAAACTTATCTGACCCGGTGGCCAAAAGTGGAACTAATGATACAATAATAAGTAATTAAGTAAAATGTTCATGTTTCTTCTACGTATTGTTCTTTCTATCTAAAATGAATATGGCCAAGCGTTACAACGTGCATATTATATACCCACTTTACATTGAAAAATCATTTTTATTGGCAAAACATGCGACAACAGCGCCGCTGTCACCGGGCCAGATAAGTTTGTGGAACTATACGTCATGTTGACAGTTAGCGTCTTTCGTGAACGCAAAGTTAGCGTCTGCCCATAACCTGTAGATAACGCTGAAAAAAATGGCGAAGGTTTTGGTCGATCAGCTGATTTTTTAGGTTATGCCCGGTTGTTGATTTTTGGATGTTGTTTATTTGTTGATTGTTGATAATTATTATATTACGTTTTAGCGTTCCGACAGAATACAATACTAGCGTTCGTACATTGTCTAAGGGGGCAGGTATTTTAAGAATCCTGGTTTCATATGCTCTGGATGGACGTCTTAAAATCTATGCCGGTTGATTATGGCCAGCATCTTCTATCAGTGGACAGATTTGGCAGCACATTCCTTGAAAGAGGTAGGTATCACAAACTTTTTCCCGGACTTGATTCACTAATACCTTCAATGCTCAACTCCGTGATGATAGCATTTTGTGATCACATTTAAACCCCTTCATTGCTGGTTATCAAGATTAGCGCAGACATAAAGACGCGCGCCGGTGATTTTTATACGCTTTATCGCTAAGGAAGCTTCGCAAGTCATCAATCATTTCACCCCAGTTAAAGATAACTTGATATTTCTATTAATAAAAAATATTTTTCTTCAAACATTACCCAAAGGAATGCTATTTTCAATTAAAAATTATACCATGAATATAATAACACAAGAGTTCATTAGCGGACCCTCCTGCAATTTCTCGGTTCGTTTGTTGCAAGGCACGCGAGGTCTTCTAAGTCGAAAATATGGAGGAAGTCTTTAAACATACGATAGGTGCCTGCCTGCCTTTGTTTGGTATTTTTATTGTGACGATTCATTGTGAATAAGGCTGGGGTGGCCAAGATTCGTGAATAAAATTGGGATTACTTATAACAAGCGCAAAATATATATCCGGTGTTATTCATATAAAGGAATTCAGCGTTTCGTGCAAATCGTATCGTAAATAAAATTATCTCTCTCTCTCGCTTTTGTCTGAGACAATCACTTATCTACTAAAAAGTTCAATGTGCTTACCACGATGGCTGTAATTCATTCAGCATTTAATCTTATCATGAAATCACATGAAAATATTTCAATGAAAATTGTACTGGCTGTCAAACATACCCCCTTTGTTCACTATCCATTGGAACCATAAAGTATGACATACGAATAGGCTGTAAGCTGCCATCGGGGCGAAGGGTATGGACATGTTGACGTCAAGTACCTACTGTTTTATGTATGCATGTGTAGTTTTGGTAATGGGATATCAGTGTTTTTTGCCAACTCTCTGTAGGTATACTATAGAAAATCCTAAAATACAAATATTTTGTTACAGAATTTGGAAGCGATTAATGCCAACTTATTTATCTATTCTATCTTATCCCAAGAGGGATAGGCAGAGACAATCGAATGCCATTTGCTAGGAAACTAACTGATACCTCATTCATTTTCTTTCATACATGTTCGGCGATTATGTGTATGTACTTTTAACATTGCCTTCAATCAACATTATTTGTATGTTCAATGAAACTTAGATAATATATCCTATCCTATTTTTTGTGTTATGGCTCCATTAGGGTTTTGATGATTCCGTGAATGTCAAGTATTATAGTAGCTAAGATGTTCCCGTCGACTGTCGACTAATCACAACCATCACAGCACGGACAAGATTAAACTGCGGGGTTAGCATATATTTTGACAGCGACACTTTCGTTTCGGTCGAATGGCCTTGAACAGGCCAAAACGTTCATGTCCAACAAGGACCGGCCAGAGAATGTGCGGGAAAATTCTGTGTATTTGTCATTGTCCGGCCAAGCAAATTGCTCGGCACATTGTTGGGTCGGACCTCTCGGCCCCGGGCTATCTCTGGCCGGTCTTTGTTGGACATGAACGTTTTGGCCTGTTCAAGGCCATTCGACCGAAACGAAAGTGTCGCTGTCAAAATATATGCTAACCCAGCTGAATTTCCTATCATGCGTTGTCGGCCATGACATGACGTAGAATCCTATAATATAAAATTACTATAAACTAAAATGTAATATTATCTATCAAAGTTTCTCTTATGAACTCCATTATGGTCACCCTAAACCTTGTAGGACAAAGAATTGCGTGAGAAATTTGTATTTGCATATAATGATGTTGAGTTAACAGTGAAATCAATTGTGCGACGTAGGCTTCTACCGTGTATAAATAGTAGTTAACTGATACTTAACATTAACTTAATTGTTAAGTATTCAAGTGGAGTCACAACCGTGACTGCATACAATCATGGATTATTCAGAAACTAACTGCAACTGCAACTAGCTTGGCACGTCTTACTATCTTTCCAAATATTTTTTCTCAAATAACGAAAACTTCCTAACTTCCTAAAAATGCGACTAAGTACGAGTCCGACTCACACTTAGCAGGTTTTTATTATTTGTTGTTTTACGCATAGTTATACTAGTTAGACGTTTGTATGTATTGCCATTATTAAGATTGAGGAATAAACGCCGAAAAAACACGTTTCTTGTTGGGGTCCCCTTTAATTTTTAACTTAAGTTTATTTTTATTATTTGTTGTTATAGCGGCCATAGATTGAAAATTTCAAGCATCTACCTATTATGGTTCAAAAATTACAGCCCTGTGACAGACGCACAGACAGACAGCGGAGCCTTAGGGGCCGTCTCCACGAGCGAGAGATTCGCGGCGATAGTCTCGTCCGTACCACCAAATTCGATACGAACTCTATGGGCCATTTTTCACGGGCGATAATATCGCCTATAAAGTTTGTATCGCCGCGATTCTCTCGCTCGTGGAGACGGCCCCTAAGGGTTTCCGTTTCCGATTCTTCTCAAGAAGAAAAAAAGTAATTTCAGTAATTATTTCAGCATTTATTTAAAAAAATCATGAAAAATAGCTTTTCTCTCCTGCATCAAAATAATAGGCAACCTTTCACGGAGGGCCGGACAGTGACATAACCTGAAGTGAACATATAAAATATATCAAAACAGAACCATTCATATTAATATTAATCTAGTGAAAAAGATTTGGCTAAATTAAAGCGAAAGAGGTATGTCAGAATCGTAACAAATAGCATTCGATTGTCTACCTCCCTTGGGATAAAAGGCGTGATGATAGACAAATAGATAGATGGAACTTGTAAAAATTATATTATTTTCTATGACAGATATATTTTTAGAACATTTAGGAGCATAACATAAAATGTTTCTGTAAATAAATACTTAAATAAAATAAATAATATTACATAATAAATATCCATGTATTACCGTAAAGTTAACTTAACTCAAGTATAGGTATGTGTATGTAGTTATGAGAGCCACCATTTTATAATGCCACATAAATTCCCAACTACGTCCGGTGTTTCTAGAAACTAAACTTGCTACTTTGAAATAAATATAATCTGTGCTAACTGAGGCAGATTTCATGGCAATGGATGAAATATGCCGATTAATCGGTATCTAAGATGATCCCGCCGACTGTGATATGTCTTATTAATCACAGACTAATCACAACTATCACAGGGCGGGCAGGATTAAACTGAATTCCTCATCATGTCGGCGCGCGTCGGTGACCATGACATGACGTAGAACTCCTATGTCAATCTCATTAAAACAAAAAAAAATGAGTGACGAGAAATTGCAAAAGAAATTGCGTGAAAAATGATATACTTAAGCATCGCCCGCGTAAGTTATTGAAATGTAACAAAATATTTTTTCCCGAAGGATATCAGGGACAAAAAGTCACTCTATGCCATGTCTTCTTATTCTTTTCCAGGATTAACAGAGATTTGACCCGCTATTTAATTTGACCAAGGAGCGCGCGCGGTGGTAGAGTTGGCCGTCAGATGGTACCAACCCATTTCCGAGAGGTTGTGTTTGTGCGCGTGTGTGACGAGAAAGAGAAAGGGAAATAAAGAAGGAGCATCAGCTATGCGCTTAACCTACAGTGTTGTGTATAAAGTGTTAATGTTTCAGCATATGTTAATGTTGCTTATTACCAAATGTCAGATGTTACACATCATATGCGACTCGCTCGTTTTTATAAAATCAGTTGTTTTCTAGTTAACTTCTTACAAATAAACTTACACTTTCTTTATAATATTAGTTAATATGGCCATGAATTTTGTTCCCAAATATAAATCTGTCAAATAAGTAATCCTGTCCACACGAGATTTGCAACCGTCGCAACTCGAGATATCAAATGTATAATGATAATGACATTTAATTATTGAGACAGTAAAAAGTACGGACTATACTTTGTGTAGCGGAAACTGCTTCCGTCCTCATCCCCTATATAATTAGGGTTGCCACTTTTTACTTATATATACATTTTCTGTTTCGACCCCAAAGCTGGCCTGTCTCGCTTCACAAATTTCGCAATTCGCTTATAACTACACTTATCTATTAAAGCAGAGGTTCTCAAACTTATTTTGTCTACCGCCCACTTTTAAATTAAATTTTTTCTTCAATCTTTTCACATCTTAAAAATCACAAAGACATTCATATTTCTGGGCCCCTTACCGCCTTCCTCTAGGCCTTCAGCGCCCACTTTGAGAAATACTCTATCAAAGATAGATATACTACCACTTTTTTTGTAGATCATTCTATTCTACACAATTCTTTCCTAAATCATTTTGTTATATCTTTGACGGATTAGACAGCATACGCCATGAAAGATAACTTTTTCCCCGACTCACTTATAATGTTAACGCTCAGCTCCGAAACATGATTGATCCATATTTAATGCTCGTAAACCTTCACGGTGAATTAACCTATCTCATAATTTAAACCGCAACAAAATCCGTTCAAGGGCACAGATAGACAGACGCGGCGGGGGGGGACTTTGTTTTATAGTATGTAGTAATTATATAATATACACTAACCGTGCCTTGCGGTTGCACCCGCTTAAGGCCCTTAGTGTCGCCAATGACCTTGACCATAGAAATGGTCACCGAGCGCTGTCCCCGATACACCTTCGAAATTGACATATTTCGATATTATTTAAAGGAAAATGTTAATTGATTTATATATACTTTGTTGTGTTTAAAGCACACCATGTTATTTATTTTTAGGCGTGTAAATATTTCCAAACGTCATAGCCGTTTAAGAGCAGTAGACAATTAAAGCCAAAAAACACCATTCCATTATTATGTAAGTATTATTTTAAATATTGAAGTTTTGCTCTAACAATAAAAATTTTTTTAGGATTTGTTGTACTAGAATTGATAATTACTACATAATTGTTTCAAACATTTTAGTCCATCAGTAAACGAGCAGTAGTCGGTCGAAAATGTTAATTCCAGCGGATTTTAGGATACAAATCATTTACTAATGTTATATAGCATGATGTTATCAATAGCCTATAAACTTCCTAAAGAAATGGGATATCAAATGCAAATGCAGAGATTAGGGCGTTCAAACAAACCAGCTTCACTTTCTTAATAGTATGGAAGATTATTTAACTTGACTCTTAGGTCCTAGCATGTCAACCCTGGTTTTTTCAGTTATAAAGATACAATGCGCAGACGCATTCCAAAAACTTATTCTCACGACGTGAACTCGCACTATTACTGTTACTAACTAAAGATAACGCGGTTAAAGATAACCATGTGATTGAAATCACGTTAACCGATAGGACGGTTCTATCGTCACGCCTACTTCTATAAGGGGTAACTAGACTATGGTGTTTGTGTCTCTAACTAATATTTTAAAGAGATATTCTGTTTTTGCCACTGGCTGTATGAACTGGGATACCTTGACCGGGTTTGTTGTTTTTTCCCCGCACTGAACTGACAGCCGGTTGCAAGAGAATTATATTTTGGTAAATTTACGGTTGGCTTTAAAGCCTTATATTGAAGTGACTGCAGACTTGGCTTTATAGCCTTAATGATAAAAGACAATTGAGTATGAATTATTCCCAGAATTGGATGTATGGACGATGTCCTTTGCCTTTCCCGTATGGGATAAATTTAAAAAAATAAATAAAAGTAGATTTACGGATTCTACGTCAAGTCACGGCGATCAACGCACGCGTTCCGTCGTGACATGATAGGGAATTCAGTTTAATCCCGTCCGCGCTGTGATAGTTGTGATTAGTCAGTGATTAATAGGGCATATCACGGTCGGCGGGAACATCTTAGCTACCGATTAAGCAGCATATTATACTATAACGTCTATAATGCTTGACATTGGCGGAATCACCAAAACCCTGATGGAGGCAGCACAAAAAAATAGAATAGAATAGTAGATTTACATATGGATTTATATTTTATTTTGTTAAAAAATTACACGGGCGAAGCCGAGGGCGGAAAGCAAGTATTAAAATAAAGTACGGAAAGTCGTTCTGTCTGCCTACCTCTGTAGACTATACCTATGCTTGAATATAGGTATTCCATTAATAGGTAAATATTCTCTGTTAAAGGGCATTTTGAGTTTGTTTAAAATATTGTTTAACAATATTTGTCTATAAATGTAATTCAATCCAATTTGGACGATATTAAACCATGTACGATAAGCTTTTCTATTTTAGCTAAAATAATTTACCAAATTCAATGATTTACCGTCAGGGGGGCAAACGAATAGAATAGAATGTAGAATAGATAACTTTAAATGTATGAGACCGACTGAAATACAACCACGTGACCTAACTAAACTGTCCTTCACTCTGACGAAACCAAGGAGTTTACATACTTACTGTAAACAAACTCCTTGAAGTATAAACTCCTTGTAAAAAATGAAGCGTAATTATGTCATGTTGTCTTCCTTCAATTAGCGTCTTTAGTGAACGCAAAGTTAGCGTCTGCCCATACCCTGTATATAACGCTGAAAAAAATGGGGAAGGTTTTGGTCGATCTGCTAATTTTTTTGGACATATAGTCCGACTGTTGTTTTTCGGATTTTTTAATATTTAAGTAGAAAAATGCATAAATTGGGTTATAAGTTTATGCATATAATATTAGATTTTAGCGTTCCGAGAGAATAGAATACAGACATGGTCGGATTTAGGAATCGAACCCGCGACTTTTCAGTTGCGAGCCAACGTCTTTTACCCACTCGACCACCGAGGCCGACGACAAAATAAATAAATTAGTCTTGATTAATTAGTATTAATTACCTTTGAGAAATAATATATAGAGATATTATTTATATATATTTTTTGTCCTGAATATAGTAATTATTAGGCCTCCCCTAAGCTATGGTATATATCTGTGATGTCATTACCTTTGGTACCAACATAACAGTATATTCCTTGGGGTCAAAGCAATGAACTGTCGCCCGCTCCCCGCTCCGCTCATCAACACAGCGACACTTTATCGCTAGTATACCATTGTTTAAGTTTTACAACCGCGTCGTGGAATGCAAACAGGAACTGAATCCCGACACCCGACGCCCGATAACCAGCGATCAATATTGAGAAAACATGCCAACTGTATTGTGTACTGATTGGGTATACGTCTTCTACTTTATTACGTAAGGTAGTTTAAGAAAACGGCTAAAACGGCGGGAAAAGCTATTTTAATAAACTAATTTGAATATTTTTGTTTTCTATGCACTAGTTTTTTATAATAAATGACTTCATCGTAGGTAATATCGTAGCCATTATCCCGGAAAAATGTATGGTTCCCGTGGGATAGATTTGTTTTTGTTTAGGGATCAGAGAATGACATATTATACTACTTTTTATACCGCGAAAGCGGGCGGGGTAGGGACAAATTACAGCCACGTGATTATTTCTTTTTGGATCTATTTCCACGCGGGTGAAACCGCAGACAGAAGCTTGTAACAAATAAAACAAAGTACACGGCGTGTCTGTCTGTGACCTTTTCACACAAAAACTACTAAACGGATTTTGATGCGGTTTTCACGAGTCAAAGATATAAATAATTGTTGTAAATCCACATTGCACACTTACTTAAAAAATCTTCGGAAAATTTAATTCGGAAGTGTTTATGAAAAGAGAAATGTATTTGTCAGCCTCAGGGTACCCAACGGAAGACAAATCTTCCACATTTAGTTGATATCATTTTTGAGGATATGAGCAGCCTCATAACATCCGATTCTTTGAAATTTTCGCAACCGCCCGATGGCTAAAAAACACGCAAATAACCCGTACTGTATACCTTCACACCTGTTGCCGAAAGGGGTAGATAGAGACATTAAATTAAGTTTCATTATTTTCTTTCTTTCTTTACTTAATATATTAAACAAATAAGTAGTCATGCAGAAAAAATGTGAATGGCCGCGGTAACCTTACTTTTATTACATTAATTCGTATGTGTTATTTGTAATGAAAATATCATTTTAATGTCACGGTTGTATGACATTTAAGTTCATTACTATATTTTATTTACTGCTTGTGAATAAGTTTGTATGGAAAATTGTACACTTCGGGGCTAGCCAATACAAACCCACATAATTATTATTATGTTACTCCAAATTCGCGGGCACAATGCCCAGTCCTTTCTAAGGCTTGCATGGGAACATAGGTCCAACACGTAGAGCCCCTTTAGTTAATCGGGACCTATCTCTGAATGCATCAGAGACAATGCGCTCACAGACAGGCCTCTTAGGTGCCTGGACTATTGCAAAGATAAAATTACAAAAAAAATCGCTCCGAATTGTTCTCCTTCTTTTTTTGGAAGTCGGTTAAAAAATAGGCAATTGTTTTGGGGTGTTAATTAGATCGGTTCAAGTCTATTTGTTGAGGCTACGGTCACCTGCCGCTATCAATAAAAAAAAAATCAAAATGACCACTTGCCTCCTAAAACAACCACTTCTTTAAAGCATTCTGCCGGCTGGGGGTGTCTAGAGGCGTGGCACCGGTTTCCCATGTATCTTCCCCGATAATATGCCTTTAGACACTTCCACCCCGAGCATAATACATAATGTTATACTCTAACAACTCCGCAATGGACAGAAAACTAAGGCAACGGAGTTCTAGGTCTAGCAGTGGAGACACCTGCCTCGATATAGTCCTTGGAGCAATCGGATTCGGAGGTGTCGTTACTCACAGGTTTCCCAGGGTTCCTAGGTTTCGGATAATGGACTTAGATTTTTTATTTGCCTGATTTCATACTTATGATATTTTTTTCATTATACCTTTCATACATGATCCGTGGAAATCTTTGAAATGTGACATGACAATATATTACCAACTATCTTTGTACAAAAAAATACGCTCTGTTTCTATGTTTTGGTGTGATAAAAGGACAAACAAACCCACTCAAATTTATGTAATTTAGAAAATATAGTCGGGGGTTAGGATACTTAGGATTGTGACATCTTTCGCTTCGACTCGAAGGCAAAAACGACGGGTCGCATCAATGGCCACCCAAGAAATGCCCGGCCCGAGAATGTTCAACACTGGATTTGCCCGGACATTCTAAGGTTGGACATGGGCCGGGCATTCCTTTAGGTCGAAACTTCGAGTCGAAACGAAAGATGTCGTGGACCTAAGTATGTTAACCCCACTGGGTCGACCACATCCGCACTAGCAACAGGATACAATTGGTGGCAACGAATCGTTCATTCAAGCGAAAATTCTTAAAACTCTATTGTCTTTAAACCACGCCATTGAAGGTCACATTTGAGGGTTTCTACTCAGTAAAAAAGGCCCAGAATACCCAGCGGAAGAGACTTCTATTTACTCATCATAATTCTACTAATAACTACTTATCTATTAGAAATAGATATATATGCTACCGCGGACTTTTTTGTAGAAACAACGTAATGACAAGATAAATCTCAGTAACATCTCCATCGCGCCAACGAGCGATGCGTAACTGGTTTTTTGCTCAAAAACTGAGTTAATGTACAGCAAATTATTATTGCAGCAACATTTTTTTTGATAAAAAGCATAATCTATAACCATCCATTATAATGAAATTGTATTAAGTTATTTATAATGAGGATATGCTCCATAAATTGTGGACAAGTCCCTCTGAAGCGAATTTACAGGGCTAACTTTTTCCCGACTTGATTCACTAAAACTGTTATTGCTCAGCTCCTAAACATGATAGGTCCATGTTTAATGCTTGTAAATCTTCCCGGTGAATCAACCTATCTCATAATGAAAATCGCAACAAAATCCGATCAGTAGTTTTTGCGTGAAATTGTCACAAACAGACACGGCAGGAGACTTTATTGTATAATATGTAATGACACCCGACTGGTCCAAGCTATAATAAATGATGCCCTTATCAAAGTTTGATTGTTTGTATTCCTATTTCAAAACGCAACGCTCCTACCTTCTTCTAAAAATAACCAGAAGGTTACACATCCAGGTCCATTAAGTTCAGCAACAGGCTTGCCACCTGTTCTGTTCAATATGGACAACTGGCAAAAAGTGGACACTGTTACTGTTGTCTCTGAGTCTGGCCATACCGCAAAGTATAAAAGCTGTGAAGTAGTGTGTGTGTGTGCGTGTGTGTGTGTGTGCAACGCTCTTTTACGACTTATATAATGTGGTGTAGCCAGAATCTCATAATTCGGTATGTAAAGTAAAAATTAGGGCATGCTCTTACCGTGGGCACCCAGCGTCTCCGTCGTTTAGTCGATGGTATTTGTGAGACTATGCCTAAAGAGTGGCCAGTTCTGTTGAGGTATATTTAGATGGAAGAGCCCCTAAGTGTGGTTTGTCGGATTATGTACATAAGTTTTTAATTAAAAAAACCCCATTGGTATATGGCCGGGATCATTTTTATGTTTTGCAGATAATTTAGGTAAAGTACCGCTTCTGTCCCGTGGTACTATTAGTTTGTGATAAAAGTAGTACCACGGCATTTTTATTTATGCAAACCTACGATTATGTAGGTAGTCGATAGCCTAATTGGTGGACGGTGGACTTGAAACCGGAGGTCCCGGGTTCGATTCCTAATCGCTGCCAAAATTCTAAGCACCAATTTTCTTTTAGAATATGTGCTTCGGAGGGCACGTAAGTAAAGCCGGCGTCCGGTCACCAACCCGCCTGCCAAGCGTGGTGACTATGGCAATTCCTCTCAATGAGCACCACTAAAATGGTGCGCTAGAGGGAGACCATGATCCAGCAGTGGATCTTAAAAGGTTGATGATGATGATGATGATGAGACCTACGATGTAGACCCATTTCCTGTGATTTTTTTTTTCTTTCTGACACCTGGAAATAGGGCAGAGGAATCCATGTAGTGTTATAAAAAAAATCTTTCTTAATTATCTTAATTTTGTGACTGCAAACCAAAGAACCAAAGAATTGTCGGCCAGAAATACCCGACCCAGGCATAGTGGAAGCCAGTACACGATTTCCTGCCCGGACATTCACGTATGCACTCGGGCCGTGGCGAAAACATGTTACAAAAATCGCTGAATAAAAAGCCTTTTATTTCCTTATTTTGTAGTTTACATTAGTATGGTTAGCAACAACTATAACAACTAAACAAATAACTAATAAAATAACTAACAAATAAACAGGGTTCTTTTGATATTTGGACCCCATGTTGGGAGAAGACCTCCTCCATCTTCTTCCAGGTCTCTCTTTTTCTGTCTAGAGTCAGCCAGTCTTTTTATTAAGTAAGACTGCCATGTAGTAACGTGTTACCAAGTAAATCACGTTTGGTCCCGGTGCGTTATCGAAACCGGAACAGCGTAAAATCATCAGGAATGCCAAGGTTTTCGAAAAAAAAAGGCTCTCACGCCCTCGTCTCCTAAGTATACGAACCACCTGTTACTGAGCACCTGTATAATTACTGTACAAACATTAAAACGCATTGTTTGTCATGAACCTAACGCAACCGTGTAGAGGCGTCAGAACAATTGCAACTGTCGCTCTAGGAACACGCATGCGCTGCGTTTTCACTATAGACCGCGCGATCGTGTACTTAAATTTTGACGTTTATTTTTTTAATTAATACAAAGGAGTTTGTGATTTTGTTAAAAAGTTTCTGAAGTGACTATGGCTCCAGTAGGACTTCTGTTTAAAGTGACCAGGTGAGTGCCTTTAACCACATTTAACGTTGGTTTGTTAAATGGTTGATACAACAATAGATGCCCGTAAGAGCTGCATTTTATGTTTTAAGTCCTTTTGTGTTCACTATTTTCAATACGCATACTAAGTAGGAACTTATGAGGTGGAAATTGTTACAATGGAAGTAAGAAATACAATGTTGAAAAATGTTGGACCAGTTTTTTGTGGGCTTTATTCATGTAATATTGTTTGATAAAGACTACATACACGCATGTTTCACAAAGGGGTAGGCAGGAAGTATGCGTCAATTCTCTCGATCTTTCTCTTGCTTCTGTACGTCTATTTTTTATAATTCAAGAATAATCTCCGAAAGGGCTAATTGAATTTTGATGAAACTTAGTGGTCCGTAAAGTAATTTTTTTTAAACTTGTCTCATTTGATAAACAAACTTCGCATGTCCTTTTAGATATTGTAATGTTTTTAAATAACAGTTTAAAAATATGATAATTAGTTCTACAAATGTAAAATATGTTAAATAAGTTAATTTAAAAATTGTTAAGTTAAAATGTGTTTACCAAATAAGCGAAAACTAGAAAAAACAGGACTTAATTCTTTATTTCCTGCCCATTGCATCCCAAATAAATTCAAATCGCAATAAATATATAATATCGTCTGTCATAAAATTATAGTTTGCTATGTCTATTGTCTTTTTATAATGAAGTCGTAATACCACATTAGTAGCGATCATATACAGCTATAGGATTCCTAGAAGACTTCTAACATAATAGTTTACTTTGGACATATAGTAGGATACCATTTGCCATGTGCAGACAGATTATAACAACCATGAATCATTTATACATCTAAAAATAAACCAGGTGGCACAAACAAAATAGTGGCAAGAATACTGGCTGCATTTCCCCGCTGAATCGCTATGGTGATTCGTTGAGCGAGGAAGGAGCCAGCCCTCTTGTCACCAGAAGAGATGATCAGTCGAGATCTTTAATAAACTTTTTGGCATTTGAACCCCACGGACCTAGAGTTTCTACACCAAACCGCACAAATTTGTAGTTTTCAATAATTGAACTATATTTGCGCCGTTTGTTAGACTCTGCGATTTCCGCCGCAGCTCCCGCTTTGATTGCTGTTTCCCTGAGACGAGACGGGGCTAATGTGTCCACGCACGTAGCATCCCATACAAGGTACCTCGCTCCAATGGAATCAGAGCCACTCATTGGATTAGTTGATTGATTGAATATTTTGCTCGAAATTGGATTATTCTAGGCATAAAGTTTTTTTTACATATTAATTTTAGATGACAACAAATAACTGGCAAGGCAATGGCAGTGACAGTCACTAAATTAATTATCTATAATTTTTTTCCTTCGTGAAGAAATAAGTTATACCTAACGAGTGGCCAGTTCTGTTGAGGTATATTTAGATGGAAAAGCCTCTAAGTGTGGTTTGTCGGATTATGTACATAAGTTTTCAATTATAAAAAACCCATTGGTACATAGCCGGGATCCGGTTTAATTCAATAATTATCTTCTAAACATTATCGAGATAAAACAAAAATTATTAAAAATAATATTGGCAGAAAGATTCTGGACAGCTGAAAATTTTTAAATATAGTTATTATATCTTCAATGTTAATAAGAGTACCTCATTCGTATTAGTTAATTTTGTAATTGTGTCAAATAAACAACAAAGATAATCGAAACAAGAATCTAGTTTCTAGATGCCACATAAACAATTCAATAATTAAAACAACATGCTAATTAATTTTACGATAAATCTAGACTATACATACCTATGCTATCTTATCATCACTACAATAAATAAAACTCTCAGTGTGCGCCTGTCTGAATGGACAACATACATTTTTTTACAGCCCATTTTTATTGTTTTAATTGAAAATAATTAAAAAAACATTTTAAATAAAATTTTACAATATTCGAAAAATAACTGTCGTATAAACTATTCCCAATTTCTCTGTAAATAATCCACCTGTGTCACTGTAATTTATCATATAGTTACTATTCAATATATCTAAGTGAAAATAGCTGTTATTTTTTCAATGGGTTTCATTGAATAGGAAACCTCGTTTTTTCTTTCATAATCTATCACAAAGCTCTTAAATTTTTTATCATCCCGGTTTTTTGTACTTACCTATTATAATAATTATTTAATTATTTTTGACCAATAATTTTTTTTTTCATTTTCAATAAGCTACAAAAAAACGTATTGGTATAACAAAAATTTAAGAGCTTTGTAATAGATTATGAAAGAGAAAACAGGGGCAAAATAATCCTTTTTTTTTATTCTTCACGGGTTACCTTACAGCTCTAGGGAACCGTTGCCGGCCCCAGGGTACCCATTGGAAGACAAAGTCTTCCTCATTTAGCCGATTTTTTGAGGTTATACCTAACGAGTGGTCAGCTCTGTTGAGGTATGTAGATGGAAAAGCCTCTTTGTACGGTTTGTCGGATAATGTACATAGATAAAAACCCATTGGTACATGGTCGGATGTGGGGATCAAACCCGCGCCTTTTCAGTTGTGAGCTGACGTCTTTCCCACTCGACCACCGACGTCTCTTTATTTTACCACCCATATTTCCTATTCAATAAAACCCATTGAAAAAATAACGGCTTTTTCACTTAGATAATTAGATATATTGAATAAGTAACTATATGCTAAATTACAGTGGATTTGCAGAGAAATTGGGAATAGTTTATCCCCATACAAATTATGGATATAAGACTCTTAACCAAACATTAACAGGATTGTGGACACGACTGATGCAGATATATTTTTTGACCCCGAGCTGAGACTCTTGGCAACAGCGGGATGCATATTGGAACCTGGTAACTGATGCCAAATTTAATTGTGTTTGGAATATGTCAATAATATGTTTCTTATCAACATTTGAACAAATTCTACATTGTATATACCTAATTGATAGTGCCTTATTATCGTCCTTATCTTTTTATATAAGTAATTGACAATTTATTTATATTCTAATACGATGTAATATAATAATTTAATAATTTTTTTAATAAGTGTATTTGATAGAAACTGTAGGTAATTGATATTGTTAATGTGTCCTAAATGTAATAAATATAATTTGTCTTGACTAAATCTTGCATGTATGTATTAAAATGTTAGTGCAAGATGTTTATATTTGATTAAATAAATAAATAAATAAACCTGGTCACCCCAGTATCAAATCCATCAATATACCGACTAGGCTATCGTCTCCTTTTATAAATATAATAACAATAGATAAATAATAACCATCTTTATTTGTACCATTTGTAGACAGGTGGAGCCGTTAGCGAAGTTTAGTTAAAATAAATAAATTGGTGCCAGTAGGGCTTTGAACCTAGTGTAAGTTACACCGATGAGAAATACGAACCAATGACCTTACGTTGCTCCTATGTCGCGCATCTCAAGTTATTTCTTGGTTTTCGCGGTTAAACATATCTAATTACTTTATTTTTTTCTTTTTAATAACTATTTGTAAAGTATGAGCACTCATTCATACTTTTTGTAGAAAATACTGGCTGTATGTTTTAATACTGGCAACTAATCTTTTGGACAGAGTTTCAAATATAGTTTATAAAAAAAAAAAAAAAAAAATGAAACTATGTCCAAAAGATTAGTTGCCAGTATTAAAACATACAGCCAGTATTTTCTACAAAAAGTATGAATGAGTGCTCATACTTTACACTATTAATGTTCGTTAGGACCTGTTTCCTGTTTCGCAAAGTCTAGATAAATTTTCCAGATAGGCTTTCTGCCCTAGGTTACGCCGTGGAAAAATTTTGAAGTCTCCTATTTTCACCTGTTAGATCGTTTTTTATTGGTTTTATTTGCAAATATTGTTTAATTATCCTTTACGGATTTTTTTTGTTTTAAAAAAAATGTCCTAGTAGAATATAAATTATCTATCTATCATCACGCCTTTTATTCCAATAGGGGTAGGCAGAGACTATCGAATCCTGACATACCTTCTTCGCTTCTTTTATATTCATCATACCTTTCATATAAAATATGCTCGGCGATAGTGTGTTCCTACTTTTAATATTGCCTTCGATCAATAATCTTTTATATGTTCAATATAAATACACCTAGGTCGTCCTCTGTCAGCATTTCCTTTCACTTCAGCCATATAATCCTTTTTAGTCAATCTTTCATCCTTTATTTTCAAAGTGTCCAAACTAATTTTTCTTAATTTTAGTCAACTTAAATTTTCTAAGATTTAATAATAATAATAATAGGTAAGGATCCGCCCCGGTTTCGCCTGTGGAGCCCGTAATAACTTTCATCCCCTATTGGCTATTATGGTCTTGAGTTCATACAAAAAAGCACTTTCAGTTTTACCCGAATTTTCCATTTTCCGGGCAACTTTTCCAATTATTCCGTCCCTAAAAACCTGATTCGAACTATTACAAACATTTAAAAAAATCGGTCCAACCGTTTTCAAATTATGCAGCATTTCATTTTGATTCATAAGAAAATTATAGATATATATGCTTTGATTCATAATGAAGCCTCATTACTGAAATAATCAATAAGTAAGGCAATAAGTATAAGATAAGTATCAAGATTGTAAGCCTAGTAATGCGCCATGCAATAAAAGTTATGAAAAAATCCATGCACATAGAAATTAAATTGCCTGGAGCATTGTTACACTTTAAGAAATTACAGTAGAGTAATAGCACATCTGATCACCACATATCACAAACTACATAGTTTTTCTGCATGCATAAAACAGTTTTATGTAAATAACGATCGAGTACAACCAACTAAATCTATTTATAATTACCTACGGATCCCTCTCTAATTAAACGCACCGCGCTTAGAGTTTTTGCGTCCCAGCTACGCTACAAAGATGTGTTTTTCATCATTTTTCTTACGTTCATAATTAGTCGATAATGCGAAGAAAATTATGTACCGCCTCTCTTTGTCAGTCTGTCTTAGTTCGTGCTTGAACATGTCCGTTTTTTTGGTCGAGTTGTTGATCTCTATGCTTCCGTCCGGCGTTGTCGTGTTAAGGCGCTGTATTGCTTGAATATATTTCACTGTGTGTAGGAAAGTTTTTTGTTAGTGCACTTGTGCACAATATTGAGAGCGTAGAAAGCAAACATTATGATAAGTCAAAAAAAGAAATTGAAAGACAAAAATATCTACAAACATTAGGAATCCAATTCCGCAAGCCTGATTCGCGGAATTTGCGTGACTGCAAAAATATCATACTTTTTGTTATGTTCATGAATTTATGAAGTTTTATATAAAATAAAAGACAATAAGATTTTAAAATTATACGGAGACAAATCCAACAAATCAAAGATCATAAAAATCTGTCCAGTCGTTATAAATGGTGTAACTAACCAGACTTTGTTTTAAAATATAATAGATTAGTTAAACAAAATTAATACAGTAGTCAGTAACGATATCAAGTTTATTTATTTTTAAGACTACGACATGACTGATAATAATAATAAATCGATTGATCAGTCTTTTATGTGAAACGACTGACTGAGTACTGCACTGAGTGAAGAACGAATTTTTATTCCTGGTTTCATTACAAAATAGTATCAAGAAAACATGTTTTTTTTTAATAAATCACTGTGGTTTGATTAAAATTAAAAAAAAACTTAATTTTTTCCAACCCTGGCTGAAAATATTATGTGATTTATTTAAAAAAACATGTTTTTTTGTATTTTTTATAGTTCACAAGCTGGGAACATTATTTAAAACTTACATAGTACAGCATATTATAAAATATACATATCTGCATCAGTTGGAGAGCCAGAGTGTGACATAGGCTACTTTTTATCCCGGAAATCGTTTCAGATACATTTTTATGTCACATTTCAAATAATTCCAAGGAAGAAGCCTGGTCGGAAAGCTAGTTGTAAATTCATACGAAACAGCGCCTTAACAAAACCGGTGTACCGAATATTGCAGTGGCGCGTGACGTGGGATTTATGTGGGAGGAATTACAAAACTTTATAATTAGTTGTGATAATCGCAGTGAACATTGTAATTTGTCTTAAATAACTGAAAAAAAGCGTAATATTTTTCTATATTAATATTATAGATAGGTAACATGGCTAATATCTGGAACTACTGAACCGATTCTAAAAATTGTTTCACTAATAGAAAGCTACACAATCTCTGAGTTATATGGCTTCTAAATGTGTAAATTGTTACCTATTTTTTTTATAGGAAAGATGGCGGCAAGAAACTGATGGACACTACAATTTATTATATTATAACCTAAAAAGCACAGATTTTTTTTCCTTTTTTTCTTTCTTCGCGGGCTGCTTTACAGCTCCCAAAACCAAGTCTCCCTCGTTTAGCCGATAGTATTTGTGAGGCTATATCTAACGTGTGGCCAGTTCTGTTGAGGTATATTTAGATGGAACGACCTCTAAGTGTGGTTTGTCTGATTATATATACATAAGTTTCTAATTAAAAACCCCAGCACCCAAAATGTTTGACTTTTTTATAATTTATCTTACAATTATTTTTATTGTTTCAGTGAAGGATTATTCACCTGTCCAGTCAACGCATCTCCGATTGATTATGCGAAGGTATGTATGTATCCAATTATTTATAAATATATAAGAGCAATAAAAAAAAGCCATGAAATATTTCCGAAACCACGCCAGATAGATTATTGAAGTAAAAATAAAACATAATTGAATGGGATGAATTTGATCCCTATGAAACTGAATCAAATAATGAAATAAATTTTTTTACTCTAGGTAGGTATAAGAAATTAGTCAGTAATTTGAAAGATTACCCCCTACATTACGTGAGATGCTCCTATCCTATCTCTTGTAGAAAAGTTTTAGGCCGTCATAGAGATACCAGATAAATAAAAGACTATGAAAACTATATATTTCAAGCAACATTGTTAACATATAATATTATGTACTCCATCCTTAAATAAAGTCTTAGATATACTTGAGCACAAATAGACGTGGTACAATTTAGCAACCACCTGCCTTCGTTCTCATGGCCGCCAAATTATAAGTTATTGGAAACTGGCTCTTGTCGCATTCTAAACGATCAGCAAGTACATTTACATATTCTAGCTAGTAATATGCAGCCGGCTTTGTACATTATGGAGTCATTTATATGGACTATTAACCCCCGGCTTCACGCGGGTTATTTGAATACAATTACAATCCAATTATGTATTTTATAAATAAAAATTAAATGCTATTCGGTAGTCAGCGCATTACTAAGACTCCGCTGTCCGTCCGTCTGTCTGTCCGTCTGTCACCAGGCTGTATCTCATGAACCGTGATAGTTAGACAGTTGAAATTTTCACAGATGATGTATTTCTGTTGCCGCTGTAACAACAAATACTAAATAACAGAATAAAATAAATACTCATATAACTCATACAACAAACGTGATTATAGATAATGGTACGGAACCTTCGTGCGCGAGTCCGACTCGCACTTGGCCGGTTTTTTAAATGTTTGTAATAGTCCGAATCAGGGTTTCAGGGAAAAAAATTGGAAAAGTTGCCTGGAAAATTGAAAAGTTCGGAAAATAATGAAAGTGATTTTATATGTGATTTTTGTATGAACTGAAGGCCATGAACGGGCTAAGCCGAGGCAATTCTTACATAAAGGTATCCGGTATGTCATGAAAGTCTTTAGCAGCTTTTTTTCCCCCGTACTTTTTTTTCTAAGCGTGTTAGGTCGATTTACCTAAATCTCTATTTTGAAGCAAATAGCCTTTCCGCTCCGGCTTCACCCATGCATATTTTAGAACAAAATAAAATTTAGCCTAAAGATTCTTATTAGTGAAAGAATTTTCAGAATTGGATCAATAGTTTCAGAGATTACCCCCTACATCAAAATTACAAAGTTATCTCTTTATAATATTAGTATAGATTAATCTCAGACTAATATCTGTCATAGCATAAAAGAAACAAAAGAACAGAAGTTTAGCTTAGTACATTTATTTTAATATGCACAAACCAATATAAGTCTAATTGCATTCACATAAGGCTCACTTTGCGTTGACAGTTAAATCACATTAATAATCGGCAGTATTTTGATTCTATACATTTTGCCCATTGACTGGTACGAAAACCAGAACAAAATCCATTCACAAGTTTTGCAGAAAATCGGACACAGATGCAGTGAATTTGCCCTCAAGAAGAGTAAACCGTAAGGAGATTTATAATTTCCAATACGGCTGAATACATCAGCCCTTCAACCTCCAGCAGCAACAGCAGCCAAAAATATGTTAAGAAATAAACAAGTGTTTATGCAAGACCTAGGTAGGTTTTAGTAATTTCGACATCCGGTTATGTTTATGCACGTTCACTTCAACAAGGCAAAATCTTGCCTACCTGTTTATATGAATGGGTGAGTGGAAATATGAAATATTCATAGAGCAGGTGTGATTGGAAGGTGTATAAAAACAATATTTTAAATATAATTTCATCGATTTCAAAATATTTCGGAATATAATCGTCTAAATAATTCTTCCACCCAGTTTGGGCTGTATACAATTTTCAAGAGACCTAATTTGACCATAAAGCTTTTTTTAAGGATCACTCATGACGTGTCTGCCTGTCACAGCTATTTACTCCGAATCTACTGGACGAACAATGTTTTGGGGGTTAATTTTAGGGTGAACATTAAAACGTAAAAAATCTATTAGTTTAAATTTTATTAAAGAAAATTTATGAAAATTGACCGTCCAATGGCCAATTATTTCATTACGGTTTGCCTTACGGCTCCCGAAACCGTATTATAGGGTACCCAGCGGAAGACCAACCAAGTTAGCCATAGAGTAACTTATAAAGTTGCTGTCTGTCTGAAGAAATCAATATGGGAGATAAATAGGTTACTATAATTTATTATTGAAATATTGGCTAACCATGAATGAAAACATTGATATAGGTGTAGGTTACCACCACCTATCACCTACCTAACACACTTTATTCTCTGTACAGTCAAATATGATTTTTTTGAGGCTATACCTAACGGAGTGGCCAGCTCTGTTGAAAGTATTAGATGGAAAAGCCTCTTTGTACGGTTTGTCGGATAATGTACGTAGATTTTTTATTATAAAAACCATGATAAAAACCCATTGGTACATGGTCGGACGTGGGGATCGAAGCCGTGACTTCTTAGTTGTCAGCAGACGTCTTTCCCACTCGACCACCGACGAAATAATTATTTGTCGAATAAAAAAGAAAACATTAAAATCGGTTTACAACTGGCGGAGTAATCGATGTTCATACATACATAAAACCGAATTGAGAACCTTCTCCTTCTTTTTTTTTGAAGTCGGTTAAAAATGAAAACAAATAAAAACTGTATTTTATTTTCGAACAAAATAAAGGGATATTTTTTATTTAGCTTTCTATTAGTGAAATAATTTTCAGAATCGGATCTGTTGTTTCAGACACTACGTCCCTTATATCCAAACTTACAAAACTTCTTTATAAGTAATTTATGATATTTTTAGTGCAGTTTTTCATCGTGGGTGGTCATTGGGCGTGCTCAAACCGAACTAAACCATTGCGGTACCAGCAGGTGTCGGTAGATGGCGTTGTAGTAACAATAAAACATCCCGTAACCACTGCATCCGAACTATTACAATCACTTTTATTGTTCCATAAAATTTATTTTCAACGCTTCAATAATATTGGCTTTAATATTTTTGTCTTTATGTTGAAATTTTTTACCCGACTGACCCAGAAAAAAGAGGAAGGTAATGTTTTTCGGGTATATATACAAAATACTGGCTGTGTGAAGTTGGCACCCCCAAATTCGATTTTTCAGTTTTTTTTCATCAGGTTTGTCCACCAAAAATTTTTTTTTGTCCCCCTCTCAAAAAAAAGTTATTCAAAAAAATAAAATTGGGGTGGAAGTTGGCACCCCCAAATGCGAATTTCCATTTTTTTTTCATCACGTTTGTTTATCCATCGCTAGTCCACGTTTGTCCACCAAAATTTTTTTTTGTCCACCACCCCAAAAAAAAGTTATTAAAAAAAAAACTAAAATTGAGGTGGAAGTTGGCACCCCCAAATGCGAATTTTCAACTTTATTTCATCAGGTTCGTTTGTACATCGTTAGTCCACGTTTGTCCACCAAAAAATATTTTTTTGTCCACCCTTCAAAAAAAAGTTATTCAAATAAAAATTTTTAAAGAAGTTGGGACTATTGATCTTAGTCTATCGTTTTAGACGATTATACTCAGTTACGACCAATTTTTGAGTTTTGATGTATATTATATCTATAATCACGTCTTCTATACAGAGACAATCAAATGCCATTTGTTACGATCCTGACATACCTATTTCGCTTCTTTTATATTCATCATGCCTTTCATACATGCTTAGCGATTGTGTGTACTTTTAACATTGCTTTCGATATTTTTTTATATGTTCAGCATTCCCTTTCTACTTCTTCCATATACCTACTTAAACCTTTTTAGTCAATCTTTCATTCTTTCAACGTAAACTACTTCATTTTAGTCACAACATCATGTTTCACTCCGAATTCTTCTCTAGTGACATTATTCTGGATATTATATTATATTATAATGAATTTTAGTATGACCATCTTGAGCCATATTAGTAGAAGATGCCTTATTTTCGTGCACTTAGGCGCTATGGCAATTAAAAGTTTATTTTTTAATTTATTAAACCAAAAAGAAATCATTGGAAATCACTTGTGAAGTTATGATTCCATCAAAATAGATAGGTACGTGATCGGTATAAAATAATGTACCAAACCATAATTGAAAATGAAAATCGATTCTGAATCAAATGTGAACGCGTGAGAACTGCGCGGGCGCACGCGTGATCATCTGCGGACTGCGTGCTGAATTGATAGCCAATGGGATATTGTTAGAAATCATGGCATGTTTTTTTAAATAGAAACTAGGTAATATGTAAATGAAGAATACTTCTTTTTGATTCGTTTCATACGTTCTGCAGCTGTGAAGGCAGTAGAGGCCCTGGGGTAAAGAGCTATAAGGGTTGCCAGATGGTTACATTTTATATGATGTCCAGACTTTCGACAAGATACAAAAAGTTCCGACAAACAGCTTCTTGTAAAGTTCTTAACAAAACCACAGACAAAACAGAATCACTTTACTCAACCCGATTGAACGGAACGCGCTCGGAAAAGTTAAGTTTATTTGTCATTATTTTAATTTTAATAATAAAAAGTAACATTTAGATTTGTAATATTTATTTATCCCGACAATAATCCCAAAATTCCGAGATTTTGAAATGCCCAGATAATTTAGTCTTCCCATCTGGCAACCCTGGGTAGAGCGAGGGCCTGAAAAGAGGCGCCTAAATCCGAACATCAACCGCCACCACCCACACTGAGATGCGCAACGGGGGCGGGCGGGGATGTTTGCATATTATTATAAGACACTGAATTATCAGAAATACAATCTCGCTCTATCCTGACAAACAAAGGCCACCTTGGATTTGAAGCCGGAGAAGTCGGGATTCGGGTTCATTTTTCACTCAGGTGTCAATAAACCCAAGGGCAGTGGAGAGCATGAAAAAACTTCTGTTATCCGCACTTCTTCTGATTTTTTTATTACCTAAATGCAGCAGCAGGTAGCTTACTCATGACTTCAATTTCAAATCCTAAAATCCTGAATTTAATTCCGTTACTTGCGATGACAATAACAGAGACAATTTTACTTAAATCGAGTAGCATAATAAATATGAGACGGCTTATATTTTGTTAGTATTGCGTCTCTGGCCTCACCACAAGGTATAAGAGCCGTGATGATCTGTGTAGGTACGTATATTTATGAAGTGTAGGTCCTTCAAGCAAAACGTAAAAAAAAATAGGCAAACGACCTCAATTTCAAATATATTTAAAATCAATCCTTATTCCTTAGTAAATTATTCGCTAATTAACAATTACAGATCGATATAGCGCCACAAACCAAAACATGCCAATTTAGCACGCATTACGGCGCGGGCGCAGTGCAGTGTCACTCACCTTTCAGAACGACCTTGCAATAATGTCAACCGGTATTGTGTCACATATTGGTGTCCCGCTCGCACTTCTAACTAGCTAAACAATTTCAATACATCCTTTTGTTTGCTATCTCTTTCTTCAAGAAGTTGCATCAGAGCATTTTGGACAATGTTATATTAGTTATGGACGTTATCAATAGATGGCGCTGTAAGAAACTTATAATAGAAATATATTTGGAAAATAATTTTGCTGTTTACTTGTTGGGTCGAACAAAGAATTATGTACTTACACATACATACACGCCAATTAAATTGAAATATTAAATTATCTAACACGAAAGTTTATTGAAAGGATTCAAATGTGGATGCACAGATTATGTTGATGCGTTGTAGTAAGTACAATATTACTTCATCATTCAATTCCTGGATTATAATAATAAATTTTACTTTAAGTTACTTTATACCTCCAGCGCGTTTTCATGGCGTATGCTGTTTAATCCGTTAGAGATATGATAAAGTAGGAAAGAATTGTGTGAAATAAAATTATCTACAAAAATACCGCGGTAACATACATGTGCGAAGCCGGGGGCGGAGATAAAAGTCCAAAATGCTCGTGTGTCAGTGCATCGAGTTAGTTAAGGCGTGAGAGAACGTATTTTGTTAAACTTTGTTGTACAGACGCACATTGCCGTCTTGATCGTATATTGCTGCACCTAGAGTTACTAATTAGCACCTGCTGTCATAAACTTTCTTTGAATAATTTACTTTTACACCATTTAAAAGAAATATTGTCATTTACACTCGATGTATAAACTCTCACGCATGTATTATCCCGTTTGATACCTACCGAGGTATAGAATATTTCATTCCTAAATTTCGTCAGCAATGACATTCTTTTGATATTAGATTGGAGGCTATTACTTCAATTTTAGTTTCGTTGCAATCGCAATCCTGATTCAACTAGGTATCTTCATCAAAATTGTCGTTACAATCGTCAACTCGTAACGAAATTAAATTCTAGAGTTTAGGATTTGAAATTGAAAATGTCAATGTCAATAAAGCTGAAGAGGTTGTTTGTTTATTTGAACGCGATAATATCTGGAACTGGCAGCCGGATTAAAAAAAAAACTTTTTTGAATTTTTTTGATAGCCCAATTATTGAGGAAGGTTATAGGCTATATAACATCACGCTACAACCCAAAGGTTGTATGAATCATGCATGGATATTTATTGTTCGTCGTTCAACAATATTACGACTGAACCTTTTTGGTAAATAGAATTTTATTCTTTTTTCTAGACAATAAAGAACTTTGTTGAGCCGCTTGGCCTCAAGCAGATTCAATGTTATTATTTTTTTTATTTTTTTATTTTTTACGGGTTGCCTTAACAGGTCCCGGGATTGCCTGCCCCAGCCCCCAGGGTAGATACCCAGTGGAAGTCAAAGTCTTCCTCAATTAGCCAATGATTTTTTGAGGCTGTACCTAACGAGTAGCCAGCTCTGTTGAGGTACGGTTTTTGGGATAATGTACATACATTTTTTATTATAAAAAACCCATTGGTACATGGTCGGATGTAGGAATCGAATCCGCAACTTTTCAGTTTTATATATATTTCTACATATATACATATATATTATAACTTTACAAAGGTGTATTGTTGAGTATGACTTCATTCGTGGAACAATGCGAAATTATGAAAATAATAAAATAGAAATTTATTAAAATTGCGCCTCCACAAGTCTTGGACAATGCTGTCATATTTGTCGCAAATATCGATTTTAGACTTTTATGATTCATTTAACATCTTTTAACTCGCGTTCCTCGCCTGACGACCTTTAACTGCGAAACTTAACGATTTATTCAAAATGTTTTATGTGAATATTTTTTTACTACAACATAATACTTCAGTAAAATTAAATTTATGTTTTTGAATGCTTAATTCTCGTAAGCGATTATTATTGCGATGTTGGTGAAGTACGTACGTGTCTTGATTTCAATTGAATCATCATTTCGAAAATCTTGAAATTGTAATGAAAATAAATACACAACAATATTTACTTACAATGAAAAAAAACACACAAACGTTTGACACAAAATTTAATCAGTGATCACGACCGCGCTCGGCTTCTGGCTTCATCAGAAAAGGAATCTGGCCACTGGTTACACGCTCTTCCATCTCGAAACATCGGTACATTTTTGGATAACGAAATTTTTAGAATTAGCCCTAAGGTTAGGAGCATCAGTATGTTGCGAACATAAATGTCCGTGTGGAAAAGATGTAGATCAATTTGGAACTCACGGACTTTCCTGCATAAAAAGTGCAGGCAGGCTTTCTCGCCACAGCTCCCTCAATGATACCATCAAAAGGGCTCTTGCGTCAATAGACGTCCCTGCTCTCCTAGAGCCAACGGGAATAATCCGGGAAGACGGCAAGAGACCCGATGGAATGACTCTGATTCCCTGGGAGCGAGGTCGGGCCCTTGTATGGGATGCTACGTGCGTGGACACATTAGCCCCGTCTCATCTCCGGGAAACAGCAATCAAAGCGGGAGCTGCGGCGGAAATCGCAGAGTCTAACAAACGGCGCAAATATAGTTCAATTGTCGAAAACTACAAATTTGTGCCGTTTGATGTAGAAACTCTAGGTCCGTGGGGTTCAAATTCCAAAAATTTTATTAAAGATGTATCCCCTCGACTGATCATCTCTTCTGGTGACAAGAGGGCTGGCTCCTTCCTCGCTCAACGAATCAGCATCGCGATTCAGCGGGGAAATGCAGCCAGTATTCTTGACACTATTCCACGCGGACCTGGTTTACTTAGTTATTTTTAATCTTTAGATTTGATTTAAGGTATTTATATTAATAAAAAAATAAATATATGTTTTTTAATATCTAAATGAAAAATATAATTCATACTTCCGGTCACGTGACCGTAAACGGGAAGTCACGTCACATTCATGTAAATTTCAAATAAATAACCACAGACTACTAACTATATTATATTAACTGTCTGTCATTATCTGTCACTGACTAAGTAATTATCTTGTTATTTTAACTAATCTGTGACCATCATCTTGTTGGATTGCATGTATGTGACGTCATCATCGCGCCTAGAACGTTTAAAAATAGAATAAATAAACGAAAAAATAGAATTAAAACAAAATCGGCAAGTGGTCTATGGACCAAACACTTTGGGGACCTCTGACCTATATTATGAAAAAAAAAACAGTTCTAGCCAACTGCAACTAAACTCTCAATTAGTTCATCTTACAATTATTATTATTACTTTTTGTATAAAAATTGAGCTGCAGATTATCATTTTCAAAAGCGATCTTCAATTATCTAGATATTTTCGGATTAATATCTAGAATCAAGTAAATACCTGCTACATACCTACTGCTATTGTTTATGTCCGTGCGTAGCGGTCCACCAAGTATATTATATTGAAAATTCCGTTAAATCGGTTCAGTAGTTATAACGTCGCGTCTGTCCGTCTGTCACAAGAGATAATATATATCTTGATATGAATACGATCATATTTGACATTGTCGCACTATTGTAGTGGAAACGTGTGATATTTTCACGAGATACCGTCGATCATAGAGCGGTTACTCTTACTTATTTTATTGAATTGAAATTGATCTAAAATTAATTATAATCATAAAGGTATTTTTTGAAATGACGTTATACTGGGATATTTAACAGCTAGTGAATTTTACTACAACTGAACTTATGTGCACTTTGTTTGTGTGCACTACATTAAAGACTTGTTAAAACGCTGTAATGCTGTAAACATGGCATCTAGAGGGGGGGTTTTGAGGGATCAGACCCCCAAAATCCCGATTATTAAAAAAAATTTACTAAGCAATGTTTTTTTTAAAGTTGTATCTAAAAAATTCTTGGTTACAAATAATAAATAGGCTGTAAATAATTGAATATGTAAAATTGGATATTTGATTTATTTAAAATAGTATTTCCATTAAATTATTGTAAAAAGTATGTTGCAACATAATAATATCTAAGACGAATCAAATGCATCGGCCAGTGGTAGAGTCACATACATTTTTTTTTAAACTTTTAAAACTTTAAATAAAGTTAAACCATATTTTCATTATTAAGAGTTGTAATAGCCATAGTTTCCAAAATGCAAAAGCAAGACTCGTTTTGGAAACTATGGCTATTTAGAACCGTAAATAATTAAAATATGGCTCAATCCAATTTAAAATAATAACTATCAACTGTGTGGTAAGGAAATGTTTTATAAATAAACTCAACTTTCCAGGATTAACTGACTATACAATAAAGTAATAATTGAATACCTACTCAATCTCAATACGATTTATTGTCAATCTGAGTACAGAGTGGCCTTCCTTAGTTAGATCCATTGTTTGTGATGTATTATGATATTTTGTGATGGAAGGATGCATAGTTGAGGGACTTTTTGTAATATATTATTATTTAAATATTGTCTAGATAGGCATCTTGGGTTATTTGTTTGTTATAAAACTACTTATTCCCACGGTTTGGATTCAGAATGTAATAATATTATGTAAGTACTCTGTCTTGGTCATGCATTATCATAATTTATTACATTCAATATTAGTATAATACCGACTAATCGGCCCTAAAATTACCGACTATTTGCCTACTAGTCGCCGACTATAAACGTGTCCGAAGTCCAATTAGTCGGCTTTACAGACTAGATGCAGTGATTAATTGACAATTTGAGATTGCTTATGTTTAAGACTGGTTAATTTTCTACTTAGTAAAATAGTAAAAAGTATTTTGGTATTTTATTTATGTTTCCTATTTACAAAAATCCGTCAAACCGTTAATTACCTGACCACATTATTAGGTGAAGCCTCGAAAAAAATCGGCTATATGAGGAACACTTGTCTTCTGGGTACCCTGAAGGTAGTCATAGACAACCGTGAAGGTACAAAAAATATATTGTACCTAAGCGTGATTATTTGCCCCTAAATTCAAGAAAATCCTTTTAGTAACAGAATAGAGATACATTTATTTGGAAATTCAAAGTGGTACAACACATGGCCTACACGACATTCAAAATTCAGTTGCATAATTCATCAGCGACAGAAATTTAAAACTATAATACTGTCTATGTCTAACATAATCTCATTGTAATTTCAATTCCTAAACTAACGCTACTTTGTGGTATAAGTCCAGTTAATTTCAAATTTGGAAGTCGATAGGAATCATAAATAAATTGTTCTATCAGAAAATGGTTAGGATATCACCATTCGGTTTTTAGTTCCTTATGTTTCCAATATAAAAAAATGTGTGTTTTTAACCGTTATTAAATAAATTAAATGTTGCTTTTTACATCAAAAATCTATCTGGCGTGGTTTCGGAAATATTTTTTATATTGCTAGTCAGTAGTTTTCAGTTGCCACCTGTTTTGTGTATTATAACAAGATAAATGTAGACACTGTTACCATTATTTCTAGCCATGATGTCCGTCATATATTAATGGAATAAAAATTTTAAAAAAGGATACCATTTCAATGTATTTTCGTTTTGATTGAAAACCTCACTGACAAGTGCACTTGCAACAGTACCTATCTCAAAATTTGACACTGACCTATTATAGCCAAGTAAAAAAAATGTATGGTTCACAACCTCGAAAATAGATCAGATTTTTTAAATGGACAAAATAACCCGCGCTTGTACAAAGTAAATAGGCATCCTTATGACTATTTTATTACAATGATAAAGAGCGATGTTAGAGGTGGCTATCTGTCTACGACACTCCGCGGCTATCTCCTCGATCATCATCACACGTACGAGTTATCATGTGTTTGGGTCATTCTAAAATATTTTTAAGGGACTCCAAAAAGAAGGGAGGTATCGTTTTATGAAAACAGGTAAAGATAGTAGCGTCACACTTCAGTCCCCCAACAATTTCTGTGCAAAAAATCACGTTGATCCGTTGCATTGTTTTGACGTGAACGAATGTCAAACAAACACGCATTTATAATATTAGTTTAGGCAATTTCATGTAGTTATTGTATGAAATATATGTACAGATTGAGATTGAAAGAATTTATTCTCGAGGTTGTTTAGTATATTTTCAGGCATTCTCCGCAAATAATATACTGATTTAAATACATTTTTTTGTTCCTTTTTTCACGGGTTACCTTACAGCTCCCGAAACCGTTACGGTTCCAGGGTATACTCAGCGGCAGACAGTCTCCCTCGTTTAGCCGATAGTATTAAAATTTGTAAGGCTATACCTACCTAAACGGGTGGCCAGTTCTGTTGAGGTTTATTTAGATGGAAAAGGCTCCAAGTGTGGTTTGTCCGACATGGCCAGAATACGGGATCGAACCCGTGGTCTACCTAGACCAGTCAGCCACCGACGCACCACTTTTTTTTAAATTTTTTTTTAGTTGAACGAGGAATAATTAGTTCCGAAATGGTCCAATTTAATTTATTGCTGGCTGAAATAATAATAGTAAAATAGTTATAACGACATGAAAGTGATTGTAGCGGTGCGAGCATGACGGTATGCAGCATGAAAGATTCACAGTACGTAGACAAAATCTCAATTAGAAAGAGAAAGATATAATTTCCCGTAGCGACAAAGCAGGACAAAAAGTAGCGTGGCGGAAACCTTTTTGTCTCTTGCTTTAATCTCTACGAGACATTACCTCTTTCTCTTTGTAACTGAGATTTTGTCTACGTACGTAGATTATTTCTACACCGCCATGATCGCACCGTAGAACTTATGTAACAAAATCTAAAACTACCTCAATAAATCAGTTCCAGAATGACCCCTACACATAAAGAAATACACATAATCCCTAGCGAGTGACCTATGACTGGACGTGATTTGTTCCCGATATTTAGATTAGTCGTACAGTCCGTCTGTTTGTCCGTCCAGGAATGTGAAGCAGAAAGCCACTTTCACCGAGTATGACAAATAAAATATTTCCATCGTGAGAAAGTTGAAGATAATTTCAACGTTAAATGGCTGTTAATGATGCTTTTAATGCTTCTTTGTTTGATGCATATTTGGTATTATGAATATTGTACTAGAATGTAATACAGTTTTTCCATAACGCCATACAAACTATAAACCCCCTTGATTTTTGAATCAGCATATAAATTGTGTAAAAGCTTTCAGGAAAAATATTTTTGAATTAAATTAAAAGCAAGTAGGTAACTAGTTTTAATTATGCAAGATTTTAATACGAGTAACACTGCAATAATTTTCATAAAATGCCATTATTAATATAAATTGTTTTTTAGGGTTCAGTACCCAAAGGGTAAAAACGGAAAAACTCCGCTGTCCGTCTGTCTGTCTGTCTGTCTGTCCGTCTGTCACCAGGCTGTATCTCATGAACCGTGATAGTTAGACAGTTGAAATTTTTCACAGATGGTGTATTTCTGTTGCCTCTATAACAACAAATACTAAAAAACAGAATAAAATAAATATTTAAGGGAGGCTCCCATACAACAAACGTGATTTTTTGCCGTTTTTATAGATAATGGAACAAAACCCTTCGGGCGCGAGTCCGACTCGCACTTGGCCGGTTTTTAACAACTTTTTCGTATTATTTTCCCGTAAGTATATCTAAAGTTGTCGCTTAGAGGGAAACTAGCCACAATAAATAAATAAATGTTTTACTCCATATTGTTTTATTTTCAAGTTTTCAAATGAAGTAAAGATATAAAAGTAATCAGTAACAAGGAATTAAGTAATGAAAAGGTTACAGAGGAATAAAAGGGAATACAATGAGTAAAAGGAGGGAGTAAAAAGATGGAGTAAAAAGAGCACGAAATATCATGCTCTTTTATAATATATTTTAACAGCTGGTTGAATTTTGTTCACTGTATTATATTATTGATTTTATAAAATAGGTGTGCTCTTTATCAAAGCTAAAACGGAATTGACTAAAAATGGTAGAAAATAAACAAATAGCAGACACTGTTCCAAATTCAGATTATTTTGAAAAATTTCTAAATTATAGGTAGTCAATAACTTATTGTGTAAGGAGGTTAACAACTATTTTTGCAAGGAGGTTAGCAACTATTCAAACCTCTTTAAGAAAAAGTGGTCTCAATTATTTACTAAATGAGCACAACGTTACAAAGTTTTTTCTTCTTCACGGGATGCCTTACAGCTCCTGAAACCGTGTTCTCGGTCCCAGGGTATCCAGCGGATGACCAAATCTCCCTCTTTTAGTCGATGGTATTTGTGAGGCTATACTTAAGGAGTGGCCAGTTCTTTTGAGGTATATTTGGATGGAAAAGTGTTTTTATTGATCACAAAAATTCTATAAGTATGGGGAATTATGAAAATAAGAAGCCATAATAATCATTTCACACCTATTTGAACCCCAAAGCAATATAAAAAAATGAATATTTTAAACCCCAATGGGAATTTATGGTACAAAATTATTTACACATGAACATTCCTTCTCAGAGTGTCTCCTTTATCCCCAATTCCTTATTGTCTACACATAATTTACATTAAAATGCCCACCCTACATTTGAAGCTAACATGTGTTAAGGCTCTATCAACTCGTTTGTGACTTAAATGTATGTAAGCAACTATGTGCAATCTAAATTTTACTTAGTTAGTAATTATATATGAACTATGTGCATACTGCGCTGCGCCTCATATGTCTTCGATACGTAATTTGACAACTTCGCGTCAATTGCAACCGTTGTCAAGGTTTTTCTCTAATATATTTAATTTTCAGCCGTAAACAGAGGCAAATTCCTGAAAAAGAAACTGATTTTCATGATATATCTGTGAGGTGAGGTCGGCAAATTATTATATCCTTAAAAATAATTCGTCAAAATGGGTATTTAAGTGTTTATAAATATAGAAGAAAAAACTATTTATAAAGTCAGTATTTTTTCAAATTCCTGAAAACTCATTGAACCAATTTACATAAAAAATCTGGAATATCTATAATATTATATAATTATATGTGGAATAAAAAGAATACATAAAAATGCGATCCGAATTGAGAACCTTCGCAACCGTCTCCTTATTTTTTCTTCGAAGTCGGTTAAAAATACGCTAATACACTAAGCTTTAGGTGTGTTTCATAAAGTTTTCAAATTAATATGTAGGTCGTAAATTACCAAAGGTATTTTAATTGTTGTTAAATTTCACGTTTTTGCTTAGGTTTTCATGGGCATATAAATATAAGAGATTAATTAAATCAGTGTTATTTATCTATAGACATTTTTTTTAATATTCGCTATAGAATTTAAAAAAAATTTGTTCTTAGAATGTATTTATTTATTTTAATCTACATTTTTTTATCTTGACCCATAGAATACCTACTCTACAAAAAGAGTTACAACACTAATTTAGTGAACGCATCGCCTTAAGTATATGACAGATCCTATTCGTCTTGTGTGAATGCAGTCAAATTGTAGTTTTGAGTTAGACCAGCCACGTGAACAGGGCCCACCTCTTACAATATAGATTAATCTCCAAATTTCAATGCACTGACAAAGGACATGTGGATGAAAAGAATTTATTAGATGTTTTTAATATTGTGAAGCTATATGAGGTTTAAGGGGCAATGACTCTGATCTGAATGATCTATTAGAATAAAAGTATGATTGCCTTACAAACTGCTTTTTGTAGATTCGTTTTCTCTTCATCTTTGACTACAATAGGTTAATCTTCAGATTTAATAAGGGTTATTTATCTCTCTACTTATTAGTTTAGTTAGTGTATTCATTTAAAAAATATTAAATTGTTATTAGCCTTGAATTGTCTTATCTACATACAAGGGTTGATCGACTTCACTGATCAAATTATAAAGCGGAAATAAAAAGAGCATGCATGAAACTATGTATAGATTTGAATGAAACGGAAAAGTATGCCAGGATAGCTTTGGGCTCTGCTATTGCTAACATACAAACAAACAAACACATAATCCTATGACTTGCCCGCGACTTCGTACGCGTTGTATTAGGAATAGTGACGTAATTTATGTAAATCCGTAAATAGTTTTACCTTAATTTTAATTTTAAATCCCCGTAATTACCCGCAGAGTAAGAAGTTCGAAAATGTATGGGTACCTGATATTCCAGTCCTCCGTGAAAATGTTTCAAATGCGAAATAATTTCCCCATACACAATTTAACACCCCCTTACGAAATTCCATACAAACTTTTATACGCCATTTCACCCGCTTTCAAAAAATCTTTTCTTATTGTGGACCCCTACATCCACTAAGGAATATACCTACCAATTTTCATGTTTATATCTTCAGTGGTTTAGGCTGTGCGTTGATTGTCAGTCAGTTAGCTACACGACAGTTTTAGATATTTAGATAATTTGTCATGACTAAAATATAATAAAAACAGTGATGTGACAATTTTTTTTTAAACTAACCAATTTAATGATTTAAGGGTTCGTCACTTATCCTGTCACTGTCAGATATCTTCCTAATAAAACTCAACGTTTATGATTGACTTCCATTGGTTACAATTTGTATAGGATGGCTGTGTCATTCCGTTTATACACGTAATTGATCTGCTTATTTATAACCCCTTTTGTATAGAATTGAATTAGTATCTTAACGACTTTAATGCAAGGTATAATACTATGCTAATCACTATCACGTACTTTATGCATTATGGCGTGGCCAGGCACTAGATAATACTGTGGCGGCACACTGCGTCGATAGATGTCGCACCGTTACTAACTCATTGAAACCTGTATCGCGCCATTGATAATATTTAATAGATTGGCATATGCAACTTTCCAACGATGTGCGTTGGGGAGTATTCCTTTTACTCATAGTCGTTGGGTTGTTGTGTGTATTGCCATTTCTATATTGGTGACCCCGTATGAACACGCCTGTATTCCTGACCCCGCAATGCCCCGCATCCTACTTCCACTTCCCACTGACCAGACCGCCGGCCCGACATGACGACAGGTCATACATCACGACAGGTGATTCAGCCGCGATGCAGTCCACCACACAGTCCATCACTGCTGACAAAGCTAAAATGGATGTTGGTATTCATACTGTATCGACCTCTGGTCTGGGAGGGGAGTCATGTGGCGGCACACTGCGTCGATAGATGTCGCACCGTTACTAACTCATTGAAACCTGTATCGCGCCATTGATAATATTTAATAGATTGGCATATGCAACTTTCCAACGATGTGCGTTGGGGAGTATTCCTTTTACTCATAGTCGTTGGGTTGTTGTGTGTATTGCCTTTCTATATAATACCAAATACAGAACATTGTTATATATCAAGTCCCTGAAAATGTCAAAATCATTGAAGAGAACAGGTGGCAAGCCCGTTGCTGCACTTAATGGTTTTTGTTTACCATAATATAATAAAGTTCATTGTCTCTGTCTACCCCTCTTGTGATGAAAGGCGTGATGATATATAGATAGATATATAATAAAGTGGTCTGAAAAATCAGGAATAAACACTTTCAATGAAAATTATAACTACCACCTAAAAAAATAAAATTTCCAAAATACAAAATTAACAGTATTAAAACACCGTGCGTTGTCTCTACTAACTGCTGCTGTAATGATACTTGACTTGACTTAAAAAGGATGAAGCTCTGAATTCGAAGACCACATCTTCCTCTTTTAGCTTTGTTTGTATTACTCCGCCAACTGTAAACTGTTGTAAAACTTTGATGGTTTCTTTTTTAATCGACAGATAATTCTTCTGGGTTGGTCCAATTTTGGTAAAAATTGATTCAGTAGTTTTTCAGAAATTTTGTAAGAACAGCTTTTTCAAAAAGAGAAAATTAAATTAACTTTTATAAAAAGTATACCGACTTCAAAAATTGTTCCCTGGAAAGCAAGAGATAATGAAAATATTTCATTCTTGAATTTCAAGACGGTTGGTGCCAAATTAGAAACTACCAGCTCCAATTTTCTAGCTATATCCTAATATAGCACCATCTTCAAATTCAACGATGAAATATTTAAAATATTTCTTACTTTACAGTGAACATTTTTTGAAGTCGGTATACTTTTTTTTAATATTATTTTATAACTACATAATTATTTTCTAGACGGAACTAAGAGGATTCAAAAAGTCAAAAGCCATGGTCCATAAAATATGAATTTGTTCTGATTGGCGACCATAGAGGCAGCTGCAAACACAGCTGCGCAAGGTGGCAACTGGCGACGCACGTGCACCCACCGTTGTTTTATTTTTACTTTCTACTTACCCACTCAGATAGCTACCTTTATGGTACTTTTTAGATTGATATTTAGTTGCTGGGATTAAGGAATGTATCAGCTGCTATTGTGGTTGTTTCAATGGACACATATAAAACGTGCTAAAATTATGTTGTAATGTCAGGTATGGGTTTTTTATAATTAAAAACTTTTGTACATAATCCGACAACACAGAGGGTTTTCCATGTAAATATAGCTCACTAGCCACTCGTTAGGTATAGCCTCACAAATACTATCGGCTAAAAGAGGGAGACTTGGTCTTCCGCTGGGTACCCTGGGCCGATAACACGGTTTCGCGATCTGTAAGGCAACCCGAGAAGGAAAAAAAATGTCATGCAAAAAACTTTTTCCAGAAAAGTGTTAGAGAGAGAGTGTTGACTTGAAACCGGGAAGTAACGGGTTCCTATCCCAGTGGGTTGCCAGGGTGATCGGTATGATGGTTTTTGTCTGATTAATTTTTCTCCCTAATAAAAAATTGCTGGAAGCGTGCATTAGTCATTGTATTTCTTTTTTTTCTTAGTTTCTGAATCCTATGTAGCTTTTTCTGTTGTGCAATGTTTATTTGTAATGTAACTATGTATGTAAGTGAAAAAGTAAGTGAGAAAAATATAACTGTTATATATTGTTATGTTCTCTTGTGCAATTGTACTTTGTATTGTAAAAATACACAGAATTTGCTAGTACATTGTTGGGTTGGAACGTCTCGGCCCGTGCATTCCGTGGCTGGTTCTTGTAGGGACATAAACGTTTTTGGCCTTTCAAATATACTTATGCTCACCCCGCTGTCCACTTGCCACTGTATTATCCGGTATATATGCACTCTTCTTTGTCACCTCTTTTCATAGACTCCCATATCCACTTTCCACAATAAAGAAGTATTTACTTGTACTTCCCCTAACCCTTGTTTCAAAATCTCCTTCGATGATTCCTTATAAAATGACAGTGTCAAACGATGATATTATTATCTCGTGAGAATGGTTTATTGTGTACGTATAAAAATGCAAAACAGAGCAATGAACTTTAGTAAGTACTAGTATAGAACGAGTTGCTAGGTCGCTACAAGGTCACTTGGTACCGGTCTAGACCTCACTTAGGTATCTTCTCGTTAGGTAACGGCTTAAGATCATTGACTGCTTCTTACAATACATATCTCCACGACCATTGTATTAGCTTGCGGGGTGGCCAGACATAACAGTTAACAGTGTCCACACAAAGTTACACATGAAATAACGAATTTTGAAAAAAGGAAAATATACGGACGTAGTTTTTCACTATGTCAATAACTAACTAAAATTTCGTTAAAATTAGATAATAATATATTTAAGGGTGGTAAAAGGTTTTTTCGTTTGTATTGAGACGGACGCGCTGTCACTTCGTGTCATTTTTAACCGATCTTTTATGGACCGAAATATTTTTTTTTTGTATGAAAGGGTATACTTTCCAGGTGGTCCTATGGTCACCAGTTCAGGATCTAATGATGGTATCCTGGAGAAATCGAGAACTCTTCAAATTTTATAGGCACCCTTGAAGCGATTTGGGTATTTTTTTATATTGACTTTGTATTTGCTTTCGAAAAGCACATTTTGGTTTTGAGGCGGGTTTTTCTGACACTCCAAAGTACGATTGTTGGTTGCTTTGCATTTTTGGCACAAAATCTCCCATTTAAACCCTGTTTCAAGTTCAATGATCTGCCAATTAGGCTATCGAATCCTCATTAATACTTAGTTTTATCTTTTTTAGGTTACGTATACAAAATTAATCTTAAAATCACTTTGATTTCCGTCTGTCTGTTTGTTCTTTTTCAGAAAAGGTTGATATCAAGTTGAAATTGGTATCTATAAAAAAACAAAAAACACGCTTTTGTCAGTAACGTAGGTAGGTACATTCTCGCAAACCAAATGAGCCTAAATCGATGGAATTACGTTGTTTCGTTACAAAGATCCTGTGGCCACCTTTGGGCTCCATCATCAGGACCCTGGACATCATCTAGGACCGGAGTACTTGTGAAGACAAATTAAACGAGCCCAAACTCGATGTGGTTGCGTCGTTTCGTTACAAAGTTCCACTATCCTGGCTCCATCATCAGATCAGATCGATGGTACCAAATTATTGTCACCCGAGTTACATATACTCGCAAAGCGTAAAATCGATACGACAATAAAAGTTGGTTAAATTCGACTTCCAAGATTTGTTTACTAATTATACTTTACTTATTGTGTTGTCTAATTACACATCTGAAAATGATTAAAATGTATTAAAACTTTCCCAGTACAAAATCTAAAGTTTTTTTAAGACTTGTATTATTTGATAAACAAAGCATGTATTTTTATTGTTAAATTTTTAAATAACGGTTTAAAAAAATCTGATTATTAGTTCTGCAAATATAATAGTAGTTTATGATACGGGATCAAAATAGGGGTAATCAAAACACAAGTGGAATTTTAAAAAATGAGGCTAAGCCCAATTTTTTAATAGCATCCACTAGTGTTTTAAATCCAAGTTATGTGCCCGTTCATACACTACTTTATCTAATCCCATTGCATGCAATAGTACAAAACAAATTGAAACAAGATATTTTTCTTAATCGACAAATTGGCGGCAAACCGCGGTTTCCTACCTACTGCGCATGCGCGTTAATTGTCAACAAGTGACTCGGACATGCGCGTGTCGATATTTTCATAGAGTTTAATGTGGCTGTATAAGACAAATCCTCTGCCCTTTCTGCATTTAAAAAAAAAAACAAAACATTACGATCGTTTTTGTATGAAAACTTTGGTATTGTAATACATTACAGTATCGAAGTTTGACATATTACAGACGCGTGTAAATAAAACCTATCATTATGAAGTATAATTCGATTTTGTAATAGAGACTTAAGAGTAGATAAAATAGGTTAAATATGTTAATTGATATTGTTATGACATTTTAAAACATATACCTAATGGTGTACTTTTGATGCGTATTTTATTATTCATTATTATTAGCACTTAGTGGTTATTGTAGATGTTTTACCGTTTCTTTTCCAACCGCAGTGTGCTTACAACTCGGTAGCTGCAATTCTATTTTAAATTAAAAAGTAGCTTTTGTTCACGGCTCTAGAAAGTAACTTGCGTGGCCCCTTAAACTTGGATCTTCTTTTACATTTTGTGATTTAATATAAATAGAATAATGTTTAGAGTTGTTAAACTTAAAATCGGTTTAATTCTCACTTTCGCCAAAAAAATTAAATTCATTAAAAACTAGTTTCGCCCCATTGAGATATAGGTACTAGAGGAGCTATAATAGACAAAAGGCATGCTTCATTTCTATAAAAAATAAAACTTAAGTTCGCTGAAGCGCTTGTTAGTCGCTAGTCGAGTAACCAAACGGTATAAACACACAGCGCTAGATCGCTTCTAGGATGTAGTTTTCTCGCGACCAAAAGGTCGAAAGCGCCGTGAATTTCATGGCGCTTACGCATTTCGTTCAACGTACTACAACAACATGCTTAATATAGACTAACTACGCTTACAGAAAGGACATACCTAACAAGCTCATTTGTACAAGATTTGTATTTTTGTTTGTAATGAATAAAATCAAAACTACTGGACTGATTTAAAAAATATTTCTAAATATATATATATATATATATATAATATATATTGAGTAACATAATAAATATATATATATATTATATAATATATATAATATATAATATAATATGTATAATATATGTATGTATGTATATATGTATGTATATATTGTATATTGTATGTATATATTGTATAATATGTATATAATATATAATAATATATAATATATTGAGTAACATAAGTTTAATTTTATATTACATAGCGGCTTGCCCCGACTTCGCCCGGGGTAACATTTATATCCCCAAGTAAAAAACTACTGGACCGATTCTAAAAGTTCTTTCACCTGTAGAACGCTATTTATTGTATTTAAGGAAACTTACAGACTAAGAACGACTCATTAAAAAAGCTAACTAATATAATAACTAAGCCTAATACAGTTTCAACCTATCATATAATGTATACTGAATACCATAGGCTATATTTTCAATTTCCTATTGTATAAAATAGTTACCCCGGCAAAGTCGAGGCAAGCCGCTAGTTGTTTTTGTTGTAACTTGAGTTCTTCAGCATATTGAGTATAAGCAATATTTTCATAAGAAGAGAGCGTGGTGAAATGGTGACTGTTATGATTTAGTTACATGCCCTTAAACAATTTCACTCTTATTAATAAGTAATAATTAATATTCTGATCAGTTTTAGCTTCATGTTTCAAGCGAATTGTTGTATATTTGTTAATTATAGCCCGTATCAAATGTATTCGGTGATTCAAAGTGCTCGGTTGATTAAAAGAATGAACTAAAGATGTAAATACTTCTTACTGGATAAAATGTTCTTTTCTGCTTTTGTTATGTATTTAATAATGTAATAAAAATGTAATGAACATAATATATAACTATGTTTGGATGGTAACCAGGTCTCTTCACTGCGGTTGTTTTGGACAAATTTTATCCATCTTTCTCTTGTTTCTTGGCTAGGGCGTGGAAACCTTCAATAGACAAAATACCACAAATTTCGTTAACTATTTTATTACAAACTAGCAGTTTGCCTCGACTTCGTCCGGGGTAACAATTATATATCATATAAAACATATCTATTTTATTCAGTGATATTATAGCATTCTACTGGAGAAATACTTTTTTAAATTGGTCCAGTAGTTTCTTACTAGTGGATACAATTGTTACCCCGGGCGAAGTAGGGGCAAGCCGCTAGTATAAAATATTGCCTCAGTTACTCAGCGATAATAATACATTCTACTGGTGAAAAACATTTAAAATCGGTCCAGTAGTATTGAGTTCATCATTACAGACAAAAATATAAAAATCTTTTCTCTTTATAATATTAGTGTAGAAGTGTAGATAACACATTACACAAACAATAATATCTGCGTAAAAAATATATTGTATTATTTTCCGCTATATACGGGAACGTCAACCAATTCTACCTATTTTCACTTCTGAATGTTTTTAGTCTATGTCGAATGACACAACATGCGTCTGATAAATTTTATGTTCGTATTTAATTTTAAAATGATTATACCTAGTTACTTAACGGTGGAAAGTTATTCCTTTACACTTCGCCGTATTCCTTGAATTATTAGTGCAATATTTCAACACACACCACGGCATATTGTATGACTTTCAAATTTTTTCGATTAAAAACAATCACTAGCGTATAACTGCTCAACAGCTAGCAAGCGACTGTGTGATGTGCGGCACGATCGCCGCAATTGAATGGAACATAGGAGTGATGGGTAGCGTCTTCTCTAGTACCTATAACTCACTGTTTCGCCCATAGATTTTTTTCACTTAAAATTGAGTTCATCATTACAGACAAAAATATAAAAATCTTTTCTCTTTATAATATTAGTGTAGAAGTGTAGATAACACATTACACAAACAATAATATCTGCGTAAAAAATATATTGTATTATTTTCCGCTATATACGGGAACGTCAACCAATTCTACCTATTTTCACTTCTGAATGTTTTTAGTCTATGTCGAATGACACAACATGCGTCTGATAAATTTTATGTTCGTATTTAATTTTAAAATGATTATACCTAGTTACTTAACGGTGGAAAGTTATTCCTTTACACTTCGCCGTATTCCTTGAATTATTAGTGCAATATTTCAACACACACCACGGCATATTGTATGACTTTCAAATTTTTTCGATTAAAAACAATCACTAGCGTATAACTGCTCAACAGCTAGCAAGCGACTGTGTGATGTGCGGCACGATCGCCGCAATTGAATGGAACATAGGAGTGATGAGTAGCGTCTTCTCTAGTACCTATAACTCACTGTTTCGCCCATAGATTTTTTTCACTTAAAATTTTTGCCAAATTTTCCAATTTTCTAGGAAACTTTTCAAATTTTTCTTAATCTAAAAAGCTTTTTCATACTTTTACGAACATTTAAAAAATAGCCAAATCGGTTCTGTCTGCCGTTCTCAAGTGAGGTGCTTACCAATTAATTATTTCATATTTATTAATATAAAAACCTTAAATCAAATCTAAACATTAATAACTAAATAAACCAGGTCCGTGGAATAGTGGCAAGAATACTGGCTGCATTACCCCGCTTAATCGCGATGCTGATTCGTTAAGCGAGGAAGGAGCCAGCCCTCTTGTCACCAGAAGAGATGATCAGTCGAGGGGCAAAACTTTTTGGCATTTGAACCCCACGGACCTAGAGTTTCTACACCATTATTTATAATTGTGGAAACAAACAAACAAATGTTACTATTTATATAAGTAATATATTAAGTATCAAAAATACCTCATTATAAATCCGACAAACCACGCCGCAACAAGTTCGTTGTAATATAAAAAACACCATAAAAAAGACTTCAACGCGCTACCTTTTATCGATCCTTACATTTGCAATAATATTCATTGTTTATTTTCTTTTGACCCATACCACCCGCAATGTTGACAAGTGTACAAACTGCTAAACCTATTTAGTTACGCTGTTCAACAATATCTGTTATTGTCCAGTAATAGAAACACCTTTATTTTGAAATTGTCCAAGAACACCCATAGTGTAATAATAGATTTTGGGGTACTAAATTATAGCGTATCCTTTACTAGGGAGAATTTGGTGTGTCTTTCTTATGAACTTAAATAAATCTATCTATCTATCTATCATCACGCCTTTTATCCCAAGAGGAGTAGGCAGAGACATTTGCTACGATCCTGACCTCTTTCGCTTCTTTTATATTCATCATACCTTTCATACATGTTCGGCGATTGTGTCTACTTTTAATATTGTCTTCGATTAATATTTTTAGTAAGTCTTTCATCATTCATTCTTTCAACGTGTCCAAACCAGCGTAAACTACTTTTCTTTATTTTAGTCACAACATCATCTTTCACTCCGCATTCTTCCCTAAAGACATCGTTCCGGATGCGGTCAAAAAATTAATTAGCCTGAATTTTACAGAATTCTATATTTAACGCTAACTGGCTAAAACATGCACAAAAAGTTGGTTATGAAATCCTAACAGCACTTTCATTTATAATAATAAAAGACAAGCAATTGGCTCTTGCGCATCTGAACGTAACAAACAATACAAACAAAAACGGACAATTTACTTTTATTTTATTAGCAGGATACAACGCAACTATAAGAATCCTGTAGCACCATAAATATAGTTGCCACCACTCCCGTTTTCCCTTTCGTCACGCAAACTTTTGTTTGATTTTGTAACGGTTGGATCTGTTTTACTTTTTTTGACAATTGGCAAAATTGTATGGCAGGTACAATGACAGTTAACGGATGTTTATGGCTTGTATTATGTTGGTTAAATATAGGTGGATGAGTCAGCTAGCATCAGGTTTTGTGTAGAATAGATTTCTGATTCTGACCAATTAATATTCATGACACTATAATGGGGCCAAATCGACGCGACAGCATACGGAGTTATTTATAAAGAAAATTACCCAAACCTTATTATGATACCCTATATACATAGTTTCTGTAATTATACAATTAAATTATTACTTTTATGACTGGAAAAATTATCCAAAGCCAAAGCAAGACTTAAATTTCAAATGTAAATCCTAAAATTCTGAATTTATTTTCGTTGCGATGACGGCAACAGTGACAAGTATATTTAAATCGAGTAGCATTTTACACAAACACAATTCAATTTCAATAAAATTGTCACTACTGTCGCCATACCATGCATCGTAACGAAATTAAACTCAGGATTTTAGGATTAGGATTAAAAAAGACCGATGCCCTTTCTTACATTTAAGACAGTATTTTCTTTTAGGTTTTCCTGCAAACTATGAGCGAGGCCCTATACTAATTTCCTATTTTTTCAAAATTTAGATTAAATTTTTGGATTTGTTATAACAAACCCTTTCATTTGATATGTCACATTATGCACTTCAAAAACTTTTGTTTTTACTTTTAATTTTCTCCCCAAAATTAATCACCAAAAAAATTCAATTATTTTCGCCATACGACCGTGATTGGGTTATCAAATCGTCTCCTTTACTTCAAGTGTTACCCCCCAGGACTTGTATTTAAATTGGATGAATAAGTATAAATTCTGGCAATAATGATAAGTTTATAAATTAGGTATATATGCTTGATAATGTTGTATCTAAAATACCTATCCAAGCATTTTATTGCAAAAGCCTTCGCGGCTTTCGTTTGTGCACAAGAAGCTATAAATTGATGTCACCGACTTCACAATCTTGTCACCAAAGCCTTATAAATTAGAATTAACTACAATAGGGAAAAAGAAATATTGAAATTAAATGTAAGGCGGCGAACAAATATTGTATGTTGCTATCTATTTTGGGCGATTTAGTGGAAGTGTCTCAATCAAGCCGCTTTGGACACCTGCAGTTAAGCGGCATGTAAAACACATGCATATATCCATTTAAATATTAACCTAGTTACTCCTGCGTTAAGGTTCAAAGTTAAACTAAATACTACAACTATAAGAATAAGTAGTTATTGAAACGAAAAACAGTTTTATTGAATGGGAATTAAGTTCAAAATCGAAGTGCGTGACAGTGATGTAAGCGTGAAATTCAGATAACCAAAGCACCTCCGGAGAAGCATCGGCAAGTGTTTTTAAAGATTGTTGGCGAAACTTCCAGATACGATGACATTGCGACTATAATAGACCACCTTGAAACATGTGATATCCTAACTGATACTAACTATAATATAAATAGTAATAAGAGTTGGTTTGAAAGCGCTAATCTGAGGAACTCAGTCAGATTTCAAAAATTATTTTGCATTTGATAACCCAATTCTTGAGGAGGGTTATATGTATCACGCTAGGACCCAAAGGAGCGGATTGCACAGAGATAGTTGGAGGGTGACTTAGGTTACTTTTTATATCAAAAATTACTTTTTATATCAAAAATTTCCACAGACGAAGACGGGGGGCGGATAGCTAGTAATTTCATAGAGGAATTGTAACAAAAACTACTGAACCTGATTATTTTCATGGTTATAAAGCTACATTCATCCATACTGAATTTGATTGAGAAATATATAAAATCGAAAACGACTGAGTAGGCTGAAAGCTTTGATTATATACACTCTAGATAGAACGTTACGCTACAAACACAACAAAAACAGTAGGCCAGGTGTGAATCAATAGTGTGCGTAATTACGCACACAAGTAAGAAGAACTGCTATTGTTATATGAACGCGCGGTGTTACCAACTTTTGACTATTCTCCATAAATATGGAAATTTTAGGTTTTATTGAATTTATTTCAACGTGATGTTTTTATTAAATTAGGAGTAGTGTGGATAATAATGTGAATTTCTAGGTTAAACACATTTTTAACGTAACAAAAAAAATATTTTTATTTAATTTTAGTAGCAATTTTAATGTACAAAATGATACACATGAAACATAATGAAATTATAAAAATATTACCTGGCAATGTTTTATTTATATTTTATACGTGTATTATTATTACAATTTACATAATACAAATCTTTTGTTCTAAAATGATCGGAACATACTACTGTTGATTTACTTGGTTGCCAGGTATCTTCACCCCGGCTTTTTCTTATAATATTAATCCACCGAGCACTAATAATCGGATCATTAGGTATTCTGAAAATAATAAATTATAATGAAAAATTTATAAAAAATGTAGGGGGCGACATGTATGAAAATTTGTATCTTAAAAAAAGTCAAAGTTGGGGGGGAGGGGTGAAGGGGAAAATGGACAGTATTCAAATAAAAGGCCAGTTTTAGAATGAAAGGGGGGGGGGGGTTGCGTGACAGTGGAGGGGGTCGCATTCAAATCTCATACGAGAAAAGAAAAACTTGTTCAAAAAATTTTGTATGTAGGGGGCGACAATGTATAAAAAAAATGTATTAACGACACTTTTTTGGATGGATTCTGTAATAGGAGGAGGTCCTGATCATTATTAGTTCCGGCATGAACCCCCTCCGATTTGTAGTTTCCCAGATACGAGGGTCAATAAAAAGAAAGGGGGGAGGGGGTTTCGGATTTTTCTGGTACCTACTCACTACTCAGCGCCCTTTATATGACCATACCAAAAGTTTTCATGACTCCTGGGAGAACAGAAGAGGCCAGTTTTAGAGGGGGGGGGGGGGGGGGGGCATTAAAATTTCAGTTCATACAGGAAAAGAAAAAAAATTGTTCGAAAAATTTTGTATGAAGGGGGGCGACAATATACGACATCCGTATTGATAAAACCGGTCTTATGTGGGTGTTATACCACACAGTGGCAGCTGGTGGTATTACGTCTCTGCCTACCCCTATATATATGGTATTACAGGCGTGAGGGAATTTAATTTTTTTACTTACAATATAGGTAAATTAATTTGACGTTCATTTGGGAATTTTAATTTCAAAAGCTTGCAACATCGTACAAAGTGGCTGATTTTAAGACTTAAATATTATTTTTTAGTACACGTGTTATTTTTGAGAAATATAATATTATATGACTTACTTACCGATGGTAGATGATTGAAGTAGTTGTTTTCAAAAGTCCTCTATAATTTCGGCACACTTTTATAACGCAAGACGCCATTTTGAGGCACAAAATTTTAACACTTAGCACAACTGTCAGACACGATGACTCAATCGGTACTGAGCGGTGGTAAAGTTCAAGTCAGGTAACAGTTCACTTACATTTTTATCGACGCGGTCGCGCCGCTCTTGCTCTATCTAGAGTGTATATAATCAAATGCTGAAAGTAAGGCCGTTATTTGAGATTGGACGGATAATAATTAATGTCTATAATACTATATAGAATCAATTATAGGTCAATCAGAAAATTACCTTAGCCTACACCATAGGTTCTCAACCTTATTTTGCCCACCACCCATTTTGAGATTTTTTTTTAGAGCCCCCAATTCTTTTTACTTACTTACCATCTGTCGCGTATCTGAAACACCTATTGCCACGAACTCTAATATTATAGTCGTAAGATAGGATATGACTCCTTTTTTTTTAATAACAGGCTTTTACGTGAAATACGAAGAATTCCAATCAATCGTAGATCTGAATGTAATGGAATCTTTCAGTTCAATTTTCATTCTACTTCTACTGTCCCCCTGAAAGTCTCAAACATTGCCGCAGCGAACTAATAACGTGTCATTTCTATTCATTATCTGTTTATAAGTTCTATATGCATTCCTGTAGGTAACTTAAATGAGTCATAAAGCGCGGCCGCTCTTTTATTATATGTGTTCTTGTTATTGGAGACAGCCACATAAAACCAAAACTGTTTTATTTGATCTAAACATAATACTCTATATAACTGCATTCAAATATTTCAAATAACTTTGAGTGGAAAAGTGACAACTGAGGTGGTAAAAAGTCCATATTATATTTCTTAGTTTTATAATTATACAAACTTCTGCGTGGAAATAGATCCAAAAATAAATAATCCCGTGGCTATAATTTGCCCCTCCCCCGCCCGCTTTCACGGCATAAAAAATAGTATATGCCATTCTCTGACCCCTAAACTACCACTATGCAAAAAATAATGTCGATTCCGTGAAAAACAAAAACAAACCTATCCCACGGGAACCATACATTTTTTCGGGATAAAAGTAGGTAGCCTATGTGCTATCTCTGTGCCAAATTTCATCCAGATCCGTTCAGCCGTTCTGGCGTGATTGAGTAACAAACATACATCCATACAAACTTTCGCGTTTATAATATTAGTGGGATTTCTACTGGGAAAGTACCCAATGACTTCATTGCCTCGTTGGATGGCTATTGCTTAGTCTTTGACCGAAATAAGAGCCAACCCGTTGGTTATGTGAACTTTCTCTTAGTCGTTTACTAATATCTTTAAACAGACTGTGTGCACCAGGTCCCCACGGTCCCATCGTTAATAATTTCTTTGGTAATTTCTCAATATCATGCCCCTCTATATATGCATCTGAATCCTGCCTACCCCAATAGAAGCGTAAACATATGCAATATGTATATGAATGAATACCTCGGTACCTCAAAAGATATCAATAAAAATAGTAATCACGTCACATACCTCATAACGACTGCTAATATCCGTTAAAATAAACTTGTCTTGAATCAGCTGGCAGATAATCCGGTAGAACAACATCGGTCAACGAGATTTTTTGTAAACTAGGTGCGACCTTACAAACTATTTCATCTAACGCATCTATATTGTAACAGTGTACACATATAGCCAGTTGCCCTTAGGTAGCAAGTATTGATATCCGCAAGCTGTCACTAGATATCGAATAAATCACGAAATACGTCCTATGCTTGAGCCTAATCATCTTCTGTCTGTGACCTTCTCACGCAAAAACTACTGAACATATTTTTATACGGTTTTCACCATTAGATAAGTTAATTCACGAGGAAGGTTTACAAGTATTAAACACAGACCTATCATGTTTAGGGGCTGAGCATTCACAGTATAAGTGAATCAAGTCGGGGAAAAAGTTAGCTCCAGCGCGCTTTCATGATGTATGCTGTCTAATACGTCAGAGATAAAACAAAGTGATGTAAGAAGGAACTGTGTAAAATATAATAATCTACAAAATAGTCCGCGGTAGTGTAAAAAAAACACACTTTTACACACGTACCTCCATCGCTATGCGATTGCAACCCATAAAGTTCAGGCTAAGATCTCAAAATAGCTCAAAGAAGTCTTCCTAGTCGTTATAGGCAGCCCCAAAAAATATACCATTCTTTCTTATACCTCTAATTGTTTTTTGTTATAAAATATTCTAGCGAAATAACAACACGTCATTTATTATAATCGTATTAAAAGGTGACTTTTTAATTTGACCATTCTAAAATGTCACATACATGTCATCGACATCCTGATTGGTACACAAAATGAAAGATATCTTCTCCCTAAATAATATAATTGGGGGTATTTTATCATCAGGGGTGGTCTACAATGCATCATTACTTAAATATTCGGCCTTCGTCAATGGAAAATATCAGTTGATTTAGTTGTTGATTAGTGTTGGAAGTCACTGTTATTTTAAAATCATATGACAATTATTAATCATAATGGTAAAAATAATTGCAAATTATTGCTAAGCTTTTTTAATTCTATTCAATTTCTTCTTACATTTTATCCCAAGATGGGTGGGCAGAGACAATCGAATATAATTTGCTACGATCCTGGCATATACCTCTTGCGCTTATTTTATATTTATCATACCTTCATCATATAATGATCAATAATTTTTTGTATATATTTATATAATAATTTTTTTTGTATATAATAATATTTTGTATTCAAGTAAAGTACACTCTGCCAGCCTTTCCTATCGTTTCTGCTATAAGTATAACCTTTTTAGTGAATCTTTCATCCTTATTAATAATAGATGTTTGTTTATATCCATTACATATACATTACAGTACCTATACGCAAACCCAATACGCACAATTTATTATAAGAATACAAATAACAACAAATTAAATTAAATTAATAATAAATAAAATAAAAAAAAATAAAAATAAATTAAATGTTTGGTACTTAGATGACGGAACCCTAGGAGGTGAAGCCAATGAAGTCCTCAAAGATCTGATATTACTAAAAGAAAAATTTTATAAATTAGGCCTAAAATTGAACTTTTCTAAATGCGAAATTTTCGTTTCTGATAAATTATCAAATTTAGAAAAACAAACCACTTTAAAAAAATTTAACGATCTTGCACCCGGTATTAAACTTGTTAACAAAGAATCACTTTACCTTCTTGGAGCTCCGTTATTAGAAAAAAGTATCGAACCTCTTTTGGAAGCAAAATTTCAAAAATTTTCGGATCATTCAAATAGATTGGCATTACTAAATTCTCACATTGCATATACGATACTAAAATACTGTCTTTTCGTCCCCAAATTTACATATATTTTACGCACAAGCCCAATCTGGAAATTCCCAAACCTATTAGATCGATTCGATACAACTTTAAAAGATACTCTACAGAAAATTCTAAATTTACACTTTAACAATAACTCTTGGAACCAAGCAACTTTACCAATTAAGTTAGGCGGTATCGGAGTTCGCAAAATTTCAAGTGTTGCTCTACCTGCTTTCCTGTCCTCTGTAAATAGTGCCTATTCTACATCCGTAAAAATTTTAAAATCTTCATCTATAAAATTGGCCTATGCATCAGAGGCAGTTGAAGCATGGAAATCAATTTGCCCTAACGAAGACATCCCAAAGGAATCAAATGTACAAAAACTTTGGGATGCCCCGTTAGTGCAAAAAATCCATCAAGAGTTGGCCCAAAAGTTCACAAATAATATTGATAAAGCTCGCCTATTAGCTGTCTCTGAAAAGGAATCTGGCTACTGGCTTCATACAATACCAGCAACCAACCTTGGGACCTTACTAGACAATAATACGTTTAGAATCGCAACTGGCATTCGTCTCGGGGCATCGATATGCATGCCACATAAATGTCCGTGTGGTAGCGACGTCAATGCTCTCGGCCTCCATGGACTCTGCTGCCAAAAAAGTGGAGGTCGTTTTTCGCGCCACGGCTCTTTAAATGAAGTTATTAAACGGGCTCTTGCCACCATCAATGTACCAGCTATGCTGGAACCCTGTGGTCTTGTACGTGATGATGGCAAGAGACCGGATGGCATGACGCTGGTGCCTTGGGAGAGGGGTAGGGCCCTAGTATGGGACGCAACTTGTGTTGATACCTTGGCGCCCTCACATCTCTCGAGTACAGCGATAAGAGTCGGGGCAGCTGCAGAAACAGCAGAGACTTGCAAACGGCGCAAGTATATACAAATTGAAAAAGATAATATATTTGTGCCGTTTGCAGTAGAGACTCTAGGTTCATGGGGGCCGAGTGCCAAAAAATTTTATAAAGATATAACACCAAAAATTGTCGTCGCTACGGGTGACAAGAGGGCTGGCTGTTTCTTCGCCCAGAGAATTAGCATAGCTATACAGCGAGGAAATGCAGCCAGCGTTCTTGCCACCATGCCACGCGGACCAAATATTTTTGATTATTAATATTATTTTAGGTTTATATTGTTATGTGTAAAAAATTTTAATGTAATAAAAACTTACACAATTGACAATTTAAAAAAATAACAACAAATTGAAAAATATCGGAGCAGTTTTGATCATATGATTTTTTCTGCTATTTTTAATATTGTTCCATCTTTTGTAAGAATTTTTTAGTCGCACAGATTGTGTTTGTATTTAAGATGACTGTCAAATAGTTTAACAGATTATAGTTTTGTTTATCTTGGACATAGCTGGGTAATTGTGATGTTTTATTAGTGTTGAGCTCGGGTATCATGAACTTTACATTCGATTCAAAACTCGTTCAGTTGTACAAAACTATTTAGCGACGTTTGAAATGTCATGGCCGTATCTTGGGAAGTTTTAGGGGTTGAAACCCCCCCCCCAACAATAATGAATGCACAAAAAAAATTATACTGAGAATGAAACAGTGTAAAATGCGTGCGAGTGAGTGCTTTTGAAATTTCGACACATTTCGTGTGATTTAAATATTTGATCTTGCCCATACTAAATAACAAATAAGTTCTAGTTTAGCTCGTTTATAAAATTTATTTATTAAATATATTTCTGTATTTGATAGGGGTAGGTATAATGAACTAGCATTCCGCCACCGGCTTCGCCCGTGGATATTTACGAACAAAATAAAATATACCCTATACCTACCTCTACCCCTACCCCTACCCCTACCCCTACCCCTACCCCTACCCCTACCCCTACCCCTACCCCTACCCCTACCCCTACCCCTACCCCTACCCCTACTTCTACCCTACCCCTACCCCTACCCCTACCCCTACCCTTATCTCTACGTTAGTATAGATATGACTTCAGTCACCTCTTGAAATAAAAAAAACTTTGGGTACAACATAGGTTTACAACAATTTGAATACCTTCGTAATACGCTTATAACTACTTATCTATTAGATATAGATATATTCTATCACGGACTTTTTTATACATTATTTTACTTTTTTCTTCCTTACATAATTTTGTTTTATCTCTAACGGATTAGACAGCATACACCATGAAAACTCGCTGAGGCTAACTTTTCCCCGACTTGATTCACTTATATTGTTAATGTTCAGCTCCTAAACATGATGGGTCCATGTGTAATACTCGCAAACGATACCGGTGAATCAACCTAAGTAATAGTGAAAGCCCGATGATGATGTGATAGTAATTATTTTGTAAAGGTGAGTAGTAAAAGTTCAAATACGTTAAGAAATTCTAGTAAATCCTTTCAATAAGAGATAGGGGCTAATTCCCGAACCTCACGTTTAATATGTTATATTTTTAATTTACAAACGCTATCAGCATCACCATACATTTAAATTTTATATTTGATTAAAATTTATTTGGTTCAAATACAAACAAACAAATTAGTTTTATCAGGGACGTCGCCAGACTCCAGCCTTCTGTAATAGATAATGACAAATCGCCATCAGATTTTTTTAGAATTTTTATTTCTCTGTCTATCCTCATGGTTGTCTAGAATAGGCTTCGAAACGGTTAAATGAATGTTGATAAAACTTTCAGGGGTTATAGTGGGAATTTATCCCAAGAGAAAATAAAAAATGCTTTGCTAAGATTCTGATATACTTCTTTCGACTCTTTTATATTCATCATACTTTTCATACATGCTCGGTGATTGTGTGAACTTTTTATGATCAATCTGCTTTTTTAACCGACTTCAAAAAAAGGAGGAGGTTCTCAATTCGACTATATTTTTTTAATGCTTGTTACCTCAGAACTTTCGACTGGGTGAACCAATTTTGATGATTCTTTTTTTTTTTTGAAAGCTGGTGCTTCCCGTGTGGTCCCATTTTAGTGAAAATTGGTGCAGTAGTTTTGCATAAAAACTGATTTTTAAGTCAATTTTTGTCATAACTCGATGACACGCCAAGCCGATTTTGATTATTTATATTTGTAATGATACTTGTAATCACTTAAAAGGGAAAAATAAATTAACTTTAAAAAAAAGTGTACCGACTTCAAAAATTTGCACTGAAAAGTAAGAAATAATAAATATTTCGATGTAGAATTTGAAGACGGTTGGTGCCAAATTAGAAACAACTTAGTTCCCAAATTCACTATCTAGACAATTTATTAGGAACCTATGATAATCAGTACAAACATAGATAATATTGAACAGATCTTTATCTTCTTAGATGTTTACTCAATTTTGTATCCTAATTTTGCACCAACCGTCTTCAAATTCTACGACGAAATATTTAATATTTCTTACTTTTCAGTGCACATTTTTTAAGTTAATTTTATTTCATTTTTATAGTTTATGATGATAATATAGTTGTGCGTAAACCGATCATAGCATCAATGAATTAGGGACTTATCTAGAAAATATTCAAGCTGGATATTGTCAGCCAGTATTGTAAGTAGCATCTGTCCCTATTGTGTGGAGGCAACAGCTGATGCAGCGGCGAGCTATGTTCATGTGACACTTCGGTATGCGGAGATCTCAAATTTCAAATGAAGCCTTCGGTATTAAGCATTTTTGGGGATTTCTATGAAGTGTACAAAGGATAGGGATTGATTGTAGGCATGCTTTTTCCTATCATCTTTTGACATCAATTTTTGACAGCATTGTATGGAGTTATAATATGTCAAAATGGCGCAAATAAAAAATAAAAAAATACGCAGACACGAATATACGTCATGCACCATAATGATGTGTGACGATTATATGTCATGTCATGGCGACCGACGCACGCGTTCGGTCGTGACGTGATGGGGACTCCGGTATAACCCCGCCGGCGCTGTATATCACAGTCGGCGGGATCATCTTAGATATTAATCGGCATATTGATACTTGGCTATAATACTTGACATTGGCAAATCATCGATTTACATTAAAATAAGAAGAATAATAATGTAGACCTTGCTTGGCGTATTCGTCTCTCGAGCATTCAATGAGACTCGCAATTTTTTCCTATCATCACGCCTTTTATCCCAAGAGAGAGAGAAAGAGACAATCGAATGCCATTTGCATCATAAATTAAAAAAAATTGAGTAAATTACACAGGCACTTAAGGTACCTTAAACATACAGGCACAAAATGTTAATCTGTCCGTGACATTATGAAATAAGAAGTAATTCGTCAAAGTTAACGAGGGACGGGCCTTAAATTGGTTTATATATAAAAAATAAAAGCCTCTGATGGCGCCTCTATATTTTTAGGGATCCCATGCCTAGAGATTTAGAACCAAGAAAATAATGGACTCAATTCAAATTCCAATCATGCCAAAAATGCAAGAATATGTAATTTAATCTACTTTTCGTGCTTCAGAGGATACGTAAATCCCGCACTTCTTCTAAAAATAACATACACTTACGTCTGTTAAAGAAGTGACACGTCAAGCACAAGGTATAACTACTAAGGCCGTGTAAGGATGTGTTTTTTTTTGTATACAATATAACTCGTATAGTGGACTGATTCATCATCAGCGAGCCGTATTCGCAGAAGCTATCTGAAAATATTTGAACAGTACTTGCTTTTTATCGAAATTAAACCCCTAAACACCGTATGAAAGTTTGTATGGGAAAAAATATTGCTCGAACTTACTTACTTGAAATTTAGCACAAATATTTTACAACACAAATAAAGATATTTACACATATCTTACTGTTTTAAATAAATTGTGTAAGGGGGCTAAAATCGAAATGTATTTTTTTTCTATTATGTTACGATCCTGACATACCTCTTTCGCTTCTTTTATATTCATCATACCTTTCATACATGCTCGGCGATTATGTGTACTTTTAATATTTCCATCGATATTTTTTTTATATGTTCAATAAAATTACCTATTATTATTTTATTGTATTTTTTTCATAATTTTAAAATTCTCACTTACGTAGCCGGAGTGCGTCAAACAGTATTATAAAATTTAAACAAATTCTATTAATAAAATAAATAAAGCTTTATAAACAACAATTAATAATTTAAATGACTAAATATATTTTAGGCTACGGAACCATTGAATCGTATCTAGAAGTCCCTCTTGTCCAAACGATAGACGTCCGTAAAGAGCATTAGCTCTATTATGATTGTCACAGCTGTCTGAAACTGTAATTAGTTCGTTTTCGTTGACAGATTTCATATTTTTTTTATCTGTACCTACAACACTCTCTAAATGGATTTTTCTCAAATTCTTAATCAATTTAAAATAGCTGTTATAATATTGAATTTTGTAAAACAACGTACTGAAAGATGATGTTGTAAATTAAATGAAGAAATAGATTCAGAATTAGATAATGGCGGAAGTAAAACACATAAGAACTCATTGAAAAAAAAATCGTACAGCTCCCGGCTAAACTACTAAACGTTTTTTTTGCGGTTTTCACTATTACCGGAAAGGGTTACGAGTATTAAACATGGACCTATCATGTTTAGAAGCTGAGCACCGGTATCAAATCGGGGAAAAAGTTAGCCCCAGCGAGTTTTCATGGCGTATGCTGTCTAATCCGTCAGATATATAACAAAATGATGTTTAAGAATTGTGTAGAATAAAATAATCTACAAAAAAGTCTGCGGTAGCATATATCTATCTCTAATAGATAAGGTAGAATAGATTATGGCTTGTATTTTTCACATATTCAAAACGAGGTGAAAAAGGTCAAAATTCCATTCAAATCTGTTCAGCCGTTATCACGCCGTTAATTAACGAATTTAGAAGCTTTCACATTAGTGTCAAAGGTAGTCTTAATAAATATGTCGTCACGTCAAAATGATCTTATGTCGTGATGTAAAAGTTCCCTGCCCTTTCTTTGTTTGTTAGTTTGTCACGCAACTATTAAAATAGAATATCGTGTGTTTAACGATGATTGGAACAAATGGTTGACGTGTTCTAGATGTTTATATATTCATTTGGTAATTGTGGGTATAGTCGAGGGTGCCCCCTTAAAGTGATACCTACTCATAAAAGAGTTACGGTCCCAGGATAGGTACGCAGCGGAAGACCAAGTCTCCCTCTTTTAGCCAATGGTATTTGTGAGGCTATACCTAACGAGTGGCCAGTTCTGTTGAGGTATATAAGCTTCTAAGTGTGGTTTGTCGCATTATGTACATAAGTTTTGAATTAAAAAAATCCCATCGGTATATGGCCAGGATCCGGGATCGAACCCGTGGTCTGCCTAGTTAATACCAGACGTCTTAACCACTCGGCCACCGACGCACTTTGTGCAGGCTACATCTGTCTGAAATGTAATATGCTAAGTATTTAAATAACACTAAAATATTTAGAACTTTTGTCTGGCTATATTTGTCATAATAGGCTCCGAAAAGGCTGAATAAATAAATAAATAAATAAAAAATATATTACCCATATAAAAGTTGAGTCTGATGTCAAACTGGACAGCATAATCTGAAATAGTTGCCGTTTTTAAACGACTTCATATAAAAGGATGTATATTGTGTGTTAGCGATTACTCAGCCAATTGTGAACCAATTTTGATGGTTTCTTTTTAATCGACAAACAATTCTTTCGGATTTTTTTATTTTAATTTTAATTATTATTTAATTTTCAGAAAATAAGTTTAGAAGTTTTCCAGAAATTTTGAGAAAACTGATCAACCAATTTTAGTCATAACTCGATGAAATATATGCCGATATTTGTATTGGTATGAAAAACGAGAAATATTAAATATTTCGTCGTTGAATTTGAATACGGTTGGTTATTAAAAACTACCTTGAACTCTAAACTTCACTAATCTAGCATAGAATAATAATATTTTCTTGTTTGCAGTGAACAAATTGTGAAGTCGGTATACTTTAAAAAAAGGTTAATCCAATCAATCATTGTATCAAATATGTACAATTAAATTAGACCCGTGAAGCCAGAAGTATTTATTTAATAGTTTAAATTTAACTAAATTGGTTTTATATCCGTGATCCATACATGGATAGTGTTTAATGTCTATAGACCATTTTAGAATAATCTTTGAATACCTAGACTTTGTCATGACGCGTTGTGAATGAGGTAGGCGTGTTCAGAATTTCAAATAATGTAGATTTTAACTTGTCTGTATTGAAGTCTATTGTAATTTTTTTCAAAGACAGTTCCCGCTGTCACAAATCACGACTGGTTTTGGATTAGATTAGACGAGTTCGAATCCTGCAGTAAACTTGATTCAACTAGGTACATGATGACAGATGATCACAAAATCTAAGGAGGCTGAAGTTTGCTGATCAGAAATATTAAATTCACCAAATCACTAGGCCCCAAAACTGATACACTTTTGGTTTTATGGATGCAGATCTGTTCATATTGAAGAAATATAGATACAAAATTTTTAGATTTTTTTTCAGAAAAAAGTTCTTTGATTCTTTTCATTTGCTTTCTGAAAAAAAACGTCATTCCCCGAAATGCCGCCCAGGAACATTTCTCTTCCATCGCTATGCTACTGAGTTCAGGCTTGTCGTCTTGCCTTTTTAAAATTGGTCTAACCTAACAAACAGACATACAATCGTACTTTTATATTAATAGTGTGAATGCATTTTATAAATTCGATCACGTATTGACCACAGGTGAGCGTGACCGTGGCTATAGACAATCAAAATATATAATATGTTCAATGAGGTCATAGTCATGCCTATAAACTTCCAAACGTGAGTCTGTCTGTGTGATTTAAATTGTAAAAATACTATGTACATATTAAAAAATAACAAACACACACAATAATTTGAATACCCATATAACTACTTATCTTTTACAGATAGGTATATGCTACCAAATACTTTTTTGTAGATCGTTTTATTCTACACAATTACTTCCTACATCATTTTGTGATATCTCTGACGGATTAGACAGAAATCGCCATGAAAACTCGCTAAGGCTAACTTTTTCCCCGACTTGATTCACTTTTATACTTATTTTATTATTTTTTTTTTTTTTTATTTTATTTTTTTTTTTATTATTTATTTTATATTATTATATATTACTCAGCCCCTAAACGGTGAATCAAAATATCTAATAGTGAAAACCGCAACAAAGTACGTTCAATAGTTTTTGCGTGAATAGGTCACAGACAGACAGACAGACGCGACCGGAGACTTTGTTGTATAATATGTACAATGTCCACATTTATAGCGAGCTGTGTCCATCTATTATACCTACATCGTAATAATCAAAACGGGTTTTGAACTACGAGTAAGTAGGTTTTGAACTATAGTAATATAATCAGAAGTATGAACGTACGTGCCCTCCGAATCACGAGAAGTTTTTTGATCAAGAGAGGATACTGAAGATTGAATTCGGGACCTTAGGGTGTTTTCTCGACCATTCTTCGCCTTTTAGGGTTGAAAATATACATGAAGTTTAGCTATAAAATGAATTTATTATCAAATAGATAATCTCGCAACTGAGTTAAATGTGAAGTTTTGATTATTCTTTAAATTGTTCTTCTTATTCTATTATTAATTCTCTGACTCTACATTTACAGATGTATAACAAATAGACGCGGTCAGTAAAAAGGCTCATTTGAGCATCAAACCCAGAACCGTCTCGTTTTTGTTTCTATAATATTACACCGATAATGTGGCATTTCCCAAAAACCACCACAGCTGTTAAAGTTTCGGCAAATGTGTGAGGAAGCAATTAAAATCCGTTAAAAAAGCTGAATCGATTGTTTACCCATGTGGGCTTAACACCCCAAAAGGAAGCGGAGTCATATTATTTAAGGGTCTTCGAACATATTGCGAAATAAAAGCTATTAGTGTATTTTTTTATTGCAAGTCCCTAACACAGAATAGAGAACATACTAGAATACGCATGCGTACAGAATTATGTCCAAAAATACGCGATACTTCTCGCCACGATTACCAATTTTGGCATAATTTCTTATTATCAAGAGATAGGATAATATTAATAAAAAATAACATCTTCTATCTTCTTAATATCTATCTATCATCACGCCTTTAATTTCAAGAGGGGTAGGCAGAGACAATCGAATGCCATTTGTTACGATCCTGACATACCTTTTTCGCTTCTTTTATATGCATCATACCTTTCATACATGCTCGGCGATTGTGTGTACTTTTAATATATCCATAGATCAGTACATAATAAAAGTACACATAGGTGTCCTCTGCCAGCATTTCCTTTCACTTCAGCCATATAAACCTTTTTAGTCAATTTTTCATCCTTCATTCTTTCAACGTGTCCAAACCAGCGTAAACTAATTTTCTTCATTTTATTGTCACAATATTCTTAAAGTTTCTTTTTATCGTCTTTTTTTTTATCAAGTATACCGGGTACACTTATTTAGTGTACTATTTTTAGCCTCAGTTTAAAGAATGTATGAGGATTCTGGTTTATTCTGTATTCTGAGGTCCCTAATGTCATTGTATTTTTCTTTTCATATTTATTTGACGCCTTTAGTTTGTGATACATATGGTATAAGGGTTGGCCCATTTTTGGGTTTAATAATAACATTTAGAAAAACCCATAACCCATATGTATGTATGCCACGACCATTTCCTAACACATTGTTTTAGGGTTCCGTAGTAAAAGAAGGAACCTATAATAGAACGTTCAGCACGTCCGTCCGTCCGGCCCAGTTTAAAAAAAGTTATGGTGTCTACTATTTTCAACCTAATTTATTGAAATTAGCTTGAACGGTGAACCCTAGGGAAGGACATAGGCTACTTTTTTTTATTCACGCCCTATAAGGGGGTATAATAAGGGATGAAAGTCAACCGGGCCAACAGTTAGCATTATTAAATAAACTGAGATCCCTGGAATTACTGAACCGATTCTAAACGTTCTTTCAATAATAGAAAGCAACAAGATAGTCTATAATTTATTTTGATGTTTTTTTTTATTTCCATTACCGAAGTAATAGAGAAGAGTAAAAGTTGTAGTCGTCCCTCCCTAGGCTTTGCACGGGTACAATATTAGTTTATAAAAAATACGCTTATTACTACTTATCTATTAGAGATAGATATATGCTTCCGTGGACTTTTTTATAGATAATTTTATTCTACATAATTCTTTCCTACATAATTTTGTTATATCTCTAACGGATTAGACAGCATATGCCATGAAAACACGCTGCGGCTAACTTTTTTCCCGACTTGATTCACTTATACCGTTAATGCTCAGCTCCTAAACATGATACGTCCATGTTTAATACTCGTAAACCTTCCCGGTGAATTAATCTATCTAGTAGTGAAAACCGCAACAAAACCCGTTCAGTAGTTTTTGCGTGAAAAGGTCGCATACAGACAGACGGACAGACGCGGCCCCACCGCACCCCATTTTGTTTTATAATAAATGTTGTGATAGTGATTTACACAAATTACTACTGCGTGTACCTACAGATAATTATTGTAATACTTGGTACACGGGCGAATATGTACTACACGTGCATTTATTTAACTTTCTCACAGTATTTCCACACATTTTACTTACTTTTAGGAGTTGGGTTAACTAGGTGGGGTGCTATCCAATGATAATTAGAATCATATTTTTTAATTTGTTGCTCCTGTTTTCATTGGTTAGTTAAGAAGATCATAGAATTGATAGACAGATATAATTGTGTCACATGTGATTCACATGAAGTCGATAGGCTTACGCACCTTAAAAACTAAAAATCAGGAGCAATCGACATTTAGCCATACATAAAAAAATATTGCAGACAGAGTTACTTATTTAGCATTTATAATATTAGTATGAATATGGACAGCTAAAATGACATTATAATTTATAACCCTACTTTTGTTTTGCCGTGTTCGGGTAAAAATACCTATACTCTGATAACTTCAACCCAATATTGAGTAGGGAAGCGGTTATTTTGAAATAAGTAATTATTTTAAAATAGCATCACACAAAGTAAGTCTGTAAACTAATTTAGTGTATGTATTTAACGCCATTTTGAGTTATGTCGCTTTAGAAAATGTCATGCGTGACAGATTGTTGTGGTATACCACGTTTGCATATGAGGAGGGAGACAAGGTGTTGTGATTATTTGTGGATAATTTTGAATTCAATTATAGATTAAATATGCTTTTGATATCAACCTAGCTAGATTTTAACTCGGAATACAAAATAATACCCGGTTGTCGTATTTTTGATATAGAATTGGTGGTTTTTTATATATTCTATGTTTTTATTATAAGAAATTATACAGAAATGAGTAAATCGAGGGTAAATATTTTTTTGGACATATGACGCTTCTGGTTTGTTCTGTATTCTGAGGATTTTAATTAAGAAATAAGGGTATTTAAGAAATATTGAAAGTACGTGTGTTTTATTTTCTTACAATATTTATTATTGACTACTTTTTATAAAATTTTCAGTATCAGCATGAAGTTTCTTGGTATTTACATTATTGAAACGTTTTTGAAAAAAGTATGTAACAAGTCATTCACGGTTCATACATAAAACTTAGTTTACAAAATTGTACAAAGCAAGTGTTAAGAATGTAAATACAATTTTTTTCTATAGAATACTATTACAATACTACAGGGCCTAGAAATAAAATGAAACTACGGACTACTTTCCAAAATTTCCAATATTTAAAAATAACTAAATAGGTCGAGTTCGTTTAAAAAGCTTACTCTTTTTTAGTCCATTTTTAATACAAATAAACTTTTTCAGCACCATAAACGCATGTAATCCTATACCTCAATGATGTAATCCGAAAGAGTATTAAATGGTTTTGGTGATCTGATAATCTTCTAAAAGTCATAATCTAATCTAATTTATTGTAAATACGCTTATTACTGCTTATCCATTAGAGATAGATATATGCTTCCGTGGACTTTTTTGTAGATAATTTTATTATAAACAATCCATGCTAACATCATTTTGTTATAATATCTCTTACGCAGGGGACTTTTATTGTTTTACAATATGTCACTACATAGGTATTTAAGACATAATCGCACAGGCAAAAAGAAAATCGTGGTCACCCTATCCAGCCACTAGTATTTTAATCTTTGTCAGAAAGACGTTTTACAAGGTTCCATATTCAGCTACCGAAGTTTCGGGATTAGTTTTTCTAAGTTTTTGAAGTTATAATTAGCATGTACCCCGTATTTGGTAGGTTAATCTTCATTACTGTTTAGGATTAAAAACTTTACTTAACTTATAAAAGCTATTCACATTTTGTAAACTAATTGTCATTTATAACTCATAAAAGTAGAGCTTATATTTCAAATAAACATCGTTTTATGAGTTCATGATTTGTATGGTTTTATCTCAGATTACATTTTTTTAAATTTTTTTTTATCTGCATTATTTTAGTTATGACTTGGGAAGATTTTAATTTAATTTTTATTTTGATATTACCTATTACTACTGAAAGAAAGTTATACCATATAAACTATAATAATTATAAGAATGAAGGATGAAAATTTCAGAAGCAAAAGGAAAAGCTGACAGAAGGCGCCCTAAATGTAGAAAGTCATCACTGCCTTAGATTTCATATTTAAATCCGAAAAACCTGAATTTAATTTTATTGCGAAGACAGCTAAATTTAATTTACGAGTAGCATATGAGACAACATATTTAAACACAATTTAATTTCAATTATATTGTCGTTACTATCGCAATCACAGCAAAATTAAACTCGGGATTTTAGGATTAGGATTGAAATTTACGCCATGAGTTAATACCCCTCAGTGCCACTAAAAGAAAAATATATCAACAAATCCTATTATTATTATTTGTACTGTATAAAGCTGTAACCGGAACAGATTTTGTGGCACTTTTATTGAACACATATACCTAAATATTGAATGAAGGCAATATTAAAACACAATCGTCTATGTATAATAGGCGGCATGATGAATAGGTAAATATAAGGCGAAACACGTATGATGCCATTTAGTTGTCTCAGCCTAAACCTCATAGGATGAAAAGGCGTGACGATAGATAGATAAATAAACAAAGAAATAACAACAATGTTTATAAAATTACGCAACAAGTACATCTTCGTCTCTACCTGCTTTATGAAGTAGCCATACTTATTAAAATAGGGACAGATATTTTACGGTAGGACTTGAACACAAAGAAACCCTCAAGTTAAAGGGATGCTAAGGGTTCGTTTTAGACCTTTTGTTCTAGGATCACCCGCTGTGACATAGGGGAGCATTAATGAGATTTTTTCACTGAACTTTGCACAGAAAAATTAATTGTGTATCAAAAATACATGATGCCTGAATCATTTTGTGGCGAGTAGATAGTAATTCATAGTGGATTATCATTGGTTCAAATTTTCTGATTAACTAGTTATTCATTTTCAATTTGAACCGATTACAAAAACAGTAGGTACTTATAAAGGCGAGAGGTAATTTTATATGCTTACCTTTCCAAAAAGCTAGTTTTGTCTATTTTTTTGTCACTTTCACCATGTCCTTAATATTTTTTTATTCTACATGTTATCCAAAACACGAATTCCATTTTAAGTTCTCATCAAGTGGAGGTCGCAGCTGCGCGCGCACGTGGCACCAGGAAGTAGGTACATACAACACATATCCACTCCTGCGCATATTGTTCTGGGTAGTGGAGGGTGCCACCCTAACACCCTATTAGCCCTAGTGTCACGTGCAGATATTCCTGCTAAATCCAGTTTGATCTTGCAACTTTCAAAGGAAGTGTCACCATGCACCAAGCACGCACAGATATGTTTAATGAGAGCTTTTTGTTTGATTTTGTTTATGTAGGGGCTAGGGGACATCTGAGATTTGTATATAACAAAATGTTGCAATTAGCATACTTAGATGTAGACACATGATAGTATGTCAGCCAAGTTCGCAAAGAAAAAGGGCGATTACAAAATAATAAAGTTGCATTCTTGATGAAAACGTTATTACAAAATTATGCTTTGTTTCATCATAGTTTTTATATCTTGCAGTTGTCCAAAGACGTATCTTTCAAAATAAAAAAGTTTCTTAAAAATCTTCCTTCCTCCCAGGATCTTTAGGTTTACAACTTAATTCAGGTTTATAACGTTAATTATTTATTATGAAATATGCAGCTAGTTGTAAATCTCAACGTCCTAGTAGATATTCAGATCTCCGAGGTGACCTAATAGGTGGTCTAAACAACCTTGCCTGATCCCCCCTACCTTGTCAAGTCTCAACATGTATGCAGGCTATTGCCCGATGCCTTTTGCGATCGCATTCAGAAATTTCATTCGACGTTGAACACACGCGCGGGACGGTCGTGTTGCTTATTTCTAACTTTGTTTACCTCACGGGGTTAGTGAACGCGTGTGCTTACATGGACTAACATTTGACAAAATGGTGCGCAGCCTATCGCAGTGGACAAAGACTTTGAGCTTTCCATCTCGGTTGTCTCCTAACAGGACCTCCAAGGAAAGTGTTGGCAATGTCCAGCCAGGTTCACCAGGGGTATCCCCGACTCCATCATCATCATCTCTTCCGCAAACTTCGGACCAGAAGAATATTTCGCCGATACCAATCACGGAAATCAGCCAAATAGTAAGTGACTCACCCTTTTTGCATGGGGGTTAAATGGGGTTCGTATTCGTAAGACCCTCGCCCTTTGTAGTGCGAACTCCACTTGGATAATTGATTTTTTGTAGGAATATTCTTGTTTGTTGGTTATTTTATTTTTGAAATTGTTTGCATTATCGTTGGAGTCAGGTTAACGTGATGTGCATATAAAGTTGTTCATTACGGATGTTTTAACTTTTTATGCCATGATTCCGGGAAATTGCTCGGTGAAATGAGAAATATTGTATAACTTTTAGATAATCTTGTTTCCAACTAAAATGTTAGTTAGGTACAGTTACTTATGTGAATCCATTCGGGGTAAGCAGAAATACAGAAAAATTCGTGTTGCTTTCTAAATGTATTTTTTTTTTGGAATTACATACTTTTATTTCCCGCGACTTCTATGGCATTATTAGTTGTTTCTTAATTTAAATTAAATTAAAATCTGCATTACGAAAACGTTTTCATGAAATTGTCATCATTAAATTGTTTGTCGTTTGCAACATTAACTAATAAAATATGGTTAATTAATTGCTTATAGTTAATTAAATAATTCAGTACTTTACATTACCTCTATTTTCATGATAAAATTGCCACACTTTCTAATATCAGTCTTCAAAATATCACTTGATACCTTTTGTAGTAATCTATGCCATTTCACATAAGGCCTAACAAATATATGTTAATGTTTTTTGTGCCCATAAAGTCTTAAACGGAAATGCCTTCCTAATTACCTATCCAAAGAGCATGGTTAAGTTATGAAATATATCAAAATATTTATTTCATTATTTGTAATACATTACTGTTTTTATTAGTAGTGTAATCATTACAGATTGTTTCGCACAGTAATGAATGGTAAAATGAGTGTATGGCAAAATATGATATGAATGTTGGTAGAGGTAAATTGCGGAGTGCGCGCTTGTCCCGTTATGTCCTTCTTGCACTCACCTTGGCAAGGCCGCTCGACGCTGACTTTTTGCAATACTACTTTCACCATTTGGTAGATTGTGGGAAGCTTTCTAAAAGCCTTTTCTGAAGTCTAGAATAATTCATTTAACTGTCACTTCTGTTCTAAGATCATGCATATAAATAATTCTTCCCTATCATATAGGTAGGTACTGATGGCACTTAGCTACATACGAAGTCAAACGCAGTGGCGTTTATTTATTTCTTGGCACACTTTTAAAATCCTGTTCGTTGTATTCATGTAACATTTATAGCGATATTTATCTTATTGATACAAGATAATCATGACCTTTATTTGAAAATACAATATCAATATCAAATCTCACCGGGGTGGACAGAAAACCTCAGTTCAAACTTCATAGGCCCAAGCCATAGCACCTCACCTACCTACTAATCTACCTATCCCTAATGGTGGCAAGAGATCAAGTTGCTTTTTACACTCAGCAAATCCTTTCATAATATTCATAGAGCTAAAATAAATATTCAGAACTCCAACAAAGTTACGCCCGCATTATTTTATGTAAAGGGTGTGCAAATGGCGTAAATTTCTAATTTGTCTTGAACTATGAATTTAAAAAACAGATGTTAAAAATGAAATGCGTGGTTTTTCAAGCGAAACGAGTGAGGATCAAATCTTCACATTATAAAATCATGAAAGAGATCTACAAAGTCTATATCTATTAGAATAAGTGCTTCTTATTTCATCATTATACAATATAACTTAGATTAGATTAGATTACTTACAGAGAAAACCAGATATTTAGGTGAGTTCTTATTTTTTCAAAGAAATGAAGATCTAAATAATTTATATTAGTTGTTATACTTTTTGCTAAAACTAGGGTACGTTTCACAAATTCCAGAATTAAGGGTCAAGATCATAAATTAAAGTAACTGTTAAACATTAAATTTGGAAAAATTAATGTGTCACAAATCAATCACATAAATTTGACCTCCTAACATCCATAAAACATGCAAATCAATGAAAAAACCACACAAAGTCGTTAAAAGAAAGTGCTTTTAGTGTTAAAATCGGCCAAGTTTCATGTTATTTTTTTTATTGTAAGTCGGCGTTTTAGTGATATTGTTCAATATAATTATTTTTATTTAATGTATTTTTTGAAATTTTAGTACTTACCGGTAAATATCACATATTGATGATTACTTTGTAATATTGAACGGAGTGCAATGAATATACTTTTCACTACACTACAAGTGATTATAAATTACTAAGCTATATCTAAAAGTAATTATGAATAATTATCCTACTGAACTTTATAAAACAGAGCCTGAATTACATTATGTATGATACTGAATTTCAATTCTCATAAGTCTAGAAAATCCACGACTCTTTGACTTAGAGGTACTTATAACTCCATAAGTCTACCCAAGCAATAAAATCTTTGTGTCAAATAAGTAATTTAGACTCAATGTTGACCCTCGATTCTCGGGGATCGCGAGGAGGGTGCCACAGGGGTTTAGAGTTAAAGGCACAGGCAATAAATAACCGAAGCATCAACTACTAAAAAATAAATATCATTTCAACTAATAGAAGCTCATGAAAAAAAAATATTAAAGAACCACCTTATAATGTTTTAAATGGGTTTAAAATCCTTGAATTGGAAGTCAATGAAATGTGAATCATTGTAACATTGATATTTTCAATGTAAAACATTTGAAAATGTTAAATAATAGGTCCCAACTTTATTCTGGCCTGAATTTATAGACATACCTTAAGTTAAGCAAGGAATATTTAAATGTTTGTATTGTAATTTAACTTGGTGCATCCTAGATTGAAGCTAAAGCAATTCTTAAAATTTATCCCCGCCAGAATTTATTGTAAATGTTCATAATTCCAATGAAAGTACATGCTGGCATCACATTAGGTGTTTAATGGCACGACCAGTCGTATGGAACGTACATCTGCGTGTCGAATTCCACTGTGCCATGTGCAGGCTCCTGGTCTCTGGTAGGGTGACCATCAGGGACTATCAATGGGGATAAACTATCACATACCTACTTGTGAAACTACTAGTTTGCTCAACTTCTTCTTCGTCAGAGTGATCGTGATTATGGATCACCCTGGAACGTTTCCGCCACTCTTGCGATTTCTCGTTTTACCGGCTACGATTCACGGCCTCACGGTAGCATTTGGTCACAAATCTAATCAGATCAGTCCATCTGCTAGGAGACCTCCTGGCTTCTGCTCGACCTCTTACCACTAGACCTTCCATTAAGTTTAGATAATTACCAAACTTTAGTATGTACATTACAATGACACTAAAAGTACTACGGGGGAATTTACAGCAGACCGTTTCGTTTATCTGTTGCAGTATGTTATTTTACTCCTAGGTATACTCTATGGCCTTATTCATAAACGCTTATTAGCAACGTTTTTGTTAAAGTGTGTTTTGTTTCTTTCTATTATTAGTAAAGACAGGTTTGTTAGAGAGTGACAAAACACATTTTAACAAAAACGTTGCTAATAAACGTTTATGAATAAGGCCGTATGTATATTCTAACAAAATAGTAAAATGTCCACTTATATTTTGTAAAAGTTGGAGTCCCTAGCCAGCTTGGGAAACGAACCGTGAACTCATAAGTAAGCAGACTAGCGGAGTGATATACGTATGTTAGTAAAAATAAAACTCAGTTCACTGTCATATAGACACCGACGATAGACACTAATAAATAATTAAAATCTAAATCACATGAATAATTAACTCCATCAAGTATGGATCAAAATTTTTATCTAAATAACTTTATAATCAATGATATTGAAAAAGACTTTCATAAATATGAAAGCCTGTACGATACTTTACCTACATCACGAGTTCAAGTAAGAAATATAACGCTATTATTAGAGAAGCAAGACGAACTTTTTTATTCACAATCTAGTTTTTATTCATAGACAAGGCCTATTTAACGTGCTATAAGAGGGTGCTTTTTTGTAGCGTCAGCTGTTGGCCATCGAGTGGAACGGACAGATAATGAAGGGCGTAATAGAATACTTTTCTACCGTGAAGATTTATGGAACTTGTCTGCAAATTAATATATTTTACATTAAATTTATCAAAATCCTCATAAATTTTACGACATTTTAAAAATAGTTTCAAAGGAAACACGATTAGATACAAGTTCAGTGTTATTTTCAATCAAAAATTACTATGTAAATTGATAATGCTACTAGAATATAAACATGCGGGCACTCCAAGGATGGCCGCCCATAATTGTGCAAAACTTAGCGTATATCAGATAACGTATCGTCGCTTGGCTTCATATGACTAAAAAAAATAAACGGATATGATATTTGATACCGACAAACGCGCCTTTTTCCATCAATTATATTACTGTACGCGTGTTCAAAAGCCTAAGTATCTCGGGGTCCGGATATGTCGAGATTACCACGTTGAAAGACCGGAAAGGCTCTGGAATCTCGTTCAATTAACGATGAAAATAATTTTGGAGTTTCTGATTATCAATTTTCAATAACAGCATATGCAAACGCACGTGCTCTTTTAAGAAGAGAAGGCCAATCAAATTTTGAAATTCCACATAGCACCTGCCAGGGAGCAGATGTTAAAACCGATTCAGAAACGGAACAGCCGTCGTGTTGGAAAGGTAAAAGTATTAAAATGTGGGAGATGTGTGCGTGTCGTTGCAGTGCCTGCAGCGAACAGCTGACGTCTGCATACCTTCACGAAAAAAAATTACCTGAATCCACGAGGACTTCTCTTAAATCCATTTATATTTTTTATTGACATTGGTCCTTCGTCTTCATTCAGCACAATATTTACTATTTTATACTTACCCACGATACATTCGAAACTGTCCATATAAATTTAGTCGTTGCGAAGCTATTAACATTTGTGCAATAAATAAATTACCACATTAGCAAGCTTTAGTGATGGTATATTTTTGGGCTGCAATAATTGATGTATGGACCCCACAGGTTAGAGAAGGGAGTTAAAATAAAACATTTGATATGCTTCAAATATACAATCAATAAACAGAGGGTTCTGAAGATGTAATGCATCTGCTTTGTATCCTTGTATTGTTTATTAGGACATGTCCATAGAATACCCCATTATGTTCACTTCCTTTATAAAGAACAAGCTATTGAGTACGATCCACGAGTCTTTGTTGATAAACAAAACCTATTTTTACTTTCTACCCTTACGTTTTGATACAAAAATGTTCTACTGGAATGCTATAAATTTTTTTATTCTTAAAGATTTTAACAATTTTTTTACCTTTACTAATATACGGTTTGTACAATCATTAGACGCTGTAAAATAAATTGGTCATCATTCATCTTGTAATTTGGAAGGTGCAGATGCAACGGTCACTGATGTATCATCTGATGCTAAACCAACAATTACCAAAGTGTTTCGTTTTTTGACAACCAGTCATTTTGATTATTTGAAATGAAATGTATAGGTAACCGATTAGATGTTATTATCATTTTATTAATTGTATTTTTAGATTTGATCTTCATTGTTAGATTTTATAATAGACACAATGTAATAAATTGTGAGTGCATAATAGTAGTAATTATTAACAGTGCTGGTTAATTTACAGACTAATCAATTTTAATATGATACTGTGCTGTCGAATTCAAAATTTTAAACCCTTTGATAGGTAGTATGCCACAATCCACTTGAATTTTCACATTTATATACTTCCAAGTAAATTACATAATGTTCTAAGTACATTACGAATTTAAGAACAATTAAATAATACTTAAGGGTGCACTAAAATAAAACATGTTATAATTTGTACTATTAGAAAATAAAGACCTCTAAACACGGAAGCTTGCGCCCGCTTTTAATAAAACTAATTGGATTTGTGAGTGATGACCAGCCCGCATTACGACCATCGCATGCCTACAATACTCAGGAACTGCATTTAGTAAATGACAATATCCGGGCCACCCTGGGATTTATTAATATTGTTGTACTTAAAAAATACATTATTTCTTTTTATACAGACAAACATTCCTAGCCCCAAACACTCAAAGTATGAAAAACAATAAATTCACAAACATATACCTTGACATTACCATGACCTTTAAACATTAGAACTGGGGTAGGACAGGTGGCAAGCCTATCGCAACACTTAGTACCACAGATATGTCCTATTATATTAATTTAGAATTTTACGTACGATTGAGGATTGATCCTGTGATATCTGCTTTAAAGTCACATTCATAACTGTTTTAACTCCTTTGTTAACTGCAACATTACTAGAAACAATAACGGAAATTATTAAGTAATCAAGTCAAGGAAGTGTACGCTTGGAAAGTGTATTTTTCAAAAGGGAGAATAAATTACAATAGCAATGAGATTACTTACTCATGCTCGTGAACTATGCCGCAGCAATGTCTTTGACCTTAATTAATATTAACGTCGTTCAATTGACCGGATGCCCGTTCATTACGAGTTTTGTTCGCGATTCCAATAATTCGGTTACCTGCCAGTTTCCTGTGTCCTTGGCCGTCGCAGCTCGTGGGAGTGTTTTGTCAGGCGAGACCGCGTTTCTTTTAAAACCTAAATCGTAAACTGCTTAAAATTGGTCACTGTTATTATTAGCTGCATGTAATGATTACTTTAGCAGACGTCTTCTGCTTAAAGTATTAGTAATTTTATATGATTGTTCATTTCAAAGCAAATGCATAACTTAGGAAAGCATTTTCTGATCTTACATGGTCTTCGTTAATTTACTAGTATTATGAATACTAAATTGTTCTCCAGTTGTGACATCGCATTGTACCATTGTATATTTCAATATCAATTCCACATCGTTGACATTGTATTCTCGATATAGTTAATGATTTGAAATGAGCAACATTTTATATTAATGTCATGCATTTGGTTGGACTGTGGGAGAGATACAAGTAAAATGTAAAATACCGGCTGTCGCTTTAGTCATCGTTTTGTAATGCGAACACGAACCTCTCCAATATTCAATTTATTGGCAGAAAATGGGAGTCATTGATTGTTGTGAAATATCAAGTATAAATAAGTGTATAAGGATTATTCTAAAGGCATTTAAATCTTCAAACAACCATTCTAAATCTCGATAATTAACATATTCCTCACATGGCAATAAACCGGCTTCATGAAAAACAACTCCACTCGGATTCGGATAATTACATCCGTCAGTATTTTTTTATTTGTTGGTAACCGCAAAAACCCGTGTCGCATTCGCAATAATTTGCGCCATTGTGGCTGATCAACGACCGTAGAGCGAGCCCTTGACCGCTCCTATATCAAACATCAAAATTTGCATACCACTACCTTCCTTAATTACAACTTTTGCGTTCCGATCACTGGATTCCTTGCAAATCACGGTCCGCAGCTTGAATAAGCACCCAAATTTAATATCCTCTTTATTGTTTCAACTTTCCCACGCAGATGCACGCGAGTTGCGACGCCATTTTATTTGGTTTCTTTATTTTTTACACATCCGCGCCTCGGGCGCTAAACAGCCGAGGAATAAAAACCATATTAGATATACCCACTGCTACAGTTTGATCGTCGTGTGATTACTGGATGGAAGCAGATGAGACTTGCTCTATCATTATCTTGTATTAACAGTGATTTTGTTACACGTAAGCACTTTTTGACTAGCAAGTAGCGACATGATTTATTGTCCGATGTGATATTCAGTTTGTTAACTTTGATCAGGTCACGCGTCTTAACTGTTTGGAGAAGACAATGAGAGATTCATGTATTAACCAACTCGTCGTCACGTTCCGTTATTCTTGATGTTTGCGTTTCACTTGTCATTAGCAGGTCGTTCTCTAGAACATGACTTTTTGCAACAGAGAAATTGCATTGTAAGCGTATGTTTACTAACACGTCTCTGAGCCTACTTTCCTGAACCGGTTCGCTCGAGCATCTCGTCTGGTTTGCGAAACGTCAACCAACCTTCGAGCTTCGTCTCTTTATACTATTTGTCTTTCTTGTATTCGCGCTTTGTTGTGAATTTTATTGGATCTGCAATCTATTTTTACAATGCTTTAATGGCATCGTTTATGATTCTATTATGTACCGCGACTAATTCGTTAAAATTAGTTTCTTATAATCTCTATTTAGCTGATTTAGCCTTTTTGAAAGCAGATAAAGATAAACTTAGCCCTTAGAAACTTTGTTTTAGTTATGATTACGAACTTGTCGAGACAAGTAGGAGGTTTTTGATCATATAGTATTTATAAGTTGTTGATTGACCCCCATATAAGGTAGTAAGCTGTGAGATTCGGCAGGTGTGAGTGTGCGTGGGTGTGGGTGAAGCCATCCTGCATTAAGTTCGTATACTTAGCTAATTTAGCCTCCACTCTTTCATTGACCACTTTAAAGTAAACACGATCCACAAGTTAAATGTGCAATGAGCAACAGTAAACTACTTTATGGGTTGATTGAGGTGAGTGATTCATATTTATTTTTAAATTAAAAATATATAATATTATATTAAAAATTTATAACATAGAAACATTATTTCCAGTAAATTTCGTCATTGATGTCGAGTAAGCTTCTTCTGTAACATAAGAATTAAATTCTGTCCCTGTTGAAAATCTAATCCAAATTCGTATTAATTTTATACAATTTGTTGGACAAATATTTGTATTAGTGTTAACTTGTAGTAGATATATGCTACCGCGGACTTTTTTGTATATAATTTTATTCTACACAATTCTTTCCTACACAATTTTGTTAATATCTGACGGATTAGACAGACTAGCTGGGGCTAACTTTTTTGCCGACTTGATTCACTTATACTGTTAATGCTCAGCCCCTAAACATGATAGGTCCGTTTTTAATACTCGTAAACCTTCCTCGTGAATCAACCTATCTAATCCTGTAAACTGTATCAAAATATGTTCAGTAGTTTTTGCGTGAAAAGGTCACAGACAGACAGGCACCCTTTGTTTCATAATATAGTAATGTCAAGTCAACCTATCTGTTCATGTATCTCATTGTTAAACATCAAAAAACTTTAATAGGCAATTTGGTCTACACTGCAACCAATTAGAATATCTTGTGGCCACAACAGTTCAGATAAAACAGTTCTAAGAACACATTATACTATGTTTGAACTAACATACACATAATATATGTATGTATGAAGTATGAAGAGCGTGTGAACTGCCTCCGAGTGACTTCAAGACATCATTAAGTTGGGTTGGCACTTTACAGTTGTCCGATTTAAGCATCGGTTTCATATCATTGAGCACGAGTATCCATTACAATAAACTTAACAGTTGTATAGTTTGTAATTTGAAACGTTATTACTATCATAATAATTTATGCATCGATTAATCTAAAGAAATTTCACAAAACTTTAAAATCTGAACTGATTTTTTTCTATTCTCAAATCTCGATCAATAAATAAGTTTTATTTATTTTAAATTAGTCCTACCCGATCATTGGTCCTACCTACCTAACCTAACCACAATTCACAATGAACAATTTTCAATGAAGATAAACAAAATTACCATATTTTTGGCATTCAAATTGGCAAAGATTTGGGTATTCAATACTTTCTTCTGTGGATAAGGCTTTATCTAACACCACTTGCTACCTTCATAGACCCTTTATAAGATGATGCGAGCACAAACTTGTAAGGACTTGCTTTATAGAAAATGTAGAATACAAGGTGTTTGAAGCGGAACCTGCCCTGCATTTTAATGACCGTTAAAACTTGTCTTATATGAGCGGCTAAACTGTTTTATCTTTTTCATTCAATAAAATAACTATGTAAATAGAATTTGAAGGTATTTGATTTTGAATATCCTAGGTATTAGGTAATTGATTACGTAAAATGAAAATAGAAGTAAATAAGGTTTATTACATGAAACTTTAAGAGCGTAGACGGTCTGCAAGGGAATTGAGAAATAGGTATTTGAAGAAACTATTGCCGTCGCCTCACCCTTTGATCCCCCCCGTAGAGTGCGATAGGGACAACTGCAGCTTAGACCGATTATACCTATAAAACCTTGACCAGATAGACGTTTCGTATTCCCCTGTTTTCTCCTCCAAAACTGATCCGATTTAATTATTTTTGGTATTGAAATTTAAAGAAAGAGTAGATCTATGCTCCTATTTTTCTTTTACATTAAAACCTTTTCAAATTAGTCTGGTAGTCGTCTGATCACGGCGGTATAAACGAGGCATTTTTTTTAGGTTTTTGGAAGGGCTTATTTTTTTAAGTAATTAATTGTTGGAAAAAAGTAAATTACAGGGGCATGCCTACAGTAAACCTAGATTTTATAAAAAAAAAGGATTGCTCTAGAGGCATTATCCGTGAAGAAAATAGGGGAATACATTTGTATGGAGAAAATGCAGCCCGGCTACGCTCGGCGTCGAGTGGGTAAACTGAGAAGTCGCGGGTGCGATCCCCACATCCGACCATGTACCAATGGGTTTTTATAATAAAAAATCTATGTACACATTATCCGACAAACCGTACAAAGAAGCTTTCCGATCTACATACCTCAACAGAGTTGGCCATTCGTTAGGTATAGTTTCAAAAAATCTTCGGCTAAGTGAGGAAGACTTTGTCTTCAGCTGGGTACCCTTGGACCGGCAACGGTTGCCGGGTACCCAGGCAGCCAACCCGTGAAGATTTTTATTTAGTACATGAAACTTTTAGAATTTTGTCATACATAAAAGTTGTATAATACTTCAATCCATGAAACAGGACGTCCTAGATTCAATACTTAATTATGCAAATTAAAAATGCTAAGCACCAATTTTTTTTGGCATATTGTTCTCAAATAATATGTAGATATACAATTTCATTATTTACAATTGTAATTCCAAAGGCTTGCCATCTATAAAACACTCACAAAATGTGGACATAGTTACCACTGTCAATGGCCTCGGTGTACGTTATAAAGGTCGTCGTGATGATGCGTTATAAGAAAGTTTATTAACCGACTTCAAAAAAAAAAGGAGGAGGTTCTCAATTCGTCGGAATCTTTTTTTATGTATGTTCCCCGATTACTTGAATACGCCTGGCTGGACCGATTTGGAAATTTTTATAGTTTGAAAAGAAGTTCCGAGGGTCGAGGAGGGGGGCGAAAGCGGGGTTGGGGATGGAATTTAAAAATAAAATTGGTGTCTTTAATTTAGTCGGGTTATAATTGGCTGCTAACTGAGTTAAAAAAAATTGGTATGTGCCAATGCCCAATAATATTGTGCAATAATACGGATGTCTGAGACAAGTCTAGATTCTGGGTGGGAATGCTAACGGTCCTCGACTGCATTCCACAAACTCTGCAATTTATACCTGCGAGATACCTCCACGTTGCATCATTGAAAAGTTTATTGCTTAGTATGTGGGAAATCTTACTAGAATTTTAGACCTTTTATAAAATAACAATTTGAATACCCAATCTAGTTAGAGATAATTCCCCGACCTGATTCACTTATACTAATAATGCTTAGCTCCTAAACATGATAGGTCCATGTTTAATACTCGTAAACCTTCCCGGTGAATCAACCTATCTAATAGTTAAAACCGCAACAAAATCCGTTTAGTAGTTTTTGCGTGACACAGGCAGACAGACAGACGGACATTGTCAAAAGTATCTTCAAACAATGTCGACCCGAAATCATATTTTCGAACGATTTTTATTCCGTTTGAATTTTAAAAACCAAATAGCTACGGAGCTATTATATTTTAACCGACTTAAAAAAAAGGAGCACGGGGGCTCTTAATTCGTCGGAATATTTTTTTTATGTGGGTATGTTATACTTGAAGACACCGACCGATTTGGAAAAATTTTTCTTGTTTGAAAGGGTATACCTACTTTCCAGGTGGTTCTATGGTCATCAGGTCAGGATATGATGCCGGGATCCTGGATAAATCGAGAACTCTTCAAATTTTATTGCGATTGACTTGAAGCGATTTGGGTATTTTTTTATAGTGACTTGTGCATTTGCTTTCGGAAAGCACACTTTTCAGTACATAATTTTTGAAGTCGGTACACTTTTTTTTAAAAGGTAATTATTTGATGAAATTGATTGCCATTTGTAAGATTAACTTGTGCTTACATAAGAAAAATAAACAACAATAACATAACATAACAAACAACTTGATATATTTGGACCGTGAAATAAAACATTGTATGATGCAATTTGTGCAAAGGGAAAGTTCATACTTTCCGATTTGTTTTTTTTTAATGTTAGTAATAGTCTGAATCAGAAGTATAAAGTCAAGACCCAAAATAGGGGATGAACTACACACACTATTACCTTTCGGCCACCTGTTTTCTGAAAACCAAAAAATATTTTCAAAACATACCAAGTTTGGGCTTTTTAAGGTAGAAGACAGCTTAGTATTTTTTTAAACATACGCCAAATGTCTCTTATATACATGTATTAATGTCAAAAAGGCGTTTTTAAAATATTAATATTTTTTTATATTTTTTCTTTATCTTGAGCTATCCCTACATTTTGAATTTTGATCCATGTTTTATATCCAAGACACAACATGTATGAATCCAATATTCATCAATGTGCTTGTGAAGATATTTATAAAATGTAATTTTAGATAATTTCTAGTTAGGTTATTTAAAAGAGTCGTTAACTCTGCCTTCTTGTAACGACTCGCTGAGATATTTCTGTAAGTTTTCGTCGGCTCGTCATTAAAGGGACTCAATGTTGTAATAAATATACTGTATTTATGGTGTTCACGTCTCAAACTGATTTCTTTAGTTTTCTTCATAGTTATTATTTAAAAAAAAACATTTACAAGTATTTACTTCTTCTTCTTCTTAGTCGTGGTGCTCTTGACAGAGCAGTCGTGGTCAATCATGGCGGTCCACAGCGCGACGCACCTTGTATTGACTCGCCATGGTTAACTTTCTTGGGAAGAATTGTGCAGTGGTTTCCCCTTGTCTTCTGCACAAGACATTTTGAGATTACTTAGGTCTTCAGGCTTGCTGTAGCCTCTTCCAGCCAGTTTCCTAGCTAGGTGTATGGTATTTACTTAACATTTGATTAAAAAAATAAAAAGTTAACCTGGGGTTTAAACTGTCATCAAATCATACTCATGCATTATTCAATTTCATGCAATTCACACAAAAATTATGAATTTTGGACGAATCTGTCTCATACTTGATATAGAGATGTGACATTTGCCTTCCCGGATCCAATAAAACTCAACACGATCAAAGCATTCGCCCGCACAATCATTATCATAAACAACCAACTTCCGTCAATCTATCACAATTTACACTTGACATCGGCTGGTGTGATGTCGGCTGTCGCTGTACCATTATTTAATCTCATTTAAACGGTAGATTTAGTACTAACTTTTCAGCCCGTCTTCGTCAAATTTTTCACACCGTCAAGGTGTGCTTTTTTTTGCAGTAATTTTTTTTAAAATCGGTACAAGTACCTTAGTTTTGAGTTTACTTCATACAAACGATTATTATGCTTGGCTAGGTCTGTTGAGGTATTATTCATATTGTTAAAAATATTCTAGCCAGTACACAGTGCATTGCATTTTTTTATCAAAGATGGGTACGAGCACATTTCCTGTGATTGTACCCAACGACATCCGAACTGAGATATGCTAATTATGACTAATGAATAACAAATAACCATTTTCAAAATTATCTATGGAATGATTGGATGACAAGATATTTACGAAAGACATAGGTATAGAACAGATGTGACTGGAAGAAGACATTTTGCAACTGGCTTGACAATTGGCAAAATGTAGATACCGTTACTGGTGTCTGGCTACATTGCAAGGAATAAAAGGTCGTGAATATGTGTGTGTATATGTGAATAAAAAGTATCAGAAAGAAAAAATAGGCATGAATATATGAATGGAGGTGTGCCAGGATCGTAACCAGTAGGTAGATATATTTGGTTTCTGCCTACACTAAAGGAATTATGGCGTTAACATGTTTCTGTAGAGATGTGAAATATGCGTAACGTGAATTAAAAAAAAACACTTTTGACGTGACAAAGGACAATCAAACACACTTTCACATGACCAGAAATAATTTAAGGGTCCTTTCGACTAACTCTTCCATTGACATCTGCTCTATAAAAGTTATAATTGACCGCTATTGGTAAGATAACTTTGTAATTAAATATCGGAAACCGAAATGACAACGAAAATAATCTGGAGGTCGCAGGTCATCTGTCGGAAAGTGTTATGTCATAAACACACCAAATAACAATTTACGCAACACATCAATGATAATATTATTTTTAACTATTACTGATTGTTTAAAACTGGTTGACTTTAATAATATGTAAGTAATGGACAACATTTCATTTTTTTAATCACCCATTTTTATTACTTTAATTAAAAATATATTAAAAAATAAGTTACACGTATTTTTGTATTTTATTTTTGGCTGAGTTTTTATATTTTTAATTTAATTATGAATTTTTATAAATTCTGAGGACTTATAAACTAAAAACCTTAGCTAGGACTAAAATTAAGAAATATAAACTGTCACCCAAAGAAAGTGACTGATAGTGTCAGTCAAGCCACAGAGTAAACGTTATAGAAATGCAAAGAGTATAATATACCGTGTTCCAAATAGGTGTTGCCGTAGCCGGAACTCAAATCGCCTACAACATTATTCATAATGTATATAATAATACTAGCTTTTGTCCGCGGTTTCACTCGTAAATATATTTCCTGTGATAGCCCATTCGAAACTAGCAAAACTTCCAAAAAAATATTATATAAAAGAAGTATTTTTATAATATTATTTAAAGAATAATTATTAATTTAGCTTCAAATGGAATAAAAATGGGTAAAATTAATAGAAGGCAACACCTGAGTTCAATAACTAACAACTCTGCCAACAGACATTAGTATTTTTAAATTAGAGGGTTAGCACAGATTAGGGCACCTATTAATCCTCATTTTTCAATATTTCAGTATTTTTAAAATAACTCGAAAATTAAAGGATATAAAAATAAAAAAAAATGAAAAATAAGCTTTCTAGCATGTAATCTCCAAACGGTTTTCGAATTTTGGTACCTTACGAAAAATGAAATGTTGTCCATTGCATTTAAAAAAAAATTATGCACTGAAAGGTGTGCTTTCGGAAAGCAATAATGCACCAGTCACTATAAAAAAAATCCAAATCGCTTCAAGTGTGCCTATAAAATTTGAAGAGTTCTCGATTTCTCCAGGATCCCATTATCAGATCCTGACCTGATGACCTGTGAAGTATACATTTTTCAAATAATCGGGGAACATACCTACATAAAAATAAAGATCCCGACGAATTGAGAACCTCCTCCGTTTTTAAAGTCGGTTAAAAATAGAAGAGGGAAATGAAGTCTAGAAATTATAAGAAAATAATAATTAGTGATATACTACTTATGGATTTGGTTGACTGTAGTCGCCGACTATTCGGTCAAGAGAATTTAAGATTGTTTAGTAGGCCAGACATTGGTCAGGAATCGCACCGAAAATTTCCCATTCCCTCCGCCTTAAGATCTATACTAGGCGGGCCATTTTGTTATAGGAATTGGACGAATCTGTGTTCAATTTCGGTGGACCGTACGGCGGCGTGCCGGTCCAATCACCAACCAACCAACCAACCAATGTGGTTGATTTGCTAATAAGTGATCGAATAGTCTTAAGATTTCCTAAAATGTTAATAAAAATATCTTGTATAGCATTCCGCCCCGGCTTCGCCCGTGGATATTTACGAACAAAATAAAATATATCTACCCTATCCCTACCCCATACCCCTACCCTTACCCCTACCCTTATCCCTACCTCTACCCCTACCCTACCCCCTACCCTCTACCACTATATTATCATCAATAGTTTTCGCAGCGCACGCGATGTAAGGAATTTCTTAGGTCATTTTTTTACACCTTGGGTTACATTATTAAAGTTTTAGTAAGGATCCCTAATTTTTTTGAAAATAGAATATAGCCTATGTCGCTCAGGGTGAATGTAGCTTTTCAATGGTGAAAGAATTTTTGAAATCGGCACAGTAGTTTTTGAGTTTATTCATTACAAACATACACACACACACACACACACATACAAATCTTTCCTCTTTTTAATATTAGTACCTATAGATATAGATTTGTAAGTAGATACCTAAACCTAAATGATAAACAGGTATTGAAAGATAATAATTTAAATAAAAACTCCCACCCAACACGTCTTGGTATTTTGCGAATTTACCGACATTTTCTCACACTCGAATCATACTCAGAATTTTTTACACAGAAGTTTTCTTTACATTTCTTTCATGTTAGTCACTTTGTTTTATTACTTGTATGCAGTTTCGACTTCTTTTGACTTTTCAGTTAGAAGTTAGATTTTACAACAATTAAATTCGCTTAGAGATACATATATGCTACCGCGGACTTTTTTGTAAACCATTTCAAACTACATAATTCTTTCCTATATCTTTTTGTTATATCTCTAACGAATTAGACAGCATACTCCATGACAACTCGCTGAGGCTAACTTTTTTCCCGACTTGTTTAGCTTATAGTGTTAATGCTCAGCGCCTAAACATGATAGGTCCATGTTTAATACTCGTAAACCTTCCCGGTGAATTAACCTATCTAATAGTGAAAACCGCAACAAAATTAGTTTAGTAGTTTTTGCGCGGTGGAAGTCTTTGTTTACAGCTCATCAAATCGGAATAAAAATTAATAGAACGATCCCGTTGCATTTGTAGGCATGTCTTGCTCGCATACCATTACGGCACGTTTTAATGACATAAACAGTGTCAACTAAACCACAATTGCAACTCACATTGAGTATGTAATAAAATCATTTAATGTTGTCGTTCAACAAAACCGTAACTAAATTGTAATCGTGATCAATCGGTCTGCTCTATTTATGCTTATAAGTGAAGAACTACTGGAGATATAGCATAGTGGTTAGGGAACGAAGCTGCATCTGTTCGAATCCTAGGTCGAGATAAATTCAAACTAATATTACAAATGCCCTGCAATCCGTGGGAGTGATTTCGTGAAAAGGGACGGAAGTGTGTAACAGGAAGCCGGGGAAGCGCGCGCTATTTGATTTGACCAATAAGTGCACGCGGTGGTAAAGTTGGTACCAACCCATTTTCCGAGAGGTTGGTACTGTCAGCCAACAGTGTGTGCGTGTACCAAGGTTAGATGTCAGATGTTACACATGCGACTACTGCAAGGCTCGCTCGTTTTTTTTACACAGAGATAGATATCAAAAATGTCCCGGGTGAAGCAGGGGCGGAATGGTTGTGTATAATAAAGAACGAATCCTGAAAAAGTTCAGATTTTTGTTGTAAAAAACAGGTTCATATTACGGATGTAAGAAAACCAAATTACTTCCATTAATTTATAACATTTTATTCTTTCTTCTTTTGCTACAGATACGGTCGGTTAAACAATACGGACCGGAATGTTAAGAGGAAGTTGGATATTAGAAAAAGTGTTTTTTTTTTAATAAAAACTGAAAATACGTAATGCTGTTCGTTGGTAAGCGCATCACTTGAGAACGGCTGGACCGATTTGGTATTTTTTAAATATTCGTAATCCGTAAAAAAAGTCAGTATAAAGTTTTTAAGGGAAGAAAAATTGCAAGTGCTTTTTTTCTATGGATTTTTTTTGCATGAACTCAGGGGATGAAAGTTACACGGGCGAACCCGGGGCGGATAGCTAGCTAAATGTAATTTTTACATCTTTACATAAACATCAAAAATACGTAAATAAGCGTGAACACAAGTATATTATTTCAGTAATGAAAATGCTTTCTAATCGATTTATCAACGCGAACACATCACATTTGACATAGTGTAAACAACGGTGTAGAATCCATTATCGACGCATTAGTATTGAGCGATGATTAATACAAAGTTATTTCAGAATTACTGTATATCTCATATTTTTGAAGCGAAGGGCTAGGAGAATTTTTACCGTCACGAGACGAAATTGACGTCATGCCAGCGTAGACAGCTTCTAGCAAGATAATTTATCTATCTATCTATCATCACGCCTTTTATTCCAAGACGGGTATAGGCAGGGACAATCGAATGCCATTTGTTACCATCATCATCATCATCATCAACCTTTTAAGATCCACTGCTGGATCATGGTCTCCCTCTAGTGCACCATTTTTAGTGGTGCTCATTGAGAGGAATTGCCATAGTCACCACGCTTGGCAGGCGGGTTGGTGACCGGACGCCGGCTTTACGTGCCGTGCGTTAAAGAAAATTGGTGCTTAGCATTTTGGCAGGGGGTAGGATTCGAACCCGGGACCTCCGGTTTCAAGTCCACCGTCCTACCAATTAGGCTATCGACTACCTTATGCTACCTATTGTTACCATGCTGCCATCAATTTTAAAGGTGTTTCTGCATATACCTATATACCGATTCATTAAACCGTCGTGATAATATAGATAAACTTGAAGAATGATTAATAAGTTGTTTAATGGGTCAGTTATTGCCCATTCATAAGTTTCATTGAACAAATATAATAACGTAGGTATCCATTAATTATCGCCCACACTACAAACTTTGTGCCACTCCCATATATTGTATAATACTTAAATAACCTTTAATTTTAAATTTATTTGTAAATACAATTATATTAAGAAATAAAAACTAATGGGATATTGACATAGACTAAATAAGAGCCTTTTTTTATCTACTACATACTTTAAAAACTATGACTATGACTAATCTAATCAAAAACAAACAAACACTATCGCGAATTTTATACTTTCCTGTAGTATACAGTAACAATGTCTACATTTAGCAAGTTAAATTGTCCGTCAAGCCAGCCTAGATTCGTCTAGTAGATTCTAAATTGTTCTAAAACCACACGAAGATGAGAATTTCTTAATGTAATGACATTTTTGAAGTGAAATTTCGGACGCGTGACGTTTAGGCACATTTCGTTACATGAGAGAGAAGAAAGATATAAGTTAAAGAGAAAGAGAGCTATATGTCTAAAAGCTTCTTGTACACAGTGGACCATTATGTTATAGGCCATTTCCAGTTTGTACACGGGCTGATCAATAATGACGGTACGGTGCTGCATATGCAATTTTTATTTTTGAATAAACCATTCTATGTCCATCTTGAATAATGTAGTTTTAAACACTACAATATTTTCCAAATCGGTTCAGTAATTTCAAAATGTTTGTACTACTTACAAAGAAACAAAATAACACTCTGTTTATAATCTCATAGCCTCTTTTTATAAACGTAAGACCAATTTACTACATTTAACAGTTAATTATTATTCAAATTAAAGTTACGGTGCGTTACCGTATAGAAGGAAAAACTAGAAACAATGGTGTATATTAATTTAAAAATAATGCAAGTGCACGCAGTGTTATTGTAGTGGCCAATGCCCTCACTTACTTCCGGTAAAAGTCTATGTTACAATCATATAGTCTATGAAAGTAACGTGACAAAGTGATGTCATGTTTCGGTGCTTGACGGAACGTCATCAGGGTAAGTCATTTTCGGTTACAAAATCATATCGATCCATTTATTACGCTGTCTGTGTGAATTTAATTAAAGTCCCTATCTTATTTTGTTTAGAAGATATGACCCTCTGACAGACAGACAGACATAGATGGCACAACAATATAGGGTTCCTTTTGATGTGTAACATCTTAACTATAGCTATGTGGCATAAATTTGTAGAGAGTGATTTCATGAAATGTGACGGAAATGTGTTATTTAGATGTACAACGAAAAATAATATATGAAAGACTAACTGATAACTAACGAATGTTCGCGGACTACTTTCTACTTGTTTGTTTACATTCCCACGTCGACACTATAAGGAGCGGGTGTGAAACGTCCACACTTGTCAATCATACGGGTCGTTGTCGCCTGAAAAACTTACGTAAATAGTTAAATTCTAATCTGTGTTTCTGTCTATTTTATACTATATTGCTCGTTCAATACCATCTCGCTAAGTTACGGACGATAGGGTAGGCAGTGATGCCCTACTAGAAAACCGATTCAAAAATACACTACAAATAATGTTATCAATGATAATATTAGTGAAGTGGAGATGGGTTGGACACGTAGCTCGAAGACACGACGGTAGACGGACGTCAAGGATTACTGAGTGGAGACCTAGAATGGGCCAAAGAAGTGTCGGCAGACCACCAGCGAGATGGAGTGACGACATCGTGAAGAGAGAGGGTAGAGCGTGGAGGAGAACTGCGGAGGATAGGGAGAAGTGGCGCAATGCTGAGAAGGCCTACGTACAGCAGTGGGCGGACACAGGCTGAAGAAGAATCGAAATTAAAAATTAAAATTATCGTGTTTTAAAATTTCCAATAAGTTTAATTAATATGACATAAATAATGATCCAACTCTAACATAAATAATGGTTCAATTGAGATTTTTTCGTAATCTAATCCTATTTAAATAAAAAAACTGTGCGCGTTAGAAGTTATACTTTTTTGGCATAATACAAATAAGTTTATTTAGCACGCAAATAATAAATTTCGTGATCATAAATCCATATTGCTAAAATCTGAATTATAATTGAGATTTAAATATAGGTACTAAATTGAAATAATAATCGTAATTTTTTCATAACGCGCCTAAAGAAGTATCTATAACTTCAAAAAATAATCTTTGTTATGTTAATATAGGTAACTTACTAAATGCGGACATTGTTTCCAGTGACAGATGTCACACCGCAGTATAATTTATACGCACGAGAATACTGGCTTCCGAAATAGATTAATTTGAATCCTACATTGACATCAAAGATTCACGACATTCTAACTAAATTAATGTAAGAGTCTGTTTTGTATCACTTTTATTCGTTCTGCCATTCTGCCATTAAACTGTTTGACATAGTCCAGATCCTGTTACCAAGATATTTTTATTATTATAAAAAAACTGCTATGAAAAATATAGAACGATGATATACCTACCTAGTACCTACAATCGAATTAAGAAGCTCTTTTATTATTAAAATTCTTCAAATTAGTTTTCGAGAATATTTTTGATTGGATATGTTGTGATATATTTTTTATATCGTCACGGTTGCCTGGCAGCTCCCGGAACCGTGTTGTCGGTCCCGGGGTACCCAGCGGTAGACGAGAAATGTTCCTCTTTTAGCCGATGGTATTTGTGAGGCTATACCTAGCGAGTGGCCAGTTCTGTTGAGGTATATTTAGTTGAAAAAGCCTGTAAGTGTGGTTTGTCGCATTATGTAGGTAAATCTCGATATCAAGGATTGCCCACATATGGTTATAAGTTGGGATGGAGTGAGCAGTCGGTGATAGTAAAAACAAAGCCGTGGGCATATATAGTCTAACTAACACAATACGATCCAATTTCCATGATCCGTTGTAAAAATAGAAAAGAGCGCAATAACAATTTAAAATTGTGCATGAACACCCGCTGCGACGGATCCATCCACCAATCAGCATGACCTAAACAATGGTTTGCAGCAAAATAACGAATTGGCCGCCACATGTGTGGGTTTAGCTTTTGTTCCATAAATTAACAGAGCAATAACTTTTATGAAAGCGTCACATATGCACAACCGATGTCAGCCTCTTTGTTCTAGATTGCCATTTGTGGGGTCGTAAAGTCGTAAATTTTAACCAAGATAATATAAGATGTTCTAAATACATTACTTAATACTTTTGTCCTAAAGTACTATACTCTACATGTGAAGATCTACAACTAATGGCAAAATAAATCGGAAATACTTCAGACAATTGCTATCATAAATTATTGTCTGGTCTTACCGTCATGATATGAGCAATTTATCTAGGGAAACCTTACGAAATTACATAAATTGATGAGAACCGATGACACCAAAGTGCCAACTCGAGAGCTTCCAATATCCGAATGTAGGGTTGAAGCAAAATTGGGACCAGAACATTAAAATTACAATAGTTTTTCAACCAGGCATTTAGAAATTAGTCGTTGTCAATGAATACTATGAAATACCCCACGAAGACAAAGGTCAAGCGACCAATAAAACTAATAACCAAACAACTTGTAGAAGGCTGCCATAACTAGCAACAAGTTTTACAAATAAGGAATAAAATATCGTCTAATTACAAGCTGCTTGAAGGAATTGTCGCCCACGGATGTTGCAGCAAAGAACACCCACGCATGGCATTCAGAGCTGGACCTTGGGCCAATGATTTGTTAGTGATTAGATAGGAAGTTTTTTAGTGGTACAACTTTGGCTTGGGGAGATATTTCCAATAATACACACACATATATTTATCTTCACAGCCTTCATACCTTGAGGTGTAGCCAGAAACACAAGTAACACATTTGTTCGTGAAGTCGATTAAAGAAAATTGGTGCTTATCATTTTGGCACCAATGAGATTTCCGTTACGCTTTATCACATTCGCTATCGACTCCTTATTTTCAAGAATTTTAATCATTTTTTTCTGATGCTTTGGTTTGTGTATCCAGTTCCAGAGGTACATACTACCAAATATCATACATATAAACTGGCATTTGCATTGAGTTAGAGGAAGTCATAGGATACCTAATTTCACCCAGTTGTCTGATATGAACGTTAATTTACCATCAAGAAAAGGTTGGGCAGTATGATTCTCCCCACATAAATCCACACAGAAATTACTAAAACGCAATGTTATCTCATAATATTAAGCTTCTTATTAACAAGTTAAATTAATTGTAATGGCTCGTTGAAGTCTTTTAATTTTATATCCAACGGTTGTTAGAGTGCCCGTGGGCGGAACTCCGCTGAATCTCTTCGATTAATTTTTTTTCGAACCTTGTTTGCTTTGATAACTTTATGATATCCTTTTTGGGTGACAAACATTAACATATGGACTTCATTTTAAATTTATATTAGTATATTTTTGGTAGTGTAACGTATTTAATACTGTTCATATATTAACAAATATCCGTTTATGATTATTTGAAATCGTTTGGAATACCAAAGTGATATATTTATGATTATTTTCAAGCGTCCAATATTCTTAATCAGCAATAATTCCGTGTATGGAAAAAAATGAACGCAGTTTTCCAATAGCTTTTTTATACCTTTTCGATATATTTCATACGAGTAAAGTAGGTTAGAAGATATCAGATATGTGCCTTTTTTTCAAGATGGAGAAAATTACCCAAAGGTTCAAGCAGTAATATCAAAAAATCACAGGAAAATCCAAGAGCAACACCTAGTATTTCTATAGAAAACATAGAAGCGTGGTTAACGTCAAACATCTACAACTAATGAAACTACAAACGGCCGAGTTATCGTTTTGCTGGAGAGAGTGCTGAGAACCCAAAAGTCATAAGTGCAAGCGATTTGTAGAGATCATAGTACGTTACGTTACTACACCTCTTTCCACAACATGTGCTATAATTGACCGATGCGGGAGAGATGGAACATCTCGGTCCATCTTTTTAGAATACGACACAAATAAGATTCTATATTTGAGTATTTATTCTTCTCTAAAGTCGAACAGGTTGAACTATATACCATCGAGCAGGGAATAGTAGCACATATTGTAATAGGGTTAAAGGATATTCTTGATTATAATTGAGTATGTTTTGGGTCGTTTGTTCTGGATATCTCTATCTCCTTGAGGTGGTAATGTTATGCAGCACTGCCGATGACCACATGCATCTCTGTTTGTAAATAGACTACTCAGCGTCGTTGACATTATCCTCACCCACAAGCCCACAACACAATGTTTAGATGCTCTCCCTAACTTCTGTTTACAAACACGACCGGCTTGTATAGATATGTTGTTCTGTTGTATTTGGTACAAACAAACGTTTAGGGAGAGAATTCTCTGCTTATCTGAACATAAACATTAGAGTGGTCCACGCACCGTCGCAGGCGCAACGCCATGTGTTCGTTGCACTCATAAAGATAACGAAAATATTAAATACGGTGTTACACGTCGTGCGTACTGCGTCGGCTCATTCAGTACATTGCTTTCATTCTGTGTATTAGGTAGTGCTAATCCTGCTAAGTGTTTGTAGGTGTCTTCAGTGATGCTGGCGACCAGTGCTGCGCGCGCGCATGTCTGTATAATAATTATCTTTTGGAAGATGTTGGTTTATTTATAATCGCGTTGTCCTATTTAATCCGTTATGCCGCGGGCAGCGCCTCGATCAGTTTTACGGGAACTGTTGCGTTCATCGCTGCGTTTTATATAAAAAACACTTTCAAAAATGTTTAAATACATTATTAATAAGATCAAAAAGGTGATTTGTCTGCAATATATATTTATTAGATTACATGAATGTGTATTTACAATTTGTTTGTTTTGTTACAGATTTATCCGGACCCAGAGTCTGAGAAGGCTATCATGGGATCAGTGGTGTACTGCATCCATCACAAAGAAGGATGCCAATGGTCTGATGAACTACGTAAACTTAAGGTTGGTAAATTTATACTAAAGAAGATTTTTTTTAAAATTACAAATACAAAATTTTGCTTTGGCACCAAAACTAGGGCACCTGTGATATATTGTGTACCATCATAGTCCACAATTTTTGATCAGTCTGGCTTCCGAATTCCAATAGTATGCAGAGCTAACGATTAGGTAGGCTAAGTGTCGCAACGGCTGGTTGAATTTTTTTTCTGATAGTGTGTGATGGCGTAAAATAGGAAGTATGTAAAATTCCCGGAATTACGGGAAGTGAAAAGCACTATCAATCACTACAAATGTCCTCTGTCGTACGATATAAATTCTTATCTGGTATTTGGACGCCCCACGTGTGTTGGTTTCTCCATTTGTCATGTTTGCTTAACATACTTATGTTAATGTGTTTAATGGTTTATAACTCTTAAAGTAAATGTCAATTTTTAAAATATTGTCTTGGTAGGAATGTACTAATTATACTGACACATTCTATTTTAACTTTCTTAAGATTCTCGTGATTTCGATAATTGTTATCATCATCATGGTGTTCACCAAGTTATTGTTTTTAGAAAAAGAGGTCATAATTAGGTAGAAATTGTACACTCTCGCCCGTTATAGTAACATACAGTCATTCATCCGTTTCTTACATGAAAAACATTTCAAAAATAAATAAGTAGGTATACTTTTATAATTATTTTATTCCAAAGCACGGGTTTAAAGCAATAGTTTTTGGTCTAAGTTTAGCGTCGCTCTTTACAAATTAGCAACTGCACATACAATTACATACAAGGACTCATAAGAAAATATTTTCACAGGCCCACCTTAACACCTGTAAGCATGACGCGGTGCTGTGTGCGGCGCAGTGCGGGGCTATGATACCGCGCGTCTTGATGCAGGACCATCTACGGTACACGTGTCCGCGTCGACGGGCCAATTGTGAACATTGCGCTAAGGAGTTCTCAGGAAGCGCATTGGAGGTAAACACAGACTCTAATAAGCGGTGTTTTACTTTAAAAAATAGGTACATTAAAGAATATCGGGTTTTCGGGGGCGACTCCCTCCCGAGTCCCGACACTATAGATATATAATATAATTTCTCATAGAGACTACCTTTTGCAATCCTCCTTAGAATCGAATCCAAAATAATGCAAAAAAGATTCTGAACTGAACTATCCTAAGTTACAATTTCTGGCTTTTATTACCTTGAACTGTAACAACGTAATCAACTCTTCCAGCTCTACTTTCACCCCCTTCCCGATAAGGTATTGCCTTCATACTTGACAGACTTACTAAGGTCTGATGACATTGCTGAGCTGATCTGATGATGGTGTCAGAAACCTGGTCAGAGGAAGACCAGAATCCATATTATGTTTGTGGTCATTTTTGAACTAAATTTTCCAGGAGCATCAAGGAAATTGCGGACACGAGCCTGTCTACTGTGAGAACAAGTGTGGAGCTAAAGTACAGCGACGTCATACTGCACAACACATGCAACAACATTGTAGCAAGAGACTTGTACCTTGTAAACACTGCGGACAACGATACACTCAGGTATGTATCAGTTGGGATATTAAAACTTTACAAATACCTAATAATTCTACATTACATAAGTTGTTCTCCAAACTATAGGTTGCAAGTAGTATTGTGATTGAAATAATATTTCCAGTCCAATAAGTAACATAAAGAAACGTGAAAACGCACCTACTTGACCCTAGAATAATTATTATCTAGCAGAGGCTTCCAAAGGGTTTGGGCCCGTAAACCCGCTGCCAAATTTTTAAATCTCTAAATTCGCCTGCAAAATATTAAATTGAAGAAAATAATGATCTAGATTCTAGGAATGTCTAGAATGATTATGAAATAAGAAATTCAGAACTCCAAATAAACCCCAAAATGTATTTTTCAGGATACCCTCATAGCTCATGGCACTAGCTGCACGCGTGCACCAGTCCCCTGTCCTCAGCGATGTGCGGGGTCGGCGGCTGTAGGTGTACCTCGAGATGAACTTGAGCTGCATCTACGTGAACAGTGTCACGCGGCTGCGCTGCCGTGCGGGTTCAGAGACGCTGGCTGCAGGTTTAAGGTGATAATCAAATTTGAAAGATCTTGTAAATTTCAGTAGGTACTCTGTGATCATTGAACCTGTATGATGACTTTTCCAATTACAATCTTTAGTGGGAAATTAGTTTGCACCAAACCGAAAGTTCCGAGAGATTGATGTATAATTGAACGGGATATGGGGTAAATCCATTAAATTCGAACAGAAACTATGTTTGTAAATATTTTCTTGACTATTCTTACATAGTATTTAGCATGTCAAATAAAATTGTTTTTCTTCAACAGGGCACAAGACAAGCTTTAGAGCGACATACAGAAGAAAGTTGCCAACAACATTTAGCCCTCGTATCAGCCCTCGCATCAAGACAAGCTCGTCAATTAGATACACTAAGGGCAGCTGTAGCCAGATTGTCAATAAATTGCTCCGGCGCATTGGTGTGGCGTATCTCAGATTGGGCGTCCAAAATGGCGGAAGCGAAATGCAAAGATGGCGTCGAACTTATTTCTCCAGCTTTTTATACTAGCCAGTATGGATATAAGTTACAGGTATGCAAATTTTCTACTTTTGTTTATACTGTACTGATTTTGATTGATTTAAGCCCGCATTAAATGCGATGCCGTTACATTTGGCAGATGACGTTAGTATCGCCGTAGGTATTGATAGATATAATAAACAGTTCCCTCTTGAGTTGTAGAATAGAATACCTAGTTGAAAAGTAGTTTTCCATGTCTACTTTGGTTCTGTGCTATTTGAACCATAAAATTATAAAACTAAGTAGGTACCTACCTTTGTTTTTGTTATATCTATATAATGTAGGAAATTTGGTAACAATTGCTTGCCGGCTTTGTTTGTGGTTTATTTAACTCATGAATAATGCAGTGAGTAACCTAGTACTACAGAGTACAGACTGCGTACAAAATTAGATTCGCTGATTCACAACTGTACTTTACACTTGTTTTTATTGTAGTTTGATGTAATCTTTATTGTTTCAATAGGTAATCGTTAAATATTATATTGTTTGTGGATAATGGGTTGATTTGTTTTGTTTTTCTTCGTTTATTACCTACCTCATCAATCTAACCTCAAGGTGCTTTAGTGGCTTTGATACTTACAAGCCTCAACAATTTTAACACAATGTTCAGTGGCGTAGCGAGGATTTCTGCCGGCCGAGGCCATGCATAACCTTGTCCCCTACCCCCATATTTTCGCACTCAGACAAGAATCTTGTAAAAAGTTTGTGGCTGACCAAAAGTATTGAGACCAAATTATAGTCTGTTTATGATAAAAATCTCTAGCTACGTAGTTGGCAGGTACCTACATCAAAAATAAAAAACGTAGTTTTGTGACAACTTAATAAATAATCAACTGATTGAGACGTTCTTTACGGCCATTGAAAGAGGATTTATTTTATTTTATTTGTTTACAGGCGTCACTTTTCCTGAACGGTAACGGTGCAGGCGAGTCTTCTCACATGTCAGTCTACATAAAGATCCTACCTGGCGAGTATGACGCGCTACTACGTTGGCCCTTCGCACACACCGTCTCGTTTACCTTGTTCGACCAAAGTGCTAGTCCAGATAGAGCTTGCAATATCGTCGAGAGCTTCGTCCCTGACCCGACGTGGAAAAACTTCCAAAGGCCGAGTAAGGAACCAGACGCATTAGGATTCGGGTTTCCCAGATTTGTGTCCCATGAAATGCTCAAAAAGAGGAACTTTGTCAAAGATGATGTCATGTTTTTGAGGGTTAAAGTGGACCCGAGCAAAATTGTAGCTGTTTAAATGTACCTTTGTAATTTTAAGAAGTAAATAAGCGGTCCTCTTCCCTCGAATGTCGCAGTGTGTGAAATATGAGTAGAATTTAATTTGAATTTATTTGTGTATGAATGAATGGATGAATGTTTTTACTTCAAGTTAAATCCAGACTGTATTTTGTACCTAAGCTTTATTTCTAACAAGTTTTCTTAATAAATCTTCCAATTTAAGGTTAATTTAAGAGCAGTGGTCAGTAGCCATTTCTAGAATAAGATGCAATTTAACATACGTATGTAGTCATTGTTATTTAGTAATAAGTTATTTAAAAGTCATGGTATAGATTTACTTAGATTATATATGTAAATATGTCTTCATATTTGTATTATACAATGTAGTTTTTAGTGTTTAGATATCCTCTTCTTCATTTATTATGGCTACACCAATGTTCATCGGTGATTATCCTCATAATTATATAATTAATTTCTTATTATTTTTAAAGTGACCAACAAATTATCCTCAAGTTCATAAATTCATAGTTTGTTAAGACTTTGTAAATTTTAGTTAGTTTATAGTAGAGGGCGTTGTTAGCTCCGTTGTTATCCTTTCACTAAAGATCTCTTGTGCTTTATTGCCGCAACAAGAACGTAACAACTAAACATTGTTTCAAACAAAAATCATGCTTCATAATAATTTCATTTTAAGTTTAAAATATAGTAACTAACAAAGAATCTGAGACATTTTTAATTTCTTCTTGTAGGGCATTTGGAAATTGATCATTTTTCGATTAGACTAGATTAGATTCCTACTAATAACCTACTGTCTACTTAGGAATGAAAATGCCATTATATTTTATTGGCACATCATGTCATAAGTTAATTAATGTTTAAAGTCTACTGCCCTAATTTTTAAGTTGCTTAATAACGCAGATTTTATGCTAAATAGATTATTGGTAAAATGCAGAATTGACTGAAAATCGGTGCCATATTGTAACACACGTTTTTATAGACTTCTGCAAAAATAGTGTGTTAGTGAAAGCATAGAAAGTTCAAATTGATTTTTGTTTGCCTTATTAATAATTAAAGGCTTTTTAAAAATCATTTGAATGCAAAATGTTAAAATTAAAAGTTTATTTTTGTTCCGAGACATGTTTTGTATTGTTATTACGGCTGATCTTTGTACATAACATTATTTGTTTACGAATTATATAATTTTTATTAAGGGGCGGTGGTCAAGGTCATCTTGTATCTGTCAAAAATATGGTAAATCTAAGTTAATCCTGGAAACGTGAGTTTATTTATACAAAATCTCCTCACCCCAAAAGGATTGTTATTATTTGAAATTGGATTCAGCCATATTTTTATTATTCATGGGTTCTAAAGAGCCGTTGCTTTCGATACGAGCAGTGCCTTCGGGTATCGAAAACAACGGCTCTTTAAAACTCATGAATAATAAAAATATGGCTGAATCCAATTTCAAATAATAACAATCCTTTTGGGGTGAGGAGATTTTGTATAAATAAACTCACGTTTCCAGGATTAACTTAGATTTACCATATTTTTGACAGATACAAGATGACTGAGAGCCAAGGGTCCTTAATATTATTGTACATTAGACCCAATTTGGGGAGGTTATAATGCTGGTGAAATCAACATTCTTACTGAATTGGTTATTTATGTCTATCATGAGTTTTTAAACTGTCTTACTATTCGGTTGATAGATCCTCTTAACAAGTACTGATTAAGGACCGTTGGTCAAGGTCATCTTATAACTGTCAAAATATGGCTAATCTCAGTTAATCCTGGAAATGTGAGTTTATTTATACAATATTTCCTTACCACACAGTTGATAGTTATTATTTTAAATTGGATTGAGTCATATTTTTTTTATTTAAGGTACTAAATAACCACAGTTTCAAAAACGCGCCTTGCTTTTGCATTTTGGAAACTACGACTATTTAGAACTCTTAATAATGAAAATATGGCTCAATCCAATTTAAAATAATAACTATCAACTGTGTGGTAGGAAATGTTGTATAAATAAACTCAAATTTCCAGGATGAACTGAAATTTGCCATATTTTTGACAGTTATAAGATGACCTTGATCAACGGCCCTTAATTAACAATTAGAGATTTTAAAATGTTTGATTTGCTAATTAATAAAAATGTGGAAACAACAATAAGTACTGGTATTTTAATACCATTTATGTCCTGTTTTCTGTATCATAATAAGTGCCAAATAGTCGGCCTTTTTACCGACTAATCGCAGACTATAAAAGTAACGGCATAGTCGGCTTGACCCCTAGTAAAGTTATATAATGGGAATTTTAACTAAACTATGTAAATTATCAAAAAGTCATGGTAGACAGTTTTAATTTGTACATAAAGTAATATAATATGTACCTATATCTAAAATAACATTTTTTCTGATAGTGTCTTATTGTGTGTTTTTATATGCTGGAAATAAACCAAAGTGAGTTGAGTAGGTACTTTGCGAGAATGGTAAACTTTGTATATTTATTGGGCAAAGTATCAATTAATATAACGCTAAAGCAATGTTTAAATAATAGAACATTATTTTAAGTTTTTTTTAGTAACTTGTGAACGATACAAGAATTTTTGTGACGAAATTTTGTACGACGGTGATCTCTTGCGCATATTAATCTCAAAAGTAATGAAACATTCCAGAGTTTGAAAAATATAATTAAGTAACAAAAACTGAACTTTTTCCTTTCATCTTTGAGTAAAACATTTTTTAACATAGACGGTATAATTTGTGTACCTACTTGTATATAAGACTAACCAAGAATATTAGAATATTTTAATAATAATGTGTTTATTTAAGCAAAGCAATTAAGTTACTTTTAAGATTTTGTATATGACTTAGTGTTAAGTTGGAAATATATTTTTGTCAAAATTTACTCAATTTTTCATATTAACCTACTACAATAAACATTCCTAAATCTATACTCCCGAATTACCCGTCGGATTTGAAAAAAAATTTTTGCATTTGATAGCTCAATTCTTGAGGAAGACTATATACCATCACGCTACGACCCACAGACGCAGGTGCAATCGCAAGGTACAGAGTGTAAACTGGACAAAAAAGATTTTGTTCTTTGGTCACAATAGAATATTTGTTGACGACACCCAATTATTTTATATTATAAACCCGTGCCAAATAAGTTTAAATAAAACTATTTATAAGGACATCCTGCCTGTGGTGTTTTGTATATTTATAGGCTGTGGTCAGACCATAGATGTAGTATGCTGGCGCTCTACTAGATTGGTAATGTCGCGATTAGAACGAGACCAAAAAAATTAATACATCAGTGTGCGTGTGACAAATGTGCAATTCTGTGGATATTTTTCATCTTAGATGAGTTACATCCAGGCACTGCACCATGCACTGCATTAACCGTAATTAATAATGTCTATTAACACTAAATTATACTTTAAAACAGGATATTTTACAAAACAAGCAAAATTACTACTGACGCTAGGCTGTTACAGTATTCAAAAAACGGTCTCTTCTATCTGTCTCGCTTTAACATACGCGTATCTATGCGCTTTCTCTTTTGTATTGCCAATCTACTAGAGCGCCGGAGCGACTATTACTAACTCTATGTTATTATTAGTGTGTAATTTGTCCTACAGCAGTACGTCACACTCCCCACTAATAGAGCATGGCTCAATTTATTTGACGCTGTTTGTACAAATTTTTGGAAATATGAATGGAGTTCTATAACTGAAGCGTATGTATATAATGTTCATTTTCAAACTTTAAATTGTACAGTAGATATAATATATGATTTGTACAAATTAAAAATTAGAAAGATGTATTTGTTATATATTTATTTTTAATGAGATTTAATGTTCACCCACCTCACATTGGAAGAGTCATATAAATAACTTATGCAATAAGATGGATAGATTTTATTACGCTATGAGACGTATCAGGGATACAACATCACTGGAGGCCGGACTCTCGGCTTACCATGGTTACGTGTCCTCGATACTGAGATACGGAATAGTCTTATGGGGAAACTCGGTTGAGATGAATAGAGTGTTTGTTGCGCAAAAAAGGTGTATGCGGGCGCTGTCGGGCATCGGCACTAGAGATAGCTGTAAGCCAATATTCAAGCAGCTAAATATATTGCCTTTGCCTTGCCTGTATATAAGCGAAATGGCTAACTTTGTTCACAAGCATCCAGGTTTATTTAAAACAAATGCGGATATGCAATGTAGGGGAAGACGGTATAGGGACAGGTTATATGTACCACCACAGAGACTGTCTATGTACTCAAAAAATTGCTACTGCATGGCAATCAAAATATATAACCATATTCCAGAACACATTAATAAACTTCCCACACAGGTATTCAAAAGGACACTTAAAAGGTTACTACTGGAAAAAATGTTTTATTCAGTAAATGAATTCCTGACTGATAATGCGCTTTTTTATAATTTAAATTTAATATTTTATCTGATTTCAATATTTTATAATTGTTTTACTTTTATTCTGCTAATTTTAATTGTATATTTAATAATATTTGTACACCGAAATTCGGTAGAATAGGCTAGAAAAAGAACTTTAACAGCAGTATTGTATTGCAGTATTGTATGTGCCATATTCTTACAAATAAAGAGTTATTATTATTCTCTTTATTTCACATATTTCTTTAAATTATATTTTTACATATTTGGGTATAAAAAAAAAACAAGAATATAAAAAAATATAAAAAAAGGATTTATCCCCCCGGAAGCGAGGTTAATACCCAAACTACCGGTGGTTAGGGCTGCAGAGAGAGGAACTTCCTCACAATACGGGCCGTACTGAGGAGTACTGCCTTCTGGATCTGACCCTTGACCCAACCGTCAATCTCAAGTCTCCTAAGGTGACGGTCAAAACTCTTAGCAAAAAGACCACATTGACCGTCACGACTATCGGTACAATGATCGCCGATTTCACATTCCACATGTCGACAATCTCGTGAGCCAAGTCAAGATATTTTGATTGTTTATCTTTCTCAGCTTTCATAAGATTGTCGTCATGTGGGATAGTGACATCGATTATCATTGCAAGGCGCGCTGATCGATCTACCAACACAATATCAGGTTTATTGGCAACAATAGTTCTGTCTGTGATGATAGATCGATCCCAGTAGAGCGTGGCATGACCATTTTCAAGAACTGGTTCAGGCACATACATGTAATACGGTACTTCCGTGTCTACAAGGTTGTATCGTAAAGCAAGTTGTTGGTGTATAATCCTGGCTACTTGGTTGTGCCTGTGCAAGTACTCGCCGTTGGCAAGACTAGAACAACCGGAAATAACATGTCTGATTGATTCTCCGGGACGATGGCATGCTCGACAGATGTCAGCCGTGCCGTCCTTAATGATGTATTTCCGGTAGTTATTCGTCTTGACAACTTCGTCCATAATTGCATAGGTAAAACCTTCGGTTTCTCCAAAGAGATCACCGAAGCGTAGCCAGGATACGGAAGTCAAAAGGTCTACATCAGAACCATGAAGAGCCTTGTAGAACCTTCCGTGTAACTCCTTGCTCTGCCATACCTCCTTGCGGTCATTGGTACTCAGTATTACAGGTTTGTGCCAGTTCTCTTTAGCCAAGGATAACGGGGTAAAGCCCTTGTCTACCTTGACCACATCTCCATGCATCACTCCCTCATTGTTGAGAAAATATTCTCTGAGACTGTATACCTCACGATTGTGGAGAGTCTTAGCGTTAAGAAAGCCACGACCTCCACATTTCCGTGGGATGTACAGTCTCATTACAGATGAGCGTGGGTGATGCATACGATATACGGTCAATAGTGTCCGAACTCGTCTGTCCAGGGCGTCCAGTTCAGTTTGAGTCCACTTGAGTATGCCAAAGGAATACAATAAGACAGGCATGACCCAACCATTAAAGGCACGCACTTTATTTCCGCCTGATAAAAGACTCTTCAGTACTTTTTTCAGGCGGTCATAGAAGCGCTCCCTTAAAGATTGTTTCATGTCTGTCTCATTGATTGCTATTGCCTGTGACATACCCAAATACTTGTAGGTATCGTTTTCAGAGAGTGAATCAAGTTTTACAGAATCTGTGAGTTGTGTTCTCTCAGATTCTGATATCACTCCTCGCTTTACATGTATGATCGCACATTTGTCCAAACCAAACTCCATACTGATAGATTTACTAAAGTTTTCTGTTATCCTTAGTAAATCTATCAGTTGTGATTTGTTTTGGGCAAATAACTTCAAATCATCCATGTAAAGTAAGTGCGATATAACTTGACTCTCTATCTGCAAACGGTAGCCTAGTCCTGAAACCCCTAGCAATGTGCTGAGTGGGTTTAGGGCCAAGCAGAACCACAAGGGACTCAAACTATCGCCTTGGAATATACCCCGTTTAATCCTGATTTGTTCGTCGCCACCGAGAGCTCTTCGGCATCCTGGATAGATAAGGACTGTTTTCCATTGTCCCATACATGAACTCATGAAGGTGCGTAGAGTTGTATCGATTTTATACAACTCCAGCACCCTCATGAGCCAGGTATGTGGTACAGAGTCATAAGCTTTTTTGTAATCTATCCAGCATGCCGATAGATTCTTTCGGTTACGTCGAACTTGTTGGCTAATGGTCATGTCAATGAGGAGAAGTTCTTTAGTACCACGGGACCCAGCCCTACATCCATTCTGAGAAGCAGACATGATTGAATTGGTATCTATATGGCAACCAATTTTGATTCTCAAAATGGATGTAAGGAGCTTGTAGATGGTAGGTAAGCATGTTATGGGTCTATAGTTCTTAGGATCCGTGGTACTACCGGACTTAAAAAGCAGACGGGTAATGCCTGTAGTTATAAATTCTGGGATCGATCCAAACTCAATGGCTTCTTGGAATTGGGAAGCTAAGCGAGCGTGTGAGCTGCGTATCCATTTTAGCCAATAGTTGTGTAGTCCGTCGGGCCCTGGAGACTTCCAATTTGCCATAGGACGGACCGTACAAACTACATCGATGGGGTCAATAATGACAGACCCCATCTCTGGCACTGACTCACAGGCCCTCTCAACATCCCCCATCCAAGAGTCCTCGGTGTGACTGACGGGAGCCGACCAGATGTTTTGCCAGAAAGTATTCGTGGTTTCAACATCGGGTACACTCCCCTCAGTCACACCCTGTTTGGATTGTTCCCAGTCTCTATAAACCTGCCTTTGATCGTTTTGGAATATGTGATTCTGGACGTATCGATCCACTCTCAACTTGTACCTGCGAATGCGGTTTGCCCATGCACAAATTTTCTGCTTCAGGAAGTCGATGCGTTCTGTGACTCGAGATATGTATTCCCGGGGTCTTATGTCAATCCCCGAGAAGGCTCGTTGCACAGAACGCATCACTCGCGGACGAGTGTTGCCGTTCCTGAAGCAGGTTAGCTTGCCTATGAGTACCCTAGCCTCGTCAATTCGCCTTTGGATCCTGCTCTGCCACGCGGGTACGGTAGGTTTCGGTCGTGTAGCATGGTCTTCACTGAAAAACTTGACTCCTGCTACACGACAAGCCGTAACCGCGGCGCAGTACAGGATCGAATGCGTGTCGGCGAGGTTTTCACTATTATCAAAATAGTTTGATAATAGTGAATCTAAGGCACTCACAATGTTTATGTTTTTTTTGTGCATAGGCAAACGTGGTAAACGCGGTCTAAGTAGTGGCGGTGTCGTTCGATACTCCGATAGCACATCCTCCAAAACGCTCCTCAAGTGCTCATTATACTGGCTACTTACTGTTATAACCGCATTATCCGTGTCTACATCACCAGTCTGCGGTGTAGCGGGACGTGATGTTAGTCTGCTTACCGCAGGCTGCGACGGTACAGAGATGATGTAGTTACTTTGTAACTCTGAGCGCAGCCTCTCCAGCACAGGCTCATCCAGCATGTGACAGCGCTGGATTGCCCGCACTTGATCCGATAGTCTTTGAACGGAGACATTGACAGTTGGTTCCAGAGTCTGAAACAGAGGAAGCATCCGTACACGGTACGCAGTGAGGTTAGTTCCCCCCTCTGTAGCCGCATAGTACGCTCGCATGACGTTCACATTGATTTTATTTGTCCATTTCATGCGGCGCACTGCACCACCGGTAGCAGGGACCCCTTGTGAGGCATCGTGTCTCGTGGGTCCTAGGCGTGCCGGGGGCTGGGGCTTTTTTCTCCGACGTCGGTTGTTTGGCGTTGATAGTGGGGAGAAAAACTCGTCGCTGGAGCTCGACGACTCAGCGGTACTTGCAGGTTCGGGGTCTGCCGGCGGTATTTGTGTTGGCGCCACCACTTCCTGCACGGAGACCACCGAGCCAGTAGGTCCCAGCGACGATCCCAAAGTTGATGATTGTGCGCTTAGTGCAGCTCGCCTCGATCTTGTTATCATTGTACATTTTAATTTTCATCATAGATTTAGGATATTTGGTTATTAATATTGATTCTTTGTTGTTGTTGTTGTGACAATTTGTGTCATGTTATGTCATCTGGGTATGAACTTTCGTTTTCTATTTTATAGTTTATACTTTTTGTAATTTATTGTATATATATCTCATTTAGATTTTTATATTAATATTAATTGTAGAAAAAGATTAGAAAATACGTAATTTAAAATAAAATACAATAGGAAATATAATTTGATTTGTCAGATGGTATCGTGACGTTGAGCTTTTTTATTATTATTATCTTTATTTCACATATTTCTTTAAATTATATTTTTACATATTTAGGTATAAAAAAAAAAACAAAAATATACAAAAATATAAAAAAAGGATTTATCCCCCCGGAAGCGAGGTTAATACCCAAACTACCGGTGGTTAGGGCTGCAGAGAGAGGAACCTCCTCACAATACGGGCCGTACTGAGGAGTACTGCCTTCTGGATCTGACCCTTGACCCAACTGCCAATCTCAAGTCTCCTAAGGTGACGGTCAAAACTCTTAGCAAAAAGACCATTGACCGTCACAACTATCGGTACAATGATCGCCGATTTCACATTCCACATGTCGACAATCTCGTGAGCCAAGTCAAGATATTTTGATTGTTTATCTTTCTCAGCTTTCACAAGATTGTCGTCATGTGGGATAGTGACATCGATTATCATTGCAAGGCGCGCTGATCGATCTACCAACACAATATCAGGTTTATTGGCAACAATAGTTCTGTCTGTGATGATAGATCGATCCCAGTAGAGCGTGGCATGACCATTTTCAAGAACTGGTTCAGGCACATACATGTAGTACGGTACTTCCGTGACTACAAGGTTGTATCGTAAAGCAAGTTGTTGGTGTATAATCCTGGCTACTTGGTTGTGCCTGTGCAAGTACTCGCCGTTGGCAAGACTAGAACAACCGGAAATAACATGTCTGATTGATTCTCCGGGACGATGGCACGCTCGACAGATGTCAGCCGTGCCGTCCTTAATGATGTATTTCCGGTAGTTATTCGTCTTGACAACTTCGTCCATAATTGCACAGGTAAAACCTTCGGTTTCTCCAAAGAGATCACCGAAGCGTAGCCAGGACACGGAAGTCAAAAGGTCTACATCAGAACCATGAAGAGCCTTGTAGAACCTTCCGTGTAACTCCTTGCTCTGCCATACCTCCTTGCGGTCATTGGTACTCAGTATTACAGGTTTGTGCCAGTTCTCTTTAGCCAAGGATAACGGGGTAAAGCCCTTGTCTACCTTGACCACATCTCCATGCATCACTCCCTCATTGTTGAGAAAATATTCTCTGAGACTGTATACCTCACGATTGTGGAGAGTCTTAGCGTTAAGAAAGCCACGACCTCCACATTTCCGTGGGATGTACAGTCTCATTACAGATGAGCGTGGGTGATGCATACGATATGCGGTCAATAGTGTCCGAACTCGTCTGTCCAGGGCGTCCAGTTCAGTTTGAGTCCACTTGAGTATGCCAAAGGAATACAATAAGACAGGCATGACCCAACCATTAAAGGCACGCACTTTATTTCCGCCTGATAAAAGACTCTTCAGTACTTTTTTTAGGCGGCCATAGAAGCGTTCCTTCAAAGATTGTTTCATGTCTGTCTCATTGATTGCTATTGCCTGTGACATACCCAAATACTTGTAGGTTTCGTTTTCAGAGAGTGAATCAAGTTTTACAGAATCTGTGAGTTGTGTACTCTCAGATTCCGTTATCACTCCTCGCTTTACATGTATGATCGCACATTTGTCCAAACCAAACTCCATACTGATAGATTTACTAAAGTTTTCAGTTATCCTTAGTAAATCTATCAGTTGTGATTTGTTTTGGGCAAATAACTTCAAATCATCCATGTAAAGTAAGTGCGATATAACTTGACTCTCTCTCCGCAAACGGTAGCCTAGCCCTGAAACCCCTAGCAGTGTGCTGAGTGGGTTTAGGGCCAAGCAGAACCACAAGGGACTCAAACTATCGCCTTGGAATATACCCCGTTTAATCCTGATTAGTTCGTCGTCGCCGAATTTTTTTTTATTATTATTATTATTGTACTTATTTACATATAGCAGAATAATAATGAAATTTAAAAGAAAATCTGGGGAAAGCAGTACAGAAACTTTCATAATTTATTACTTAAATAATTAAATAATTTAAACTTACATAACCCAACTAACTGTAAGTACCTACTAAGAGCTTCTGACCTCAAAATACCTCAAAATACCTCAACAGAACTGGCCATTCGTTACAAAACCTCAAAAATCAGTCATGATCTGCTAAATAAGGAAGACTTTTTTATAATAGGTAATAATAGGTTAAAAATTACTTTCTGTCTTGCATACATATTATATATTGAATATGTAACATACAATTTTTCTTAACACTTCTGCTTAAATTCTCACTAAAACTTAAACTAAGAAATAATAAAATCAAGTTATGTTACACAGGCTTGAGTCTTGTGCACACCGCACAACAATTGCATCAACAATTCTATTTTCAAGGTATGAACAGAATTGTTAAATATTCTGTGAACTTCCAGATTGTGTAAATGAGGAGGTGTTCATACTGGAAGATGCAGTCATCTTTGTCATCTGAAAAGTATTAAAATATAGTTAAACATTTGGATCTCAGAAAATAGTGTAAAACTACCTAACCTAACTAGTATTCTGCCCCGGCTTCACCCGTGCACCCTAACTAACTTTATTCCCTACCACTTAGGGGGTGGATTTAAAAAGAGTACCCCATGTCCTTTCTTAGGGTTCAAGCTTTCTCCATATGAAATTTCATCAAAATCAGAGAGACAAACAGACAGACATTATGGTCTTAGTGTTTGCCTCCACCAATGTAGTATTATTATAGATATTATATTACAATGAATGAACATAATAATCTAGATAGATGTATTTAAAATACCTCAACAGAATTACTGGTCACCCCTAGGTAGCCTCAGAAATATCATTGCTAGTTGCAGTAACAAGGTTCCCAGGAGTCTATAAGGCATATGAAAAGGTATAAAAAGTTGTAAAGTATATAGTTACCATTTGTATTTTTAATAAATCATCCATGGCTGCAGGTAATAAAGGTTTAACAGAATTAATTTCCATCATGGTAAGATGATCTAACCGACCATAACTCCCTCCAGACTTCATTAGTGCATCCATAGATGTCCGTAATTTAGACATTCTTATATCCCAAATATCTTTTATAATAGTTTTTATCTCGCTAGCTCGGGGCACATCTTCTGATGCAATGTTTAATATAATCTTTGCTTCGATCATGTAGTGTTCATTTGGCATTTTTGTAAAGAATCTGTAATTATAATAGAAAATACATTATTTACTGAGTTTGACAGTCAAGTTTTTAGACCAAGATTACTACTTATTCCCTGTATAGATGTTGAGCCCTGGTCTTTTACTCCTGACTTAACCTAGGTAGTTATTCTGAATATTGAGAGGTGTAGCACTAAGCAGTTTTTATTAGTAATTGATCTTAAATGGGTGCCTATATTTACCTTGATCGTTTCTCCTCTTCTTTCATATTTTCCAAGTTATCAACATCCATCCAAGTAGGAGGCACTATTCGACATTTTTGTTTCTGTTTAAGCATTGCAGCTAGCCATAGTGGAGTTTGTGTAGATAATCCAGCTCTAAATGGACCGCAAACACCGCCAATTAGATATATCTGGTCGTGTGAAAAGTTTGGAATAATGCTCACCAAACGATTTTCTCCAATAAATTCTATTTCGTAGGGATCCATTATATTGGTAATAAAACAACAAAACACTTATCTAATTAATACACTGAATTTAAAATAGGTAGGTAATTAAAAAAACCATCGAAATACCTAATATACTTTGTTTTGAAGTTTTTGAGGAAAATAACGTGTTTTGTTTTGTTTACTTTACTGTCAACAACTGTCAAACAGATAGATATGTCAAAAACGCGCGGGAAAATATGAAGGACGCGGCATCTGTTGACAAATACCAGAACTTTTTGAAATATAAACTCTTTGGTGTTATTGTCTTAATTCAGCTATTCGACAATAGATGGCGGGCATAACAGCATTCTTAATTTTTCTTGAAATTGTTTTAATTTTTTTTTCAAATAATGTCAGTATTTTTCTGAAAGTAAAACAAAACTAGTTTTTTTAGGACTTTATGTTGCCTTTGTGTAAGAAATCCTATTATTTCTCCCTTCGATTGGGCCATTAAAAATCGTATCGAATAAGAATAAACAATGAAATACACAGGATAAAGAACTAGAACCCCCAGGTTTGTAACCCTATTTTGACTTGTCTTTTACACGCTTTATATTAGTTTCACCTCTAACTAACAATGTCTAACAAAGTAATAAAATGTATGTAAACAAATCTTGATAGTCGAATTTAACTTGGCACTTTGCAAGTGTAGTATGTAATTCCGATGACAATACAATAATTTGGTATCATCGATCTGATTTGATGATGGAGCTAGGATGTGGATAGCGGAACTCTGTAACTAAACGACGTAGGTAACCCGATCGAGTTTGTGCTCGCTTGATTTGCCTTCACAAGTAGCCCTAGATGATGTTCAAGGTACTGATGATGGAGCCGGAAGGTGGGCACAGGAACTCTGTAATTAAACGACGTGGGTACAAATGTAGGTAGGTTAAAAATGTTAATCTAAATATATAAATAATAAATATATTAGAAAATTGGAAGGAAGGTATATTTCTTATAGGTTGCCTAATTAATGTCTTTTAAGAATTTTAAATGACAACTTATTTATAAAAGATATGCATAATTTGTTTATTTCAAAAGCTACGTCTTTAAAGACGTGGACTATGCCAATTTTATTGCAATAAGATGTATGGGGCCTGCGACTCTATACATATAACAACTCCCTGATCCTGGTCATGTAGGTACTTACCTACCAATGTGTTTTTAAATTAAAAACTTATGTACATAATCCGACAAACCACACTTAGAGGCTTTTCCATCTAAACATACCTCAACAGAACCTCATAAATACCATCGGCTAAACGAGGGAGACTTGGTCTTCCGCTGGGTACCCTGGAACCGTAACACGGTTTCGGGAGCTGTAAGGTAACCCGTGAAGAACGAAAAATATAAAAAATAAATTAGTGGAAATTTGATTTACTTATAAATAAATGATAATTTGTTGTATAATTAGAAAACGGTGCTTTAAGAACAACTTTACGAACAACTGTATTGAAAAATAACTAGTATATTAAACACTTTATTATAAGTTTTATCATCACGCCTTTTATCTCAAGAGAGGTAGGCAGAGACAATCGAATGCCATTTGCTACGATGCTGACATATATCTTTCGCTTCTTTTATATTCATCATACCTTTATACTGCTCGACGATTGTGTGTACCTACTTTTAATATTTCCATCGATCAATACATTTTTTATATGTTCAATAAAAGTAGGTACACCTAAGTCGTCCTCTGCCAGCATTTCCTATCATTTCAGCGATATAAACCTTTTTAGTCAATCTTTCATCCTTCATTCTTTCAACGTGTCCAAATCAACGTAAACTACTTTTCTTCATTTTAGTTACAACATCATCTTTCACACTGCATTTATCTTACTTTCATGCTTCTTATTCCATACTCAAATCTCGCTTCCATAAGTAAGTGATGGAACTAAAAAAATATTCATACATATAGATGTGGACCCTCATTGATTGTATCTGCACAAAGCAGAAGAAATTTCATATATTATAAGTAGTTAGGTAAATTGTATCCTAAAATAGTGTACATAATGGATGATCAGTAAATCCGAACACGTTGTAAACACTCGCGTCGCGCTAAAGTACGAGCGGTCGTCAATTTTGTGGGGAAATTCGCAGATACCCACGCGGCATAGATTTACCGAGCCACGGTGGCACCGGGCCCGGTACTGTGATGATATTTACGTGCCACGCCAAATGGGGCTCTAATTTGCAATCTGTGCCACTTTATGTTCATTGCTTTAGTTTTTTGTTGAGCTGATTATTTGCCTTTAGGGTTCCTATACTAGGTTTTGCTTAGGGATTCGCTCGATTTTTTTTAAGGATTATGGGACGCCTAGGGCCTATTGTAACACGATTTTTTTAAGGATTATGGGACGCCTAGGGCCTATTGTAACAATAAGTAGGTACACTACTTAGATATAGGTATACTTAGGAACTTGTTTCTCAAGGAAAAAAATCGCAGTAGTCCACACACTCACACGGAGAAGCAACGAAGTATATATTATACGTACCGCGCGCACATAATGGAGTAGAGAGCAGCGGCAGAGAAGTGGAGTAGAGAGCGGCGGGGGAGAGGGGTCATGACGCAGTTTTCCGTCACGACATACGAGTCGGTATTACCCCCAAGGATCAAAAATTGTAGTCTTACCAATATCATCCTCGAGTTAAATCTAAAAAAAACAGACTTGATGTAAGTAAATGGTCATGTCATGCATGAATTATAGACAAACGAGCGACTAAAAGAAATCTCTAGTTTTTAAGTTTTCATGATAATATTTCACCATATCAGGCCTGAAAGGGTTGTAGGACAAGGCTCATTATATTGTGAGTTATTATAATTACTGTTGGCCTCTGCCGCAGTAGAAAACTTTCAAAACTCGCGCGCCATATCTCAGATTTCGGAATTGGTCAGGGCTTACAAACACATTTTCAAATCCTAACTAATATTATAACAATTATATAAAAAATATAAACTTAAAGGCTTTTTCATCTAAATATACCTCAACAGAACTTGGTAGGTACTCTTTAAGTAGCCTCACAAATACCATTGGCTAAAAGAGGGAGACTTGGTCTTCCGCTGGGTACCCTGGGTGGGACTGTACCACGGTAAGATTGTAGGACTGAGACTGTAAGACAAGCCGTGAAGAAAGAAAAAAAAATGAAAAAGTGTGTTTGTTTGTGCTTCTTTAATGGCAGAACAGAGCATGGATATAATTGAAACTGTCTAGGCATAGGAATAATTTGGAAATACAAAGAAATGTGTTCAAGTGTTTTACATTTAATTAATTTTTTTAAGTTATTATTACTTTTGAATCTTCCCCGTAAGCAATTATGTAAGTAGGTAGTGGGTTTTATTTTTTTATTTCAAAGATTAAGTTATTTTAAACAACTAAGTAATTTTAATATTTTTTATAATATAGTTTTGCCGACAAAGGACTTTTACTTTACATAGGTACCGAATTACTACCAAATATAGCTAGGTTTGTTAACGATTTGTAGAAACAAAGATATTTACGTCATCTTTTACTTTGAATTAATTAAATGATAAAGTTATCTTATCAAGAACAATCATGACCTATTCGTAAAACAGTAAAAAAACGCTATAAAATGCCAAATGTTGTCAACCACTGGTTGGCATCAGGAACAGTATGCAAAATCGCTTAAGTACCAAGCTTCTTAAGTTATCTATTCAAGTAGCAAAATCTTAATAAGTTATCCAAACTTAATGTCTGTATGTCTGCAGGGTGTAATTAGCGTCTACAGTGTCTGTAATGAGAGATACGGATGGTCGCATTTGAATTAATGTTATAGCTAACAAAAAGACAATTTTCTTCGACTCAATGGACACGATTTGTTCTACTGAAGTATTACTATTATGTTATAATTAAAATAAAAACCGGCCAAGTGTGAGTCGGAGACGGACTACACTCAATAGTATGCACTAAGGACAAACCAAGAACAAATTAGTGCGACTCCAACTCACACTTGGCCAGAGTATGCATTATACTAGTTAGAAGTTTGTATGTATTGCCATTATTAAAATCGAGCAAAAAACGTCGAAAAAAACACGTTTATTGTATGGGAACCGCCTTTTATTTTTATTATTTGATGTCATAGCGGCTAAGTGTGTGTATACACTCTCTCTGTTACAGACGGACGGACAGCGGAGCCTTAGTATAGGGTTTCCGTTTGCACCCTTTGTATATGGAACCTTAAAAAGCATAAAAGTTCATAGAATTTGTTCATAGAAAATGTATTGGAAATGTATTAGAAATTTTTTTTACAAGGCCAAAAACTTATCTAGATTTTTAACCGACTTCGAAAAAAAAAAGGAGAAGGTTCTCAATTCGGACCGTATTTTTTTTTTGTATGTATGTACATCGATTACTCCGCCAGCTGTGAACCGATTTTGATGGTTTCTTTTTTAATCGACAGATAATTCTTCCGGATTGGTCCCATTTTTATCTCATAAAAAATGGTTCTTTAGTTTTTCAGAAATTTTGAAAAAACTGACCTTATAAGTCAATTTTTTGTAATATCTCGATGAAATATGTACCGATTTTGACGACTTATTTTTTAAGGATATAATAATTTCTTGACATTATCTCACAGTCATATGACGAAAATCGGTTCAGTAATTTTTCAGAAATTCAGTAATTCAGTAATTCTGTTTACTGCTGAAAATTATATCAGAGAAAAGCCTTAGCAACGGTTGCTATTGACACGAAGTTGTCAATTTTCGTATCGACGGTGGTCTAGCGGCTAAAGGTATGGGATGCAGCGCAGGATGCACATTGCTCGAGGTTCAAATCCCATCCACCGCAGTATTTTTTTTAATTTTTCATCATTTTTTTTTAGTTGCGTTATTATTTATTTCTCATGGCAACAGAATCACTTAAAAGGGAAAAATAAAAATTTAAAAAAAAAATGTACCGACTTAAAAAATTTGCACTGAAAAGTAAGAATAATAAAAATTTCGTCGTAGAATTTGAAGACGGTTGGTGCCAAATTAGAAATAATTTAGTACCCAAATTCACTAATCTAGATAATTCATTAGGAACCTACGATCATCAGTACAAACACAGATAATATTGAACAGATCTTTATGTCCCTAGATGTTTACTTAATTTTGTATCCTAATTTGGCACCAACCGTCTTCAAATTCTACGACGAAATTTTTATTATTTCTTACTTTTCAGTGCAAATTTTTGAAGTAGGTACACTTTTTTTTAAAAGGTTTATTATAAGATGTACATACCTAATACAAATCTGAGGTCTGCGTTAATAAAAACAAAATACGTTAATATAAGTGTTAATGAACATTTCAAGACTATTTTATTCGATGTTTCGGAATTTTCAGTCATCTTGTTTCAGAAGGGGAAACAATTTAATGCCACACATCTGCGTCAATAAAATCAAAATATAATTTTTGGGACCGTATTATTTATTTCTACTTGTCTCTGAAATTACTTATTTTTGAAATGAAAACTTCATTTGGCGCGTTGAGCGATTTTTGATAGGGGGAATACTTTTCGAATGTTTTCGTCCAAGACCATGGATTGCCTGGCCCGAGTATGCTTGATCCGAGAGTGTCCGGTCAGGAATTCGTGTACTGGCTTTCACGAATGCCTAGGTCGGGCATTTTTGGCTGCGCATTTCTGGCCGGCAATTCTTCGGTCCGGATACACATTTATATGTGAAATGGAGTTTTAACTTTTCACTTCTGCCGGCAGTCCCCATATGCCTATTTATATAAAACTCGATGCAATTCACATACATATTATCGTCACGTACTTGTATGATATTAGTTTCTATATGGACACATCAGGATCATGGGCTATGACGGCCGGCGCGTGATGTGACATCCAATCAAGTCATAAATACAGACGGACTGCCCGATATTGCTATTATAAATAACAGTAATAGGGGTGCACCCTATCGTTAGATATAATGACATTTTGTATAACGGTTGGGTGGAATGGAATATAAATACATATTATTTTGTTGTAGCTTTCCACCTCGGCTTCGCCTGTGTAAATTTTTGAAATATGATATGATGGATTCCGGGATAAAAAGTAGCCTAAAAGCACATCGATCCGTTGCTCTGTATTGACGTGAAACAACCGGCCAATAGTATGTACCTACTAAGGTCGGACCAAGTTTGGTGTTCAGCACTAGATCGTAGCTGTAGAGTGGACTGTATATCTTGAATTAAAACTTCGAATTATTAGTACACAACTGCCGACTTTAGGAAGGATGTAGCTAGCTACTTGTATGGACATGTTCAGGAACGACTGAGTGAGGATCCTGCCGCCATGTCAAACTATCGCCCCACGTGGACGAGAAGTTTGTTTGTAGAGGACGTGCGTTCGGCACGGCAGGCGGCAGAGAAGAGACCGACAGGGCCGGTGGTTGCTACTGACCGTCTCACGTCAACGCCCCGCCCCCCGGCCACCCGCGGCCGGCGATGGTGTCCGCCAATACAACATGCTTCGACCAGATGTCCATGAGTCATCATCTGTCTGCCGAAATTCCTAAGTTTCTAACAATGTTTAATGACTTCCTCATTGTCATTTCTATTGGCGGTACCTGCAAAGGGCGTTTGCAGCGTGAGAACGGCCCTTCCCAAAATCGGCTATTTCCATTTATTCATTCAAAAAGCATACAAATACAAACATGATACAAAAGAAAACAATATACAAAGAAAGCACACAAAACAATATGATATACTCGTACAAATTAGGTATGAGTCAAGCTCGGAGGGCAGGCTCGACGTCCGTAACATCCTCCTCCCGGCGCGCCGCCTCTACCTCGGTTCGTAGGACGGCGAGCTTGCTGGTCGATCGCCGGAAGATTCCGCCTTTGGTCCTCACGTCTGCTGCTCGAACCTTGTTGTCCGGTCCCGGGTAGGTCTTCTCCACTACTCCTCGGGGCCAAACGTTCCTCGGCATCGTAGGGTCCACCACGACTACCAGGTCGCCACGCTGCAGGCTCCTCCCGTGGTCGTCCGCTCCTCCGCGGGGCACTAGCGTAGGTAGGTACTCGACAAGCCACCTGCGCCAGAACTCGTCCGCTAGGGCCTGCGTCTGCTTCCATTTCGCTCGGCTGGCTTCTGCGTACGGCCCGTAGACAGGTAGAGACGATGATGTCCCCAGCAAGAAATGATTGGGGGTGAGCGCCTCGGGGTCGTCGGGGTCGACGGACACGTGTGTGAGCGGTCGCGAGTTCACACTGTGCTCCGCTTCGACCAGCAGGGTGTGCAGTGTCTCATCCCGCGGCGTCTTCTCACGTAGCGTCGCCGCGAGTGCGTTCTTCACCGACCGCACCAGTCGCTCCCAAGCTCCTCCCATATGAGGGGCCCCAGGCGGGATGAACTTCCATTCCATCCCCTTCGTCGTCCCGTACTGTTGAAGTTGCGGTGCCCACTCTGCATACGCAGCTCGCAGCTCGGTGTCAGCGCCGCGGAAGTTAGTACCGTTGTCCGAGTACATAACCCGCGGCCATCCTCGTCGCGCGGCCATGCGCCGCAGCGCCATGATCGCGATGTCGGTGCTCAGGCCGGACACCAGCTCGAGATGCACAGCCCTTGTCGACAGGCAGGTGAACAGCGCTACCCACCGTTTCTCGCGCCGCCGTCCCACGGTGACAATCATCGGCCCGAAGTAGTCCACAGCACAGCATGTGAAGGGACGCTGGCGATCGGCCAGCCTCTCGGGCGGTAGGTTGCCCCGGGTGGGCATGGCGGGCGCAGCACATCGTATCTTGCAATATTGACATGCGCGCGCCACTGCCCGCACGGTCGGTCGTAGGTGCAGGATCCAATAGCGCTGCCGTAGCTCGTTAACGACTCGCTCGTGATTCGCGTGCCCCGCCGCTCTGTGCTCGTATTCTACGAGCAAGCGAGACAGACGATGTCGGCCGTCCAATATGATAGGCCGTCTCATGTCGTATGTGGCGCGGGCAGCGTCGATTCGCCCTCGCACACGCAGTAACCCATGTTCAATAGTCGGGTCCAATTTGTATAGGCGGCTATTTTTCGTAATTCGCTCACCTCTCTCTAGTTTCTTGATTTCGTCGCTGAAGTCGTCGCGCTGCGCTTGTATCGCCCACAGCTCGGCCGCTCGCTCGATGTGACGAACTTCTAGCTTCGATTTCACACGTTTACATTTATCTATAAACAATAACACGTACGCGGTGCTCCGTAGTAGCCGCATATACGACGAGAAGCGCTCGATGCGGGGTAGACAGGGTGCGTCGCTCTCCTCGGTCGTTGCTACGGCTACAACTTCTTCATCGGGTACCGTCGTGTTGTTGCTGACCGGCCAAGTGTCCTCGGGGTTCCGTAGGAAGCTGGGTCCGTTGAACCACCGCGCACTGGCTGTAATGTTGTTAGTGTGGCCGGCGCGCGTAGCGTCGTCGGCGACATTGTGTTCAGACGGTAACCAGCGCCACTCGTCGGGGCTCGTAAGTTCCGCTATCTCACCGAGTCGATGCGCTACGAAAGCTGTGTATCGGCGCGCATCTCGTTGTATCCACTGTAGGACAGTCTGAGAGTCTGTCCAGTAGACAGTCCGATCGGGACTCCAACGTTGCTCGGTCTTGATGGTAGCGGCTAGTCGGGCTCCGATGAGCGCGGCTTGCAACTCGAGGCGTGGGATGCTTAGTGGCTTGATCGGCGCCACTTTAGCCTTGGCCGCAGCTAGGCTAACTGTCACAGTGCCGTCGTCTCGCTCGCACCTCCAGAAGGCTATCGTTGCGTAGGCTTGCTCGCTGGCGTCGTTAAAAACGTGTAGCTCTCTACGCGAGCTCCTCCCGTAGACGTCGCAACAGCGAGGCAGGCGTAGTCGCGCGATGCCGTCGAGGTCGTCGAGCCATTCCTTGAACGCGACGGCGCTGTGTGTAGGTACCTCTTCATCCCAGCCGATCTTTTTCCGCCACAGGTTCTGTAAGAGGATTTTAGCCGATATAGTGTAGTGGCTAATTAATCCCAGCGGGTCATATATGGACATGACCGCGCTTAGCGCCTCCCTCTTAGTGGGCGGGCGCCTGCCGGCGCGTACGTCCTCCGCCACTCGCGCCATGCTGGTGTTGAAGCCGAGCTCGTCTCGTGTCGGGTCCCACAGCAGCCCTAGGGTCTTGTCCGCGTGGTCGGGCCGCGACCCCAGGCGCACGTTCGGTGCGCGTGCGCGTAGTTCCGGGGGAATACTTGCCAACACCTCGTCGCTGTTACTATTCCAACCTCGCAGGTTGAAGCTGACTTGGCTGTGTATGTGGCGCACGTCTCGGATGATCTCGGTCGCCTCCGCCGCGCTCGCGAAGCTCTCGACGTAGTCATCCATGTAATGACTAGACGTTATCGCGCGCGCGGCCTCAGGATGTGTGCCCGCGTACCTCTCAGCATTTTTGTTGCGGACGCTGTGTGCCAGGAACGGGGAACTCGTTGCACCGAAGATCATCGACGTCATTCTGTATTGTTGTGGAGGTTCTTTGCGCTCGTCGCCCCTCCACAGGAACATCTGCGCCGGTTGGTCGTCGGTTTTAATTTGCAGGAACATTTCCTGTATATCGGCGGTGACCGCTACCGGCCGCTCGCGGAAACGAAGCAGCACGCCCTGTAGTGAGACAAGCAGGTCGGGTCCCTCCAGCAGATTCTCGTTCAAGCTAGTCCCGTGAGCCCGCGCAGCGGCGTCGAACACTACCCGGATCTTGTTCGGCTTGTTAGGGTTCCGCACGGCGAAGTGAGGCAGGAACCACTGCTTTGGACTCGATGCTTCGGATCCGTCGCTTCGCGTAGCGTAGCCGCTCGCAAACAAGTTCTCGATGTGTGTCGTGTATTCACGCTGAAATACAGGGTCTCTGTCCATCTTCCTCTCGATCGATCTCAGCCGTTTCAGCGCGTAGTCGTAGTTCCGCGGCATTGCTACTTCGTCGCTCCGCCACGGTAGTCCCACTTCGTATCGGCCGTCGATGTGTCGCGCCGACTGCTCGAACATCTCGACAGCCCGCCGGTCCTCCGCCCGCTCCTTTTTGCGACTGGAGACTCCTAGCGCGTCGATGTCGAAGTGCGACTCGACTAGCTCTGCCAAGTCGTCGGTTTCAGGTCGATGTTGCTCCAGGTGAGTAACGTGTAGTACAGAGTCTTCACCGGGGCCCCCTCGTAGAACCCGGCGTGGCAGCTTCCCGTGCACGACCCATCCGAGGCGCGTTCTCGATGCGGCGGGTTCGCTCTTCTTGCCCGTCCGCAGCTGTCGTGTAACGATCAGTTGCCAGTTGTCTGCTCCTATAAGAATGCGCGGCCTGGCGTTCTCGTAGCTAAGCCGGCCTCGCAGCGTTCGTAGGTGCTTAAACTTAGCTACGTCCCTGGCAACAGTCTGGTTGCGGAGGGATAGGTTGTTCAACGTTCGGGCCCAGATCACGTGGGTCGCAGGTTCGTCTATCCCCTTGATAGAAACCTGCACCAGTTTGCTGTTGGCCCGGTCTTGTGTCGAGTTTACGCCGCGAAGTCGTAGCGGCTGAGTGGGTCCGTCGGCGCCTAGCTCTTGTGCTAGTTCCTCGTCAATAATAGTAACCGTCGACCCCTCGTCGAGGAGAGCGTAGGTGTGAATCTCTCCCCTGGGTCCCGACACAATGACTGGACATACCTTCAACAACACTGGGCTCGCCCGGGACTCGTCGGCCGCAACGGACAGCACCGCCTCGGCCGGTGCGGGGCGCGCGGCTTTCTCGTTTGACTCACGCGCGGTCCGTCGTTCGGCGTGTAGCAACGGGTGGTGGGGGCGGCGACACTTGTTGACGCCGCACAGCTTCGACGAACACTCGCTGCGCCGATGTGACCCGCTCAGACACTGGAAGCAGGTTCCGCTCTTCTTCGCCCACTCCCAGCGTTGATCTGTGTTCATTTCTTTAAGCGTGCCACACTTTGTTGTAGCATGATGTTTACTACAACAAGCGCACGCGTGTTTCGTCCGCTCGTCGGACGCGTATACTACCTCGGGAGCCCGGCGGTGTCGAAAGGTCGCCGCGATCGGCGGCTTGCTGGGCCTCTTCGCGCCTTGTGTGCTCGCAGCGACAGGGAGCAGGTGCTGGATCGTGCGGTCTGCCTCCCGCATCAGGAATCGGGACAGTTGGACGATCTTCGGCTCGCCCTCGCCCTGGTTGTCGTGCGCGTAGTCACACCAACGGCTCGCTAAATGTAGACTCAGCTTCTCGGTGACCTCTCGTACTAGCATAGGGTTCCGTAGGTAGTCTTGCTGGTCGATATTCTGCAGCACACACACGATATTCTGCAGCTTCACCGCCAGCTTGTTGAGTTCGTGAGGAGAGCTGCCCGGTCGCGGCAGCTGCTTGATCTCTTCCATAGCACGGTCGACGATCATTTCAGGGCGCCCGTAGTACTGCTCGAGCGTCCGTATGATGGCCTGTGGATCGGTCGCGGTGTATAGCAGCGCCGACACGGCCTCTCTTGCTTCGCCGCGCAGACACGTTCTCAGCCGGGCGATGTTCTCGACGGCCGAGACGTTGTAGAGCGTCGTGGAGTCCCGCACTGCTGCTATGAAGGGAAGCCACTCCGCGGCTGCCCCGGTGAACACAGGCAGCTCGCAGGCTTGGCGCGGCGGCGGCCGCGCGTGCTGCATACTTTTCAGCGCCAATGCCAGCTCCTGGATCTCTCGACTCGGCGTGCTCCCTCGTACCTGGATCCTCGCGTCGATCTCGTTCGACGCGACCGGACACGTGGGTTGCGCGTTGCTCGGCGGCGCGTCGGACACGTTCCGTGGCGGCTCCGTAGCAACGTTTGTGTTCTGCAGCCAGTTCCCCACACGCTCGGCGGCGTCGTTCTTGGGCGCGCTGACTGCTTCCTCTTCCTCAGCTTGGATGTCCGCGATCTGGATCTCCAGCCGCTTGCTGACTAGCTCAGCTTCGAGCTGGAGCTCCTTCCTTCTTATCTCGGCCAGTCGTTGTTGTGCTTCAAACTCTGCTTGCTTGATTCGAAGCTGGATGCTTGCAGTCGACCGCACGGAGCGCAAGGTGTTTCTCGAACGATTCGAGCACGTGGGAGAGGGCGGTCTGCAGGCAGCGCGCACGGAATCCTCCGCGGAAGCGGACTGTGATGGTTCCGTGAACACCCGCTGTCGCACGTCGATGCCGGACTCCGACATAGTACCTTTCTTGCTTCGTGTCTTCATTTTTCCTGATGGCTTGAATCCCGTTACACGTAGGATCAGGTTTCAGGCTTCAACTCGGCTGCTCGCAGTACCAATTGTTCAGGCTTCAATCCGGCAACTCGAATGACCACTTTTCTAGATCAATCCGGCTCGAAGGACCAATTGTTCAGCACTAGATCGTAGCTGTAGAGTGGACTGTATATCTTGAATTAAAACTTCGAATTATTAGTACACAACTGCCGACTTTAGGAAGGATGTAGCTAGCTACTTGTATGGACATGTTCAGGAACGACTGAGTGAGGATCCTGCCGCCATGTCAAACTATCGCCCCACGTGGACGAGAAGTTTGTTTGTAGAGGACGTGCGTTCGGCACGGCAGGCGGCAGAGAAGAGACCGACAGGGCCGGTGGTTGCTACTGACCGTCTCACGTCAACGCCCCGCCCCCCGGCCACCCGCGGCCGGCGATGGTGTCCGCCAATACAACATGCTTCGACCAGATGTCCATGAGTCATCATCTGTCTGCCGAAATTCCTAAGTTTCTAACAATGTTTAATGACTTCCTCATTGTCATTTCTATTGGCGGTACCTGCAAAGGGCGTTTGCAGCGTGAGAACGGCCCTTCCCAAAATCGGCTATTTCCATTTATTCATTCAAAAAGCATACAAATACAAACATGATACAAAAGAAAACAATATACAAAGAAAGCACACAAAACAATATGATATACTCGTACAAATTAGGTATGAGTCAAGCTCGGAGGGCAGGCTCGACGTCCGTAACATTTGGCGAAGGAACCAATTAGCGCGAACCCGATACACACTTGGCCGGTTTTCTAGTTAGACATTTGTATGTATTTTAACTTTATTTTATTTTTATTACTTGTTAGGGTCCATAATATTTAACATTTCAGCGGGCTAAATAGAGGGGAAAATGTTTGTACCACATATTTAAATAAAAAAAACTCGCGCACGAAGGATTCCGTACCGTTATCTATAAAAACGGCAAAAAAATCACGTTTGTTGTATAGGAGCCTCCTTAAATATTTATTTTATTCTGTTTTTTAGTACTTGTTGTTATAGCGGCAACAGAAATACATCATCTGTGAAGATTTTAACTGCCTATCACGGTTCATGACTCTTACTATTGATTCACTAATTTAAAGTACTGCTCCCATAAATGGTGGAAATATTTTTAATACAGACAAATCTTCCTTGAAAATGCAGATCATAACAGTGAAAATAGCATCCAAATTCATTCAATAATTCTAACGATTGTCGCAGTCCTACAGATAGACTATTAGATTTCCTTCCTTGTAGTGATTTTCTTGACTATTTGAACCTGAGACATTGTGATAGATGATATTTAAAGCTAAGTGAGCATTGCCAGGTATGGTAGGTCGGCAGTAGGTAGACCATAGCTCCGTATAATGCTGGGATCAGATTGGGACTTATTCAGAAACGGAGACAGAATAGTATGGATGTTACCTACATTTTAAAGGGCTTTTACTCTCTAGTTATTATTACTCGGCTAGTTGTGAACAGATTTTGATGATTTCTTTTTTATTCATAAAAATATCTCGATGAATAGTAATTGTAAAAATGAAAAAATAAAATAAAATTGCATATTAATTGTCGACATTATCCCACAGACATCATGAAAATCAGTTCAGTATAGTTTTTTCTAGGAATTCAGCAAATTGTGCTGGGATTATTGTAGCCATCAGCCATAAATTACTTAAAATAGAAAAATATGTGCACTAAAAAGTAAGAAATAATTAATATTTCGTCGTAGTAGTTGAAGGTGTGAAATTAAAAATTTTAGCAAACAGCTAATTTAATATTTTTCTAAATTAACTCCTGGGTCGCTATAGTTATTATTATGAATTACCTGTTCAATAAAATACACAATCAGATATATCAGATTATCCGGAAAAATTGAAAAGAAAAATTACTTATTTGATTGTTTTAATATTCGTTAGGCTTGCTTGCTGGTTATAAGTTTCAAATATAATAAATTTACTTTAAAAAAAAAGTGTACCGACTTCAAAAATTTGCACTGAAAAGTAAGAAATAATAAATATTTCGTCGTAGAATTTGAAGACGGTTGGTTACTGAATTACTGAATTTCTGAAAAACTACTAAACCGATTTTCGTCACTATGTCGAAAAATTATTATATCCTTAAAAAAATAAGTCGTCAAAATGGGTACATATTTCATCGAGATATTAAGATAAATGTACCTATAAAGTCAGTTTTTTCAAATTTCTAAAAAACTACTGAACCAATTTTCACTAAAAAAAATGGGACCACCTACCCTTTCAAACAAAAAAAAATTTTCCAAATCGGTCCAGGCGTCTTCAAGTAATCGGGGAACATACATAAAAAAAAATAAAGATTCCGACGACTTGTACACCTCCACCTTCTGTTTTGAAGTTCGGTTAAAAAGTAAAGAAATATCCATATTATGCTAACGTAGGCTGCTAATTCAGCAAAGATTGCGGAGGCTCCCGTTTAATCTATACAGACTCATCTCAACTGCATGCCTTAATTTTTATTCATGTGGCCATACCCTACAAACCGTGAAAGTAACTAACTGTTGTAATTAAACGGTACGTTGAGAGATGTGCCTCGGATTTACAACATTTTTACTGTCTTGAATTTGGTTGTTGGCAATTTATCTACTTAACGCATTGCTTAAGATATTTATTTGTCTTACTTTTTAACTTTGAAAAAATACCTACGTCATTTAGTTTATTGCCGGCCCCAGGGTACCCAGTGGAAGATTCCTTATATAGCCGAAGATTTTTTTGAGTGGCCAGCTCTGTTGAGGTATGTAGATGGAAAAGCCTCTTTGTACTGCATTCATATGAAGCTACATTATTACAGAATCCACATGGACATAGGCGAGGCTATATTTTATATAGCAATATTTTCAAGTAAACGAGCAAAAATAGAGTTTAAAAAATCTTTGGATTCTACCTTATACCTACATTGTGCATGAGATCAACAAATTAGTAACAATGACTATATTATTTAGTCAGTTGCGTTTATTAAACAGAATTTACTACTTTTGAGAAAATCCAAACAAGGATTGAACTCGGGACCTCGGGATGCGAACGAATTATAAGTATAATTCTATTTTTTTACGCTTCGTTCAGTTTATAAACAGAGTAGGTAAATAGAAAAATTTGGTAGGTACCTAAGATTCAAATGAATTTAACAAAAATATTACAAAATGGCGATATAAAAAACGAAACAAAACCTTATGCTTCGACACCGTCTGGAGGAGTATGGGGTGTCTCGTCTACAGGGGGCAAGTGCGCAAAACTATAAATTGTCCTTTAATTACCCCGGGGCAGCGTCACATCATGGCTCCCGACAGTTTTATGACGATTTACGGCGAGTTTCGACGCCGCTCGGGCCCCCGGGCCGCTTTGGGATACGTCACCGACACTTTTACATTCTACCCCCATTCCCCCACTTTTAAGGGTTTGAGTTCTTTATGGTAATGAAATCTGAGCGTGAGGGGTGACGTAGAAGGTGATGCTTTCACAGTTTTTGTTGTTCCTAGTTTATTTATTGCGCGCGGGAGAGTTTCTTGTGTTAGGGCTCTGATGAGGTAGTCGGTGCCAATCGTATATCACCTCCTTGCTCGGAAGTCGGGACTAGGGTGTTGCGTGCTGGAGTGCTGAACTTTGTTATATATTGCTAATAACTTTGTATTGATTCAAATTATTCTACTAGCGTTCTGTGGCAAGGCTGGAATTCTGTCATAATTATAACTGACATTTTATTTATATTCCATTATCATTTAATTGTTTTTAATAAGTGTATTTACCTAAATGAAAGAAACTGTAATTAAATATGTTATTGTATCCTCAATTGCATGTATATATTTAAAATATTTAATAAAATTTAGGCACTGCTTTACTTTTTAGTTACATATATGTTTCGTCACTCTTCAACAAATCTGTCAGTCAATATCATAGAGGAAGACAAAACATATTATAATTAATCAGTTGTTCAACTAGGTTTTTACAAAACCGAATTGTTTACTAAATGTGACTCGTCATTGTAACATGGCAAATTGGGTAAGTACTACGCTTGCTTGTCAATTCATATGACTCTGCTTACTCCGCAAGAGAATATAAGCATTATGATAGAGTTTTCACCTTACGACGTAGTTATATACGTTATATTATTTAAATTCAAGAACAAATCTATGCGATTTTAAATCTTTATTTTTTTTATTAATAAAAAATATTGTAAAGAAGTATTTTATAATGAATAAATCTATTACAAAATCAAATACTTTATCCAAAATAGGAAGGAAAATAGAAGTGAAATCGCTTCTTCTGGGAACTTATAAAAACAAATTAAATTTTTAATACAAAGTTTTTGAATGTTAGAAGACGAAGTAAGAACTCCAAATGGAGCTACAACCTCTCTGACTACCCCTATGGGAGACAAACGTCAAAATATCGCAGACTATTACATAGCTATGTATGTGTTATAATTTGGTAAAACACTTCTATGATTCAAAAGTAGCTATCTGCCATCCCCAATGTGATTCAGTCGTGAACATGTACGTAAATGGTTCCAGTTTAAACATAAAAGCAATATCATTGGTCAATTGTAAAGTACAGGATTGCAGAGTCAATTTAATATGTCGATTCAGTATCAATGTTTATCGGCAGTTACGACCAGACGGTCGACATAAAATCAAATCAACAGTTATCCCGCAAGCCTACATCACAATCAGGTTTAATCGCATATTTGACAAGTTTCCCCCCGTTTACACGTGCCCCGATATCCCCTAACTGAGTGACGAGTATGCATTCAAATCGGTTACTTGAGTCGGAGGCAAAGTCTCCGAAAATAAACACGGGGCTCTTCCGCGTTGTTTCCGCTTCGCTGCCAATTTGGTTTGTATTTGTTGCGCTTTGTGTTCTGAGCGGCGCGTCCGTAAACGCTGAATCGCTGTTTGAGGATTAAATTGCATTTAATTTGCACTAAACAACGGCTTGCTGTTGCGAAGTGACGCCAAACTCGGGTGCCTTCTGGCATTTTAATGTCAAGCCAGGTTACCTATTACTACTGAAACTTGATATTTACACAAAATGGCTATGGGATAGGTATTATTTATTCAAATTCAAATTTATTTATTGTTTCACATAGTCTTACATGACTGCTGCTGCCTATTAAGGCCTACAATATTTTGTTCATTAGCAATTAATTAATTTTATTAACATAATAATTATAATAGAGAAATAAAAAATATACAATTATAAACTGCCAGTATTAGAAATACAATGTTTACACCCCATTTCATCCTTAGGGGTTGATTTTCGAAAAAAACATTATTGAAGGAATATACCTTCCAATTTTCATATTAATATCTTCAGCGGTTTAGGCTGTGCGTTGATTGTCAGTCAGTTGAATTCGACCATAATTCATTTAATAAATTACGTAATGTTGCAGGTGTATCTGTTTCAAGCGTAGACAGAGAAACCAATAGACAACTGGTTGGCGTGGCCACATGAGATAGAACGATAGTAGGATCACTAGCTGTCAAAAGGATGACTAGCTGTCAAAACTCAAAGTTGTTTAGCACCTAGCCTTAGTACTTGCCTTATATTCCTTGGTGCTTGCTAAGTGCTAAAACCGGCACGCTACATGAGACAAAAAATGTCATCGTCCTGTCTCCCTTCTTTACAAGTCGTATGCATAAGTTGTTCTTTTTCTTGCGTGAAGGAGATGGAAGCTAACAATTTGTCTATTTGTTTCTCTGTCTACGGTTTAAAGTGTTGTGATTGACATGAGGGTGACATTGTCAGAAATATGATTCAATGCTTCTGTGTGATAAAAAAAAAGTTATTATTTATTGGTGATATTTTAAAGTTCTTTGTAACGTAGTGGTTATATTCTCTTTGTTTTTTGGCGATAATTTTTACTCTATGCGAGCCGCCATGTTTGAAATTGACAGTAACAATGAAAAAAGGTTGGCGCTCGCTTACTTATTATTAATCTATGGAAAATTTAATTTATTTTAATTTAATGAATTTCCAACACATTATATAAAAATATTTATTTATTGCACACCTTCTCCATATAAACTTGAACTATGCCAAGTCTCATACTCCTCGGTGACGCGTCACATGATTCAAAAGGGGTACAAAGGTTTGTCTTCACATTTTAATAAATATAAGACATAGGAACTAAAAACCCTAACGCACACTTGCACAAACCAAATTTACTAGTAGCTATTGAAGAGTTCCACTATCGACCATTTAATACACATTTGCCAAGTTTCAAATCGATATGACGATTATAGAAGTAGGTTTAAATTTGATTAAAATATGGACTTTCGTTTACATAGTTTATTAGTTACAAAGCTTGTGGTGTTGGGCAGGTTGGTGGGAAAGAGGCGATGGTTCGATCAAGTGTCCGAAAACTTGCATACCTCTATTACCATAGCCCTTCATCAGGCAAAGGATCGCAGCCGAAGGAGAAAAATAATTGAGAAGAAGCTGATGAGTGGGAGTCACGATCCTCAATAATGAAGCACCGACTTTGGAAGAGCAGTGAAGCTAATATAAAGCGTGTAAAAAGGAAAATTAAATGATTTCTCATCATTAGCAAGCATAGACCATTAATTCTATATACAATGGCGGCAAAACAATTTCCCCGTTCTATTTGATATATGCGTTCCGCAGCTTAATATTTTTCAGATAGATGGCACAACAACCCCCCTCCCCATTAATGACTAGACAAAGGCAATAAAAACTTAAACCCATCAGATATCGCGTTATGACCACAATTTATGTGTGCAACTTCACCGCGAGATGGGGAGTTGATATATTGCTGCGTCTAATGTTTTTAATGCATATTATACTATTGTTTATGGCACATTCGACGGTTAATGTGCTTCTTTGGTGAGGCTTATGGTTTTATGTTGAGGCGTCTGGTTTGGAAGATCATTTATGATCGACGGGGGAGACTGGGGGAGAGGAAACAAATATTATTTGGTTTGGAAACAATCTGAAGTCAGCTTTTTTGTGAAAAATAAGTAACAAATTAACTCACTCCGCCTTTATATAATGCAGCAAGGTCGGACTGTTAGCCTTCGTGTCAACAATTTTTTTTTGTAAAACGACAACTTGTCTTAACCCGCAATCCCTGGTTCAATTTCCACTTCTAAGCACCAATTTTCTGTAATAATATATGCTTTAATCGACTCATTGTGCTAGTGCTGAGGGCAAGTAAAGCCGGCGTCTCCACTTATTCTAAAAATAACAGATATTTACGCCTGTTAAAGAAGTGACATTAATATTCCTACCCATAATTTTTCAGGAATTCGTGTTTTGAAAATAGTTAGTAGGCACCTAACCTACTAAGTGGCCTTTCTATGTCAAAATATTTCAATCGAGCGCATGAAATGAGGAGGTATAATAAATACCGCTTTTGGCTTTTGGAACATTTCTATGGAACCAAATTGTCAAATTTCCCGCCACAAAACATCAAAAGCTTGTTAGGTTAGAAAATTAGCGCAGTAATTTTCGTAAGACACTTCACGATATCTGTTAAAAGCGACACTGGCTTTTCGAGGGAAATTTCAGGAATGAAGTAACACACGTCGGCCATGCCCCGCGCCCCGTGTGGAAGCAATTAGATATATAAATTCATTTTACATCCCAACAGATGGCGTGGAATGCTTCGTTGTTATCCTTTCTGCTAATATACATAGGTGGGCTACGTTATTGCCACGCTCTTTAACGACTCAGCTCGTATGATTAGGTTTGTTTATATTTTTAATTAAATTTATTTTATAAACTGCCAGTAAATAAAAAGGCCTGGTGTTGAGTTTGAATTAAAGTGACGAAAGTGCGTTTGAATGTTTGAAAAGGATTTGGTGTAAAAAATTTACAATGCATTCTTAATTTATATTTAGTATAGAGGCATTATTAAATTATGTTGGAAATTGACTGCGACTTCGTACGCGTTGTACGTAGGAATACAACGATTGAACCCTATTTCTCTCGGGTAGGTCCACCGAAATCGACCACAGAAGCGTCCAGTTCTTGTAACGAACAGCCCGCCTAGATCATCCGGCGGCCGGAATGGGAAATTTTCGATTTTGTTAGCAGACCTCCAAAGATAGATTTGTAAAATCTTGTAACTATGCGGAAAAACTTAACCTGAGCCGTGTCGAATTTTAGACAATCGCAGTTATCTAGAAATAATATCTAAAACAAGCCCAACGATACTAATACGTAATTGTATGACATCTCCTATAAATTTGGCTCTAATTTGCTATTTGCAATTCGCTAACGTTGCAAAAATCTGGTGATTTTAATGTAGAACGGGAAATGTGAGAAGGTCAGCCATCTTGGATTGGTCACGTGTCCACCCGCCATTAGAATGCTGTAGAAATATTATCGATGGTTGCAACATGTGTCCTTGTTTATGGTATTAATTTCGCACAGAAATAGGATATCATTCGATGCTTTCTGCGTTAGTTATATTATTAATTCTAGTCTATTCCTGAGAGAAAGAATAATCATCGTTCAAGACCGATACCTACCATGATTTTTGCTAGTTTCAGACCAAGCCAAACGTACCTATCTAAAATATGAACAACATCAGTAGATACATTAAACAGAGCGAAGGAAAACCTTGTCGCTACGTATAATGCTAATGGAGCAATCATTTTAAGAAAAAAAAAAATGCTGACCCAGATTTATTTGCCATCCCCCCCGGGGGTGCCCGCCTTGTCGTGGCGGGGGGGCTTAGTAACCGTGGTAGTGCTCGTCACACTATCCACGGTGAAGCTAAGCGGCACCCGAGGTGGAGCCGCTGCGCAGGGGTTCTGTGGATTTGGCAGGGCTCTTCGCGCATGCGGCTGGAGGCGGACGCCGGTGACGCTTGCGCTGCCGGTCGAAGCATGACCCGACTGCACTTTCCATCGCAGTCGGGTCGCCGCGGTCTCCGGTGGCGGTTGAGGGGGAAATCAGCCGCTGCTCAACCGGGGACCAAGGTGGAAGGCGCAGCAGTTTGTACTCGCTGCTGCGCCAGCTCTGGGTAAAACCAGAGCGAGATGGGGCCTTACGGCCACCCGGCGGCGGGTCGCGGAAGAATGCTAACGCGTCCCCGTGGCCCGCCGACTAACCGGCGAGATGGAGTACCGTGGGGTTTTAGTGGGTTAAAGTCCCACATAACCCGTTCCCTCACCCCCGAGGGCGCGGGTATGCATGATGCATTTCCCCACGTAAAAAAAAAAAAAAAAAAAAAGATTTATTTGCCATCCGAAGTACGAGAAGTCGATTTGTCAAGGTTCATTATAGATCTCAACTAAAATAGTAGGTAGTTTATGAAACGGGTTCATAATAGGGGTAATTAAAACACGAGTGTTTTAATTCCAAGTTATGTGCCCGTTCATACACTAGTTTATCTAATCCCATGCAATAGTACAAAACAAATTGAACCAAGATGTTTTTCTTAATCGACAAATTGGCGGCAAACCGTGGTTATCTACCTACTGCGCACGCGCGTTAACTGTCAAGTGACTCGCACATGGGCGTGTCGATATTTTCTTAGAATTTAAATGTGGCTATAACACATTTCCTCTGCCCTTTCTGCATTTAAAAAAAAACAAAACATTACGATATCGTTTTTGTATGAAAACTTCAATACTGGATTCCACGACACGCCTTGGTGGATAGCATACGCTCCTGCGGAGACGTGTTGGGGAATCCAGTTTAATCCCGCCCGCGCTGTGATGGTTGTGATTAATCAGTGATTAATAAGACATATCACGGTCGGTGGGATTATCATACATACCGATTTATTGGCTATAATCACCGTAAACGGCTATACTACTGGACATTGGCGAAATCACCGATTGATATTGGTGGAACCGCCATATTGAAAAAAAGAAGAAGAAGAAGAACTTCAATACTGTAATACATTACAGTATTGAAGTTTGACATATTACAGACGCGTGTATATAAAACATATGATTATGAAGTATAATTCGATTTTGTAATAGAGACTTTACGATATACGAGTAGATAAAGTGTTATATGATTCTACGCTTTAGATTATACGTCATGTCATGACGACCAACACACGCGTCCCGCCGTGACGTGATGGGGAATCCAGATTAATCCCGTCCGCGCTGTGATAGTTGTGATTAGTCAGTGATTATAATAGAGCATGTCACGGTCGGCAGGATCGATTAATCGGCTTAAAGGGTACAATACTTGACATTGGCAAATTACCGATTAACATTGGTGTAGCCATATAAAAGATGAAGAAGAAGAAGTAGATTAAAATATTAGATAATACAATTGGAACTTTTTTCCTTTCAGAAATTAAGGATGAATCTATGTATATATAATGAATTTTCCACACCATAAAAACAATATAAGATATTAAACACGAAATCAGGAAAAGACATTTCAGAAATCTGCGGACGAGACCCTCCATAAACGTTAACACTAAGATTTTAATTAAATTTATTGAAACAAAATCATAAATACAGGGTGACATAAATTCGTACCTTTATTAAAGCCATTAAGAGGGTCGCAGGACGCCCTGTATATCACAATTATTGTTTCCTCACACGAATACAGAAAGTGGACCCGCGTTACCTTACTTAGGTAGTGGGGGAAGGTTCGTTCGGTTTTCGTGTGGAGTTTCCCAATTGGTCAGCACTAAAATATTATTCATTATAATTAGGGCCAATTGTTTCAAGTGGTTTATAATAATTTAAACCAACATTTTAAGTAAAAACAAAATATATTAAAAATCTTCAATTTGACATGACTGTTTCTAGTATAAACTAGGGAACCGCGACTATTAAATGTCGGTTTAAAGCAAATTGAATAGGTACCTTATTGAGTAATTTATTTATCTATTAAAGAAAGATAATATATGCTATTGCAGAATTTTTTGTAGAGCATTTTAATTTTTACAATTCTTTTTTACATCATTTTATTATAAATGTCTAATACAGCATACGCCATGAAAACGCGCTTGCGCTATCTTTTCCCCCGACTTGAAATATTATTGCTCAGCTCCTAAACGTTTAATACCTAACTGAAGTAATTACCTAATAGTGACAACCGCAATAAAATCCTTTCAGTAGTTTCAGAGTGAATTGGGTACAGACAAACGGACAGACGCGGTGACATAATGCTGCTTTAGTTCCATCACTTACTTATAGAAGCGAGACTTGGGTATGGAATAAGAAGAATGAAAGTAAGATAAATGCATTGGAAATGCGGTCTTTGCGTATAATGTGTGATATAAAACGTATATTGACCGCATCCGGCACGATGTCATTCGAGAAGAATGCGGAGTGAAAGATGATGTTGGATTTGGACACGTTGAAAGAATGAAGGATGAAAAAATTACTAAAAAGATTTATGGTTGAAGTGAAAGGAAATGCTTGCAGAGGACGACCTAGGTACTTTTATTGAACATACATTATTAATCAATGGCGATATTAAAAGTACACACAATCGCCGAGCATGTATGAAAGGTATGATGAATATAAAAGAAGCGAAAGAGGTATGTCAGGATCGTAACAAATGGCATTCGATTGTCTCTGCCTACCCCTCTTGGGATAAAAGGCGTGATGATATATATTTATCATATTTATATCCTTCACTTGACATTGAAAAATCCTTTCATTTCAGATAATAAATCAAATTCTATTTTAAATTCAACTGCGGTTGGTTAGGCGTAAGCACGGGCGAGTATTAATGAAAATGAAGCAAGTTGAGAACAACCCTAGTGACAAAGCAATGGTCAATAGTATTACGGTCACGGAATACTTTACACGTCCAATTTGAATTTTAGGGAATAGTTTGTCAACTAAATTTAATTTAATATGGCAATATTTATGTATAGGATGTTCTGCATATGTCGTGACTCGTGCCTACTGGATAAGGACTTGTGTCACTTTCGCGTATACATAATGTTGCCTAACCAAATTGTAAAAATTATAAACATTAAAACTAAACAATAAAAATAACTCCACAGGTCCACGTGGAATAGTGGCAAGAATACTGGCTGCATTTCCCGGCTGAATCGCGATGCTGATTCGTTGAGCGAGGAAGGAGTCAGCCCTCTTGTCACCAGAAGAGATGATCAGTCGAGGGGATACATCTTTAATAATTTTTTTGGCATTTGAACAAACCACACTTATGGGCTTAGTTATAGCCTCACAAATACCATCGGTTAAAAGAGGGAGACTTGGTCTTCCGCTGGGTACCCTGAGAGCCATAACATGGTTTCGGAAACTGTAAGGAAGAAAATTGGCCCTAGGAAATTGTCATACCTATTTTTATATTAAATACTAGCGGACTCGGCAGACGTTGTCCTGCCCAAACGTTGGCTTGCCTGCACTACCCCTACCCCTACCCTACCCCCTACCCCTACCCCTACCCCTACCCTACCCTACCCTACCCTACCCTACCCTACCCCTACACCTACTCCTACTCTTACTCTTACTCCTACCCCTACCCCTACCCTACCCTACCCCTACCCCTACCCCTACCCTACCCTACCCTACCCTACCCTACCCTACCCTACCCTACCACTACACCTACCCCTACTCCTACCTCTACTCCTACCCCTACTCCTAGGCAAAATTAAGTTTCGCGAAGCCGACCAAACTGAAAATCAGTACTTCTAATGATCTATTAAATAACTTAAATTACATTTTGTGACTATTCAATTTGGTCGCGTTCGCGATATTATCACTTTTGTTGAGTGTCGGAACGCGACATTAGATTCTCCAACACGCACGCGAATTTTAAATTTGTGCGGTGACATTAGGAACACATCTACATTGCATAGACAACAATGAGTGCTTTTAATTTAAAATTAACTTTATTGAATAGCAATAAGGTTCAAATTGACTCTGTTATTATGGGAAAAAGAAAAGGGCTGTTTTTAGGGGTTTTTCGGCAATTATTCGAATTGTCTCACCTTTAAAACCTTCCCTGGATATCTAGGAATATTTTAAGACTAAAATCAGCCAAATCGGTTCAGCCGTTTTCATGTTATGTCGTGACAACGGAAAACGGGTTTAATTTTTATATATATAGATTATTTTTACGACAAGCTAAATGTCACAAAATGTGGTCGCCTGAGAAAAGCTAAGTAGGCGATTAACATCCATCTGACTTATGAGTTGACAAAAAGTGTTTACCTTCCATCTTGTTGGTTGGTAATTAACATTAAATATATAAATATATTATTTCTTTGTATGTATCAAATATCTCCCTTAATATTATATAAAAGTTAATGTTTGATTATTTGAAGATTATTTTTCCCTCTAATGACGAAAAATAAACAAACAAATAAAAAATAAATGTTTTTTTTTTAATTTATCAACCGTATTTTTCATTTTTTTAACAGACAATTTATGGGAACCGATTTTTATGATTGGGTTTTTGATCGACAGAGAATTCATTCGGATCGGACCTATTTTTAGGGTTTTATACATCCGATGAAAAAACTGAACTCTTCTGTCTGTCACAGCTTATTTTCTTTGGACGAAAAATTTTGAAATTTGGTCATATATGTAGAGTTTGAGGACGTATAGCGTAAATAATTGAATTGAACGCGAGTTAGACTCGCTCTTAGCTATTTTTTTTTACTAAAATATAATATTGAATGACAGTATTGTATAAGAGTGACAAAAATTAATAACAAAACAGCTGTTCACCTAGGTTTATTTATTCAAACAGTTTCAAATCACAAAACATCACCATGTATAATCCCACGTACGAACATAGTTCTTCCTAAATTTACCTATAAATCGGAAAAGGGTCACTTAATTAAGTCGCGAGGGTAAATAATAAAACTGGGACGACCATGAAGCGTCAACTTTCAACAATTTAAACTATTAACACAAGTTTTCATTGTTCCTACAATGGTCGTTACAAGCGAAATTATATTACTATTTGTTATTTACTGTTTATTTCGAATTGTTAAGTTTTTATTTTTTTTTAGATTACAAAACGTTTATTTAAATATATAAAAACCGTCGTAAATAATTATGAAAATTGGTATTGAAATTAAGAAAAGTAGTTTACGCTAGTTTGGACACGTTGAAGGATGAAAGATTGACTAAAAATGTTTATATGTGAAAGGAAATACTGGGAAAAAAAGAAACGAAAGAGATCTGCCTACCCCTCTTGGGATGAAAGGCGTGATGATAGTTAGATAGATAGCTATTTTTTAGGGAGTGTAGAGGTGCACTAAGAAAAGATTTTTCGAAAATCAACCCCCTGTGTGGAAAATCGTATTCCCTGCGTACCCTATTTACATAAATTACATCATTATTCATAATACAATACGAAGTCGCGGGCAACCGCTATCATTTATACAATCACAGTCACGTAAATAAATATTGAAGTCATACATTGTTACTCTCTGGCCACACTGAAAGTCACAAAAGAAATCGTTATGCCATGAGATTGCAAACTGTTATTTTATTTCTTAAGAAACGATACCCAAACGTCTTTTAAATGTCCTAAAATCGATTATGGTAAAGGGGTTTAGCAACCCTTTATTCTTTGCCGTCTTTCCTTTGATTTGTGCCGACTCTTAATTGCCATCGACTTAATGAATTCCAAGTGAAGAATCTTAAATTAACAAAAGTTTTCAGGGAGATTTTCTCTTTTGTTTTTCTTTTAATTTTTCATTTAAAAGTTATTAGTAAATGCAAAATTATCGCATTCGGAACAAAAAAATCACATGCAACAACAAAACTTAATAGATCTATTCAATTTACTTCGGATGACATGTAAAACCGGCGTCCAACCAACCAAACTTCTTCTAAAAAAAACAGATGACATATCTAGGTACATTAATAGTCACCTGGAACACTGGTGTCCTGTAATGGTAGGTGAATCCGAAAGTAAAAAGTTAGTATGTATCTAAAATGATATTGGAGCCATTGTAAGTTTAACATTTATAAAACTTGAGCAATATAATAATTCGTAGACATTTAATTTTCTTATCGTTAGAGTGTGCAGTATTCAAATTTTGAAATTGCACTTGGTATCTCAGTGTTGCCAACTTCGCCGACACAAACTCTCGATCGTCGAACATCAAAGTGTTGAAGAAATTAAAAGTTAAAAACTCAGTTTGCCCCCGGCAACAGACGTCGTTGGTCGTCTGGTCTGGGTCGTCTGTAACAAAGATTATATTTAAAAAAATTATAAATGTTTTATAGTACACGTCTTGTGCCTTGGGCTCCGATAGAGCGGAATATAATTAGAATTTTAAGCAATAAGCAAGATATATTACATTAACTCGAGGTTATCGACGAATATAAGCGCCTTAAAATATTATTGTAACAATGTACCAATGTACCAATGGGGTTTTTTAATTAAAAACGTATCTACATAATCCGACAAACCACACTTAGAGGCTTTTCCATCTAAATATACCTCAACAGAACTCGCCACTTGTTAGGTATAGCCTCACAAATACCATCGGCTAAACGAGGGTGGAGACACGGTTTCGGGACCTGTATGGCAGCCCGTGAAGAAAGAAAAAAAAAATTGCTAGAGGAAGAAAACCTTATGCTTTGTTTATTTAATTTTGACAGTTAGCTCCTGTGTTCATTTTTCAGAGTGTATTTTGTAGAATAGAAAATAGCATGCCTTCGTCAAATGAAAGCTATCACAGTTGATTCAGAATTATGTTTTGTACATCCCCAATTTTGTATGTCAATGACATAATCCGACAAACCACACAGATTCTTTTCCATCTAAATATACCTCAACAGAACTAGCCACTCGTTAGGTATAGCCTCACAAATACCATCGGCTAAAAGAGGGAGACTTGGTCTTCCTATAAAATGTATATCAGATTCTATCTAAATAGCTCAGTATTCGGCGTTCTTATATATTTTGTATGATTGTAAGCTATTTATCCTTAAGTATCACATCAAATTACGTATGTTACAGCAATGTTCACAAAAGTTTTAATAATACAGCCAACCCTCGCACGCTCGCTTTTCGACGGATCTTAGAAGTCCTCTGAGAAATCAACTGCTCGCTTGCTGTGTATCGTCAGCTAATTACGAAGATAACGTAAAATTGAAACTTACTTTTATAGATTTATCTAGATCGGGATTTAGATTTCAAGCCTATCAAAAATATTTTTAAATAGTCTTTCTTTCTAGATAATTGTTATCATATTATATATTTTTCCATGCTTGTCAAAAATAAGAAAAAAGAAGAAATAGAGTCTGTCTAATGAATCGTATAATTTGATTATTTTTAATGTTAAGCCGCCACTTTTATAGTTACACAAGCTTCTGTCCGCGGTTTCACCCGCGTGGAAATAGATACAAAAAGAAATAATCTCGTGGCTGTAATTTGCCCCACCCCTGCCCGCTTTCGCGGTATAAAAAGTAGTATATGTCAGTCTCTGACCCCTAAACTACCACTAGGTATTAAAAAAAAAGTATAATCTATCTCTGTTCCAAATTTCATCCAGATCCGTTCAGCCGTTCTGGCGTGATTGAGTAACAAACACCCATACAAACTTTCGCGTTTATAATATTAGTGGGATTATATTGAAATGTATAAAACATTCTAAATAATTATGTAAGTAAATGAAATTTGAAAGTTACAGCAAGTCAGATGTCCATGGTCATATAGGTAGAAAATAACACTGAAAAACTGAACTCGGACGAGACAATACAAAAAGGCGCTAATTTCCTGAAACCAAAAAGTGGTAATGGTTATGCGTCCCCGCGCCAGCTTCGTTTGTCTCACGATAACGCGCGCTTACAATTAACTGGGACGGTATTATGTAACATTGGAACAGAAACAAACTGTAGGTACTTACCTACTAGGTTTTTTTACTTTTATAATAATATTACTTGAAAAAGAACATGCGGTATAAAAACAATTATATTTAACAATAAAAAAAACACTCAATAATATGTAGGTACTAAGGAACAAATGCAGAAACAAATAAGCGCGAGTCCAACTCACACTTGACCGGTGTCTATTATTTTCTGTTTGTATTATAGTTATACTAGTTAGACGTTTACTTGTATGTATTGCTATTATTGCCATTATTAAGATCGAGCAAAAAAAAACGCCGATTAAAACAGGTTTCTTGTATGGGCACCCCCTTTAATTTTTTTTAATGTTATTTTTATTATTTTAGCGGCCATAGTAGTGTCTACCTATTACGGTTCAAAATATAGGCCACACATTGGTCCGGCATCGCACCGAAAATTTCCCATTCCGGCCGCCAGACGATCTAGGCGGACCATTTGTTACAAGAATTGGACGAGTCTGTGCTCGATTTCGGTGGACCGTACGGCGGCGCGGTGGCGATTGGACGAATGGGTGGGCACCTTTAGTAATAGGGTTTCCGTTGGCACCTTTTGGGTAAGAAACCCTAAAAAATGATTATGAAAAAGAAATGGAAGGGAAATATTATAAGTAAACAATATAATTTTAGTAAAGTAGTAAACGTTTAGAAAAATCCTAGAAATCTACGCGGGCCAATTTTTTTACTATCTTTCAAATATTACGGGCAAGAATCCCAAAAATAATACCGAAATAGTAATTTATGAAACGGGTTCATAATTATAATAGGGGTAATTAAAATCAAGTGGATTTTTTAATTGCATCCACGAGCGTTTTAATTCCAAGTTATGTGCCCGATGTATGAACATACACTACCTTATCTAATCCCATGCAATAGGTATTTTAAATAATTGACCAATATCTTAATCGACGAATGGTTACCTACCGCGCATGCGCGTTACCTGTCAAGTGACTCGCACATGCGCGTGTCGATATTTTCATAGAGTTTAATGTATATCCTCAACCCTTCCTGCATTTAAAAAAAAAACAAAACATTACGATATCGTTTTTGTATGAAAACTACATTACAGTATCGAAGTTTGACACATTACAGACGCGTGTATATAAAACATTCATTATGAAGTATAATTCGATTTTGTAATAGAGACTTTACGATATAAGAGTAGATAAACAGAGTTTACATGCCTAAAGACCCTTACTCTAACATTTTCTATACAAATATTCCATGTTAGATATATCCACACCGCATCAATGGAGTAAAGTTTTCGCATCAACCCCTCCATTTTAGTAATTAGACGTGACTTGGAGGCCATAATCGTTAATGTTTAGCACCGTCCACATATTTCGCTACCTTTTGTGCAAATGCACCCGCTGTCTCGAATGCGTGTGGATAAGCACTGTGTGATGCTATTCTCTTAACAACCTGTGTACAATCAGTTATAATTAAATAAAAATAATCTGTCTATCTATCTATCATCACGCCTTTCATCCCAAGAGGGCTAGGCAGAGACAATCGAATGCGATTTGTTGCTATCCTGACATACCTATTTCACTTCTTTTATATTCATCATACCTTTCATACATGCTCGGCGATTGTGTGTACTTTTAATATTGCCATCGATCAATACATTTTTTATATGTTCAATAAAAATACATCTATTGTGAACCTCTTTTTTAAGTTTTTTAAATTTTACCAGGCTAGACTCAACAAAAATGCAAATAAATAACACAAGTTTGGAAACCAATGAAACCAAATTATAGTAGTATTATTGTTTATTAAATTAAGGTGTGGGTTCTTTGCAAGCTTTTACCTTAAGTATATTATAATTTAGTAATTTAAATTTCTTAAATAATCCTTAAAAGTCCTTAATTCACTTTTCACCCACCGGTGTATATGAAAATCAACTGTTCACATATAAAAATATAAAAGTTACTTTACCAGATGTTATAAGTAGTATTTATTTTATGATGGTCCCTGAGCTGTCTGGATAACTACACCATACATTTGGTCACCAGACCGGATCAGCTCAAAAGAATTTCTGGAATATTTTTATTATGAAAATTAAAATCTAAGAGATTTAAAATAAATTTAGTCTAACAAATACTATGGGAATCATCTGAACTTTACCAGGTTAAAGACATTTTAGTTTAGTATATATTAAAGTTTACAAGTTTAAAGGTACCTAAGTACTGCTTATATTGTGTAAACAAACCTGGTTTTTTATTTAACTAATACTTAACAGTAATCATGGACTCTAAACTACTGTTATATCCCTAGGTTAGTAATATTATACACAGAAATACATTCTTGGTATGTATACCTAGATATTTTAATTAACCAACAGAATAAGTCCTATATAATTTGCTATTAAAACTTACCCAAACGAACTTGGACTATCATTTATTCAAGACTTTTTATTAGTTGAATTTATCATGCAACTGACAACAGGTTATAATTGTTGTTGATATGGTTTAACCTGGAATTGTTTTCATAAAGAAAATTGTTTTTATAAGAGTAAACTGTGTCATTTTGATTTTGTGAGTCTTGAGATCAGACGCAAGATATTGGACTTGATGTTCCTACACAAATTGGTAAATGGGCGGGTTTCAACCTCTGTCCTGTCTTTGATATCTTTCAAGGTTCCTGAAAAAGTATCCAGGAGACGACAAACATTTTGTTTCCCTCGTTGTACCTGTGGCGACATTGTATGGTGACACGAAACATTAAGAAGGTAATGTCAATAGACGTCAGACAGAGACATGTACGATAGAGACGTGTTATTTTAATTTAGTTAAACACGAGGTTTAATATTATGTTTATTGAAATACACCAAGTGAATTTACGTGTGGTTTAATTGTTATAATATATAGGCGTAACATACATTATATACCAATAAAATAGCTTATAATAATCCTTTACATCGATTGTGCCGACTCTACGACGATATAGTATGCCACGGAGACTACGATGTGGATATATTCCACAACTCTATCAATAAATTCAAAGTTGACTTGAATAGATGTTTCAGTAGGTACTAGGTGGTATTATTTATGTACTTACCTATGTGTATTTCAGAGTGGTGGATTTGTTTTGGGTGTGTTTATTGTTATGTTTAATTTTAATTTTGATTCTGGTTTTAATTTCAATTTTGAATTTGATTTTGATTTGAATTTTTAATTTTGATTCTAGTTTTAATTTTGATCTTTTTTATTTTAATTTTGATTTGATATTGATTTCAAGTTTTTATTTTGATCTAGTTTTTGCTTTTAATGTTATAATTCCTTTCTTTATATTACAATTACCTATGTACTTTTTCTCATGTATGATAACTTGTAGTCAATAACGTGTAAATGTACAGCCATGTCGTGTTCACTGCCAATTGGAATATCTGTATAAAAAGTGTTCTATCCTGTTAAGTAATATTAAAAATATTAAATATAATATACTGTACCCACATTCACGTCGCAAACAAAATTGTTATAACATCATATTAGTTGTATTTGTATAGGACTAAACGGTCCCGGTTATGGGATGGACCCTACAGGTGTACAAATGGGTTGTCCACAGGGTGTTCATTACGAGATTGGGTTGGAAACAAAGAATATTGCACCATTCAACCCTTATTAGGTAGTTGTTTGGGAACGTTATGTTATAGGCACCCTGCACCGTAAACAGAATCGTATGTAGATGATTATTTTTCTTCTTCTTGTTTTATTGTAGCTCCGCCAATGTTAATTGATGATTTGCCAATGTAAAGTATTATAGACTTTACAGTATCAATATGCCGATTAATCGATAGATGATCCCGCTGACTGTGATTTGTAATCACAACTAACATTGCCATTGTCACGACATGACATAGAATCTAGATGATTATTAAAATGCGGTCATTCAAGTGTGTATATTCTGACAGTAAAATGTTGCTAGGGGAGGCCACACAAAATACAAAGTCAAGTTAAAATATTGCCAATTATGAGTTTATAAGAAGTGAGCTCGAAAATTATTTCACTGTTATAATATAAAGCCAATACATAGAGTACTAAGCCTATGGAGGGGCCATAGACGGGCTCCCCCTTTCGCCAATTTTTCCCCCTTTGACCAGTTAAACTGACCAGGTGCGCAGTAATAAGTAACCTTAGATTTTGTTGGTATCGTTTAGTGTCGCAAGACAGAGCTCTAGGAAAATAGTTAATTGTGATGTTTTAAATGAGAAAGGCGATCTAGGACGTCAAACTTGCTGAAACATAGTGTTTCCAATCATTAATTATAATTATTATGTTTGTATTTTAACATAATCATCATATAACGTGAAATCCGTTGCGACAATAAAACGACAGAAAAATACAGTGGTACAGGGGCTAGTACTAGACGTTTACCTCCCCTCCCGCCAAAATTGGCAGAAAAAATTGTTCGGTGATTTAGCTCTTCCCGTCTCCAGTCTTAAATACTCAAAGAGCCAATAGGTATTTTATTTTATTTTATTTTACTAGAAACAAGGTTCCATAAGATATTGCAATATTTACAATTAATACCGGAGAAAACGATCAAACGGGCTAAAAATAAAATATTAAATGTTTTTATATCTCTTATTTCAATTTAATGCACTATACTTGTTTGTGCTTTTCATTCAAGTATGGCAAGACTTTCTTTTTGAAAAAATCTCGGAAATGTCGGTGGTCGAGTGGGTAAAACGTCGGCTCACAACTGAGAAGTCGCGGGTTCGATCCCCACATCCGACCATGTACCAATGGGGTTTTATAATAAAACATCTATTCACATTATCCGACAAACCATGCAAAGAGGCTTTTCCATCTACGTACCTCAACAGAGCTGGCCACTCCGTTAGGTATAGCCAGTTAGGTGAAGATTTTTTTTGCACTATACTAAGTTTGTGCTTTTCATTCAAGTATGGCAAGACTTTCTTTTCGAAAAAGTATCGCAAATATCTAGATCATCATCTACTTAAAATACAACCAACAATGTAGGTAGGTACACGCCACATAGCATTTTCCGTCTACGAACTACGAACGTGTGTAATCAAGAAACTTTCCCGACAGTTTGACCACCTGTAGCAGTAAAACTTTATTCATGACTTTTAATAAATGAACTTTATCAGTAGGTTAAATTTAATAAGTGTAGGTAATGTATAAATATTGGCCAAGGGCGAGTCGAACTTACGTTTAGGTTTTCCTGTAAAATAAATTTCGTTTTTTTTTTCAAAATTTTAGACTTAGTAGTTTTGGAGATAAGAAGGGGGCGCTAAATTTATAATTAATATTTAAAATTAAAATTTAAACTATGCATTTTAAAATTATAAAAAAAATTATTTCTTATAATGAGCCCTTTCATTTGATATGTCACATGATGCACTTGGAATTGTTTTTTTATATTTTAATTTTCCGCTATAATTAAACCCCAAAAATCGAAATTCGATTATTTACGCTATATGTCCGTGATTGGGTCATCAATCTCTAAATATGTACCAAACAACCTTTTTCGTCCAGTAGATTCGGAGAAAATAAGCTGTGACAAACAAACAGACGATGCTATAAGCAAAACGTGGACATTGTTACCAAAAATTGTGGCCAGGTCCCAAAGCGTAAGTATGATCATCAAAATAACTTAAGAAAATGATCGTGATCATTGCTATTTTAAAATTAAATAAAATTTTCAAATACAAAGTTAATAGATACCTATTGATACGCCAAAAGACAATCTATCAATTAGTGAGAGTAAAAATGGCACGAGAGTAGGGTGGCCATCAGTTTAGCGTTTAATTAACATTCCGCAACACCTCTCCCCATCAAGGAGCGTAGAATTAAACCGGTATCATTCCCGCCGTTTATTGACAGCCTCAGCGATGCTCACGGGGACGTCAACATTTTCTTACCTAAGGGAAAAATATTTAAACAATAGTTTATAACAAAAATAGCAAAACAAAAAGGATTGAAAATTGCTGAGAGGACATAGAAAAGTACAGTTTATATTTATGATAAATATGTCCAATAATTTATTTTTTTAAACATTTTCATTTGAATTACTGTTTATAAAGTCAGTTTCTGAAAATTTCAGAGATTGATGCATATTATTCTTGAAAAATACTAGATGCATTAACAGGTAATATTTTATATATAAATTATTTATAATATAAAAAAAAACAATGTTTATTTTAAAATTAAATTAGTCTATCCAAAGGTTTAACGTCACTGGGAGCAAGTCTGCCGATCGTACCGAGACGAGAGTTCGACAGCCCCCTTCTATTTTCTAATCGGCACCAGCATCTTACCACGGTATAATCTGCTTCATCAAAAAAGGTGCAATTTTTTCGGAAAATTAAAAATTACAGTAGAACTTGTTGTCTTTGTTATGTTTTTTAATTATTCTTATACTATATAGATTGCAAAATATGAGCGATATAAATTTTAAATTCAATTCAATTGTGACCACAATAATATTATTATAAGGTACATACTCTTATGAGGATCAATACCGCAATAATAAGAGAAGTTCTAGGATAATAGACTCAGCCAGTACTAATTGTATTAAAAATAAGGTATCCAATAAACCTTTCATCATTTTGAATGTACGCGAGCGCAGTTCTTCTGAAAAGTAAGAAGGTGACAGTTAAAGTTTTATAAAGTCACGTTACAAGAAATTAATCGCCATTAATGAAATGGCTAACCTTATAGATAACTAGCTAGAGATAAGTTACACGAAGCAAATCTAGGAATTTAAATGTAGCACCGAAATTATTAGAATGGTGTGCACTCCTTTTATATTAATGTGGCCAATTTGTAAGCGGGCGCGAGACTGTATGCCGCTATTTGTACAGCAAACCGGCGCCCCCTCTCAATAACGAAATAATTCCCTCAACTCGACAATTTGCGAAAATAAAACAATGTCTTGTTCCGTACGCTAATATTAGTTTAATTACATTAGCGCGTTTCATTTAATTAAGTTCCACTTAATTTCGGTATTACACTTTTTATTAAATCTTAACGTTTTGGATCGAAATTGACAATATCGTGTGTATTTAATTAATTTTGAATACAATTTCTACACGGGCTTCCCTGGTAAACGCTAGTTGCTATAACTTTAGGATATTTTACTTATATATATTCGAAATACTTTAGACTGAAGATTGAAGAATCCATACAAGAAACCATTAAAGTGTCTGTGTGTATGTCCCAATAACCCAATGATTATCAAGATAGACTCTGATTGTTGTCTCATTTCGAAATAATACAAGCCAAGTTGTCAAATAAAAAATTAATTTTCTAGATCGATTTGTATAAAGTCAAAGTCAAGTTGATTTAGTAAATTCCGACCTGATAGTTCAAGGGAGAAGAAGTCGTGTCAATTGTCGCTCTAGGTTAATCAATCAGTGTCTTGTTGATTTCCCCTTTATTCTTTAACAATATGTTCTGTAGATTTGTTTGAAATTGCAATTCATGTTTTTTGGTACCGTTTTTTAATACAAATGGTATTAATGGCTTTGGGCGAAGCTTTGTTTTCTGAAATTGACATACCTGGTGCCGAACCAGTTGTTAAATTGCTCTAAGAACATTTTTTCTAATAGAATATTTAAAAAAATACTGAAGGCAACAAATCGTTTGTTATGGTTAGGTTCACTAATTATATCAAACCAATATCAATAAGGTTTCTAAAAACAAATTACCTTTATAGAATAACTTCTCTGTTTGTCTAACTGTACGTATTTTTCATCACTGTTATTTGCAATTAGGATATAATTGGAGAATACTCCAAATTATTAAAAGTATTAATATAATATACTTACCACTTTTTTTCGGAATTTACATGACAAATAAATAGTTAGTAAAAAATAAAATGTTAATCTTGCAGTATTCCCTGTTTTCGACTCAAACTTTTGCTTGGTCGATTTTTATTGAATTAATTAATTAATTACAACTGATAAGTCAACTCAATAGGTATTCATGCACAATAATTTTCTATATTATGATTTGCCCCAAATTAATTTTAAATCAAAATGTATCCTTTAAAGTTAACAAATGTATATTTGATTAAAGAAAATTAAAGATTACATCTGACACAAAGCTAACTTAAAAGCAAGAACCAGTCAATACCAACGACAGTATGATAGCATCTCGAGGAGTTTTGCGTCAACAGGCCGAATTAAGAGAGAAGATTATTTTGATGAGAAATCAAAGGAAATCGACTAATATACTTGTTTACATTACACCGTGGAGTATAACAAAGAGATTCGCCGATACAGGGATCAGGCAAAACTGACAACAATATTCTTGTCCCGGAATTACTAAAAGTTGGGACACAGTAGTGGACGCGGTTGTTCTTAGGTCAAAATATTTTTTTTAAAACAACTATGTTGGTATGTAAAAAAATCTTGGAAGTCGAATTTAACCAACTTCTAATTGTCGTATCGATTTGAGACTCTGCAAGTGCATGTAATTCGGATGACAATATACAATAATTTGGTACCATTGATCTGATCTGATGATGGAGCCAGGAGGTGGATAGTGTAGCTCTGTAACGAAATGACGTAACCCCATCGAGTTTGGGATTGTTTTATTTGTCTTCACAAGTACTCTGGTCCTATATGATGTCTAGGGCCCTGATGATGCAGCCGGACGGTGGCCACAGAAACTCTGTAGCGAAACGACGTAACCGTAGGCTCATTTGGTTTCCGCAAGTGTGCCTTAATGACAAAGGGTGTTTTTAGACCTTGGAAGACAAAGCTTTCTCATGTTACCGATGTTGTTTTAAACGCTAAAGTTTCCTCATTTTGCCAAGGTTTATTTTGATACAGTGGCCATGCTTAGACATTATTACTAGTGGCTCTAGCCACGTCATTCTAACTAATATAAAAAATGCGAATGTGTATTTGTTTGTTTGTTTGTCCTTCTTTTACGCCACAACAGAACAACGGACCGACGTGATTTTTTGCACATGGATACCTTCGGGGTAAATTTTATGTCACATTGCAAAATTTTCCACAGGCAAAGACGGGGCGGGGCGGAAAAAAGCCAAAGTGTTGCGTTGTTTAAATGATAAGAACTGGTAAATGCCGCATCCATAGGTCCTCTGCACATGTTTTACCTATCTTATGTATCCCATTAACTCGGATCGTTTTAGGAACAAATTCGATCGAGAAAGTTCCGAACAATGGCTTCTGAACACCTTGCAACTCTCACCACTGTCGAGGAGGGATTCCATATCTGTTTCTAGATAGATTACATGATATGCAATTGTTGGAAACAAATTAGTTATATTACGTTGTAGGTTGTAGGGACGGCTTATTTGCTTTTTGTCAAATTCTATGTCTGTGACAAATCGTAAAAAAACCAGCTGAGTTTTATACCGCAAATAATCAGGAAATAACTGCTGGTTGTAAATCCATAATTTTTCTGGGATAAATTATCCCCAATTTCTCTGTAAATAATCCACCTGATTCTCTGTAATTGAGCATTTAGTTACTTATTCAATAAATCTAAGTGAAATAGCTGTTATTTTTTCAATGGGTTTTATTGAATAGGAAATATGGGTGCTTAAACTTTGCCCCCGGTTTCTCTTTCATAAACTATCACAAAGCTCTTAAATTTTTTACAGCGCTGTTATACCATTACCCTTTAATTAAACGTCTTGCGTTTTTTGTAGCTTAAAGAAAATTCAAAATAATAAATTATGAAAGAGAAAACAGGGACAAAATAATTCTTTTATTTTACCACCCATATTTCCTATTAAAAAAAAACAATTGAAAAAATAACGACTATTTCACACTAATGTAAATAAAGTAACTATTGCTAAATTACAGTGACATACAAATTATGGATATAAGGCTCTATAGGATAAGAACCCGCTGTCCGGTTTAATGTGCTCCCCGAAACATTATTATTAGGCAAAATTGGTACACATTTTGATATTTTTAGTTCGAGACAGTTTTGAATCCCTCATTTTAACCAGAATGATCCCGAGTTCGTAGTTCAGAAATTGGTATGCCATGTCTCAGAAATAGAAGCCAAACATATAAGGTTCCTTCAAAATGGTCACTTTGAGTTTGTAGACGTGAGAAAACCACTATATACTTGCATAATAAACAATTTGGTTTTACTCGGGGTCGCTCAACGACTGATGCTAGTGTTGAGTTAATTAAACATATTTTTGATGCCTGGGAGGAGTCGCACGATGCTCTGGGAATATTCTGTGATTTATCCAAGGCGTTCGATTGTGTCCATCATGAAACATTGATTAAGAAATTATATCACTATGGAGTTAGAAATACAGCTTTGACTTTATTGCAATCATATTTACAGGGCAGAATTCAAAAAGTGGACGTGAATGGAAAGCTTTCTTCCGGCTCAATAGTTTCAATCGGTGTACCACAGGGCTCGATCTTAGGTCCTTTTCTATTCCTCGTCTATATTAATGACTTACCTTGCCTCGTAAGGGATAACCATGACATTGTGCTATTTGCAGATGACACATCACTTCTATTTAAAATAAAACGACAGCAACAGGTTATTCATGATGTGAACCATGCACTATCAAAAGTAGTTAACTGGTTTAATGTAAATAACTTGCTATTGAATAGCAATAAAACTAAATGTATAAAATTTACATTACCAAATGTAAAGCAAGTAAAAACCAGTATAATTGTTAAAAATGAGGAATTAGAGGCAGTAGATGCTACAACATTTTTAGGTCTGAGATTGGACGCGAAACTGCAATGGGGTCCTCATATCAATAATCTTTCAAATAAACTTAGCTCTGCTACTTTTGCAGTAGAAAAGATTCGACAGCTGACTGATATGGACACGGCTAGATTGGTTTATTTTAGCTACTTCCACAGCGTTATGTCATATGGAATTCTTGTGTGGGGTAATGCCGCGGATGTAAATAGTATTTTTATTTTACAAAAAAGGGCTATTCGTGCTATATACAAAATGGGTCCACGAGAGTCACTAAGGGAAAAATTTAAAAGTATTAATATAATGACTGTGTATGGTCAGTATATATTTGAAAATTTAATGTATGTCCGTAAAAATATTTCTACATTTAAAAGAAATAGTGATAGGCATAATGTAAATACAAGAAGTAAACATAAGCTTGCACCGCTCTCTGCTAGGCTCCATAAGGTTGGAGGTTCATTTAAATGTTGTTGTGTGAAATTTTATAACAAACTTCCAACCCATGTACAAGATTTGTCTGTTAAGAAATTTAAATTATTTATTAAAAGTAAACTTATGTCCAAAGCATATTACCATATAGATGATTATTTGAAGGATGGTAAAGCTTGGGACTAAATTGTTATACCTACCTAAATGTAACTTTATTTTATTTATTTTGGTTTGACGTTGATAAGCAATCCATGGATTCTACATCAATAAACATTATTTGAATTTGAATTTGAATTTATAGTTGTTCCAAGGAGAGAATACCACTTTGACGTTTGTTATTTTGACATAATTAGTGATGTCACCATAGACAGTTATTGCATACTTCCTAATACCTAAATACTTTTGTAATTATTACCTGGTATTTTAGACTGTGATCCCTGAAATAACTAATACAATGCATGTAACAACAGTAAGTTATTAACAATAGTATTTATACCTACCAAGGTAATTGTTTTTCCCTGTCGTAATTGGTTTGTTTTTATACAAAATAATTACTTTGACTGGATAAGCACGTTCGGTGTGCGGTCATGTCACCTTTTTACGTGTTTTTGTATAGATAATTCCATGTTTCATGTCAAAAATAATAGTAAAATAAAAAAGATTAAATTAAATTTATACACGTATAGTATTTTATTCAGAATCGCCAGTAAAATCGTACTCCTAGTATTTCGTGCTACATCACTAAAATTTTAAAAACAAAAAGTGTCTTACATAGTCCATACGATGTAACCTTGTAAAATCGCGGCCCGAAATGAAGAATGTTTTTTTCTTTATTCCTTAAGAGCATTAAAAAGTTTAATTATAACATTTAATGTATAGTTCCGAAACGTATTATTTGCAAATAACATTTCTATTGTTAGAGCTTTTTACGCCGAAAAAAATTACCGTAATTTGAGCCCCATTCCAAAGTTAGTTCGCATGTTAAACGTCAAAATGGTATTCTCTCGTTGGAACGACTATAGGTATTAAATTAGTTGACACTGGAAACATGTAAACTTAGAAATAAAAGACATTCAAGTAGAAACTCTTGCTTTAGATGGAACTTACACTTGTAATTTTGTTTCAAGTTTTCCTTCTTCACAACCAACCTCAAAATTGTTTCGCAATATTTATGTAGATAATTTATGAGTAAGGCCTAATGGCATGGCAATGACTAAACTATGAAATAAACCCATAACTTCGTTTCACAATCGTCTTGTAGTATTAACCTCCTCAAAATTCCATCGTATAAAATGAGTTAGACATCGTGAAGATATAAAAAAGTTCTTTAGATTTTTTAGAGGATTACACTGATGGAGAGAGTAGTACACTCACGAGTTCTCTAAAATCATTTTTTGAATTTTTAGTATAATGGATTAAAGTGGATATAACGTGAACCTAGAGGATTCTGGAGGAATAGGGTTTTGTTCTGGTCAAGTTTTCGAAGAATAGTCCAAACACTTGATCTGTCTTAACAAGGTAGGTTAAATTAAACTTGTACCACTGAGTACTAAGTCAGCAGTTATTGATGGGTCTTAGTGAGTTATAGGGGTGGGAGGTGACACTGTATTCTCGAACAAGGGGGACGTTTAACCAGATTAATTTGTGGGCGTGCGTTAACATTCGGGACGCGAATTGAGTGCTTACTCAATGTGTTTGGTTTGCTTATAACGTCTAAGATGGGTTAGTTATCTCAATTTTTGTGAGACAATATTAATTCTGTTAGGGTCAGATTTCATCCTCACACAGTGGACACGTTCTGCATACGAATAAATAAATAATAAAAGTCTTATTTTACTGAGTGAAAGCAAGAATCATTAACAAATAGCCACTGGTAAAGAATTTTGACAGTGATCCTGTTCATGTTATGGTATTTGAATATCGAAATAAATATTTTTTATCATAACTAGTGCCTTATCCCCAAAACAATGCCGTCACTTATTGAACCCAAAAATACAATTTCTTGTGTTTTCTAAGATAATTATGTAAAGCCATCCACACTTCTGCAGTACTGTATTCAAGTGACAGCCAAGAACCTGGGACTCTCTGGAATCATTTTGATTCGTACTTTTGAAGACCTTTACTAACAAATATTTCCAATAACCTTAAGGTCAGACTTTGTTGATATAACAAAATGATTTCCCCCCTTAGTATACGGTACATATCAATTTATAGTCCCACAGTATCGGAACTTAGTCGCTGCACTCATTACTGAAGTAACATACTACCTAACTTAGGATATAAATTAAAACTGTTGCGGAATAGATTTGGCAGGTCAGATGTGGCTACAATATTATACTAGCTTCCAGCCCTGGCTTCGCCCGTGGTCTTTCATCCGGCCCTCCAACTATCTCTTATTTATAAAACATAGTTTAAATAAGTGTGAGAATAGATATCGTGTGGTAGGTGTCCAGTGACATCCCCACATAATGTTATATATCCTTTTTTTATATGCCATAGTTTTGAGCTTAATGTCTTGTTTGACTGTTAGCACACCCAGATCCTTGTGTATCCGGTCATTTGTCACATATTGGAGTTAGATGAAGTTCCCCAAAGTTGGATACTATATGTCCTGTTTGGCTTCAGGATGAATATGTATAGTAACAACTTGTTTTCAAGAGAGAGTTGGAACTTCCTGTGTAATAGCCAATACATTTTAAGGAAACAAAGTCCTATAGGTACCTATAAGTGCTATATGTTTTCGCCATGTGAGTCATCTATCTAAATATAATCCTAGGTACCTAGCATCGTCAGCTTGTGGACATGTATCTCGCCTAGTTGTACCTGTGACCTGCACTGATTTGCTTTCATTAGCTTTGATTCTCCAATCTATCAAGTTCAAACTATTCTGTAGTTTAGAGGATGCTTGTAGTGGGGTTTCATCAATAGCTAATACTGCAGATTTGGGAGCATCTTCCCATAATCTAAATTATTTGAAATGTTAAAGATAGTTGAAACTCGTAATTATCTATTTCCATGAAAATTTTCACGGGCTTCGCGACGGTGGGGAAAAAGCTAATAGAAAATAATTTAACAGAGATGAATATCGCTGTAGGTTTTTAAAAATACAGCCTTAAGTGGTAGTTAATGATAACACGGGGTGTCTGGTGACCGTGCTAGCTCGTAAACATGTCGCCGTTTATTTTGGACCAGGTGTGAACTACGTTTTTAACATACATGAGGAAGGAAGCAATTTTTTCATCAAATATCATACATTTATTCATTAATGGGATAAAAAAAGTAAATGCTAGAATCCTGATACATGTATATGACGTGAAATAATATTTTGATGGAAATAATAATTTTAATTCCTTTTTTTTTAATTTGTTATTTATAATTGTTTCTTATTTTCTTTTAATATTTTCATCCTAATAATATATTTTTTATTTCAGAGAATTTTGAATATTTTGTATATGTTTTGATACCTTTTAAATTTTATATCTTAATAAATTATATATAAATAAAATAGATACTTTTGTGGCCAAATGTAATTATATTATATTATTTTAATCTATTAATCTGTTGTGCTGTGAATTTTTAATAAATAAATAAATTAATGGATAAAAATTTATGGAAAATCCGCTGTGGATGGGATTTGAACCATGTGCATCCTGCGCTGCGCTGCACCCCATCTAGGCCACCGTACAAAAATTTACAACTTCGTGTTGCTAAGGCTTTTCTCTGATATATAATTTTCAGCCAGAGGCAAATTACTGAATTTCTGAAAAACTACTGAACTGATTTTCATCATATGTCTATGATAATGTCGAGAAATTATTATATCCTTAATAAAATAAGTTGTCAAAATCGGTACATTATAAAGTCAGTTTTTTCAAAATTTCTGAAAAACTAGTGAACCAATTTTTATGAGAAAAAAATAGGACCAATCCGGAAGAATTACTTATCTGTAGAATAAAAAAGAAATCATCAATATCGGTTCTGGCAAAGTAATCAATGTTTATACATGCATAAAAAATACGTGAAAATCTTCTCTCCTTTTTTTCGAAGTCAGTTAAAAACAGAGGAAATAACTGATTTCCTAAAAATCAAGTAAATTTATTATATATGTTCAGTGAGTTATAAGTACTAGAGAAGACGCTACCCATCACTCCTATGTTCCATTCAATTGCGGCGATCGCGCCGCACTTCACACAGTCGCTTGCTAGCTGTTGAGCAGTTATACGCTAATAATTGTTTTTAATCGAAAAAATTTGAAAGTCATACAATATGCCGTGGTGTGTGTTGAAATATGAAACTAATAATTCAAGGAATACGGCGAAGTGTAAAGGAATAACTTTCCACCGTTAAGTAACTAGGTATAATCATTTTAAAATTAAATACGAACATAAAATTTATCAGACGCATGTTGTGTCATTCGACATAGACTAAAAACATTCAGAAGTGAAAATAGGTAGAATTGGTTGACGTTCCCGTATATAGCGGAAAATAATACAATATATTTTCTACGCAGATATTATTGTTTGTGTAATGTGTTATCTACACTTCTACACTAATATTATAAAGAGAAAAGATTTTTCTATTTTTGTCTGTAATGATGAACTCAATACTACTGGACCGATTTTAAATGTTTTTCACCAGTAGAATGTATTATTATCGCTGAGTAACGGAGGCAATATTTTATACTAGCGGCTTGCCCCGACTTCGCCCGGGGTAACAATTGTCGTTAACAAAACATGTCGCCGTTTATTTTGGACCAGGTGTGAACTACGTTTTTAACATACATGAGGAAGGAAGCAATTTTTTCATCAAATATCATACATTTATTCATTAATGGGATAAAAAAAGTAAATGCTAGAATCCTGATACATGTATATGACGTGAAATAATATTTTGATGGAAATAATAATTTTAATTCCTTTTTTTTTAATTTGTTATTTATAATTGTTTCTTATTTTCTTTTAATATTTTCATCCTAATAATATATTTTTTATTTCAGAGAATTTTGAATATTTTGTATATGTTTTGATACCTTTTAAATTTTATATCTTAATAAATTATATATAAATAAAATAGATACTTTTGTGGCCAAATGTAATTATATTATATTATTTTAATCTATTAATCTGTTGTGCTGTGAATTTTTAATAAATAAATAAATTAATGGATAAAAATTTATGGAAAATCCGCTGTGGATGGGATTTGAACCATGTGCATCCTGCGCTGCGCTGCACCCCATCTAGGCCACCGTACAAAAATTTACAACTTCGTGTTGCTAAGGCTTTTCTCTGATATATAATTTTCAGCCAGAGGCAAATTACTGAATTTCTGAAAAACTACTGAACTGATTTTCATCATATGTCTATGATAATGTCGAGAAATTATTATATCCTTAATAAAATAAGTTGTCAAAATCGGTACATTATAAAGTCAGTTTTTTCAAAATTTCTGAAAAACTAGTGAACCAATTTTTATGAGAAAAAAATAGGACCAATCCGGAAGAATTACTTATCTGTAGAATAAAAAAGAAATCATCAATATCGGTTCTGGCAAAGTAATCAATGTTTATACATGCATAAAAAATACGTGAAAATCTTCTCTCCTTTTTTTCGAAGTCAGTTAAAAACAGAGGAAATAACTGATTTCCTAAAAATCAAGTAAATTTATTATATATGTTCAGTGAGTTATAAGTACTAGAGAAGACGCTACCCATCACTCCTATGTTCCATTCAATTGCGGCGATCGCGCCGCACTTCACACAGTCGCTTGCTAGCTGTTGAGCAGTTATACGCTAGTAATTGTTTTTAATCGAAAAAATTTGAAAGTCATACAATATGCCGTGGTGTGTGTTGAAATATGAAACTAATAATTCAAGGAATACGGCGAAGTGTAAAGGAATAACTTTCCACCGTTAAGTAACTAGGTATAATCATTTTAAAATTAAATACGAACATAAAATTTATCAGACGCATGTTGTGTCATTCGACATAGACTAAAAACATTCAGAAGTGAAAATAGGTAGAATTGGTTGACGTTCCCGTATATAGCGGAAAATAATACAATATATTTTCTACGCAGATATTATTGTTTGTGTAATGTGTTATCTACACTTCTACACTAATATTATAAAGAGAAAAGATTTTTCTATTTTTGTCTGTAATGATGAACTCAATACTACTGGACCGATTTTAAATGTTTTTCACCAGTAGAATGTATTATTATCGCTGAGTAACGGAGGCAATATTTTATACTAGCGGCTTGCCCCGACTTCGCCCGGGGTAACAATTGTATCCACTAGTAAGAAACTACTGGACCAATTTAAAAAAGTATTTCTCCAGTAGAATGCTATAATATCACTGAATAAAATAGATATCTTTTATATGATATATAATTGTTACCCCGGACGAAGTCGAGGCAAACTGCTAGTTTGTAATAAAATAGTTATTGAAATTTGTGGTGTTTTGTCTATTGAAGGTTTCCACGCCCTAGCCAAGAAACAAGAGAAAGATGGATAAAATTTGTCCAAAACAACCAATTATTACAAATTATTAAATACATAACAAAAGCAGAAAAGAACATTTTATCCAGTAAGAAGTATTTACATCTTTAGTTCATTCTTTTAATCAACCGAACACTTTGAATCACCGAATACATTTGATACGGGCTATAATTAACAAATATACAACAATTCGCTTGAAACATGAAGCTAAAACTGATCAGAATATCAATTATTACTTATTAATAAGAGTGAAATTGTTTAAGGGCATGTACCTAAATCATAACAGTCACCATTTCACCACGCTCTCTTCTTATGAAAATATTGCTTATACTCAATATGCTGAAGAACTCAAGATACAACAAAAACAACTAGCGGCTTGCCTCGACTTTGCCGGGGTAACTATTATATACAATAGGAAATATAAAATATAGCCTATGGTATTCAGTATACATTATATGATAGGTTGAAACTGTATTAGGCTTAGTTATTATATTAGTTACCTTTTTTAATGAGTCGTTCTTAGTCTGTAAGTTTCCTTAAATACAATAAATAGCGTTCTACAGGTGAAAGAACTTTTAGAATCGGTCCAGTAGTTTTTAACTTGGGGATATAAATGTTACCCCGGGCGAAGTCGGGGCAAGTCGCTAGGTATTATAAAATTAAACTTATGTTACTCAATATATATAATATATATATATATATTTAGAAATATTTTTTTAAATCAGTCCAGTAGTTTTGATTTTATTCATTACAAACAAAAATATAAATCTTGTACAAATGAGCTTGTTAGGTTTGTCCTTTCTGTAAGCGTAGTTAGTCTATATTAAGCATGTTGTTGTAGTACGTTGAACGAAATGCGTAAGCGCCATGAAATTCACGGCGCTTTCGACCTTTTGGTCGCGAGAAAACTACATCCTAGAAGCGATCTAGCGCTGTGTGTTTATACCGTTTGGTTACTCGACTAGCGACTAACAAGCGCTTCAGCGAACTTAAGTTTTATTTTTTATAGAAATGAAGCATGCCTTTTGTCTATTATAGCTCCTCTAGTACCTATATCTCAATGTATATGTTGCGGCTTATTTTAAGTGGACTGTATTTTTGTGGTACACCTGGAGATAGGATGTGGAAATTCCGGACAGCTGTGGAACAAGGTGTTTCTGTCCAGAGGATTTGCACTAACCTGTAAGCTCTGATGCTGCCGGGACCTTCAATCCTGTGCTCTAGGCTATGGTGCGGGCAATTGGCATGCAGTAGGATCCTCTCAGCTGTATCTGGTTCATTCACTAGCCGGCCGGCTCTGTTCCTTATTATAAACTTATTGCGGATGGCGAAATATAAATATTGTAGTTTGCGTGCGTATATTTGAAGCTCTAAATTGCGAGTATTTTTAATTATATTAGAGGAAATTCAAATCACTGCTGAACGGGTTTTCTGCCACTCGAGCGACTGTCAGTCACATCAGCCACAGTCAAAGCGTTCAGTCAGTGCGGATTTAAGAGGAAAAAAAGGAACGTTGGTATGCCCGTTCATACAGCCAGTCGCAACAAACTGGCGCAAACAATATTGGTTACGCCAGTTTTGGCATTGTTTAGAGTATTGCATATTAATTGTAAATATAAAAGGTTTCGTTAAGGGACAAGAGTTTTGGTACCCGTAACGGCCGCGCGCGAGTGCATTAATCACTCGTCAGTTGTCACAATACCGGCAAACGCATCGCATCGACAAGTGCTGTCGAATATAATATAATCCGCGCGAGTGCTCTGCAACTCAACATACACTTATGCCACTACACCAGAGAAGTCCATCAAGGGGCCCCTGAAGCATTACCATCTGTGATCTCAAGTAAGTACCATTTCTTCTTGCGTCTTGCAACGAAACCTAAGTAATTTCTTTTCTGTTTACCCCAATTTGAATTGAACCAGCTCACCGCGGTGTCGCCGCCCGCTATCGAAGGTTTAGGGCATTTGGCGCCACCAATTTATGGTCTTCGAGCCGCGATCTCTTGACTTCCACATCAAGATACATAATTTTAAAATAATTTTCTCGGGTTAATCGAAATTACGCTATTTATGGTCATACGAATAACAACCTTGTTGCATATAGGATAAGGTCGAAAGTTGAGTTCACATTTAAAGATAAATTGCATTATTTAATTAATTGATTAATTAGTTATTTATTAACGTAATAGATAATTAGGTAAAAGTGTGTGTATTGATTCGTCTCGCCGCCTTCTTCAGTTACTAATTAGCAACTATTGTTAAGTACTGGAGTTGATCTAGCTGCTAGATTCTAGCAGTAATAATTAAGTTAAATAATAAATGAATTATTTAGACTATAACCATTTAGGTTCATAGTTCCCGCACCTAATTAGTATAAAATTAACTAACTTAGGAAACGTTCTCGCTGTAAGTACCTACTTGTTAAATTGCAACAAGAAGGTAGTTACATGTTAACTGTTGCTATCGGCCGCGCGCGCTCTTTGTAATAGATTAGGTATCAACTTACGAAGAGTAATTTATTTAATTTTCATTTAATATATCCCGCATTCGCACCAGATATTAAATTGATAATATTTTGGAATAAAATAAAGGCAATATTAAATTATTATATTGTCAGCTTGTACGTTATATAGGTATCGCCATGAGTTACATATCAATCGCTAAATGTGAACACTGTTACTAGTGTCACAGTTAATAAATTAGCTCGCTAGAGAGAACGCGTGCTATACTAGTGTCGCGCAAATCATATACTTACTCGCTAAATGTGGACACTGTTACTGGTGTCGAGCACTTCATTATAACTCGCTATATGTGAACACCGTCACGGTGTTGCAGTTAATCATAATAATCCGCTAAAGGAAGACGCTGTTACGGAGAATACGGAGTCACATTTAATAATTTTAACCCGCTAAATGTGGACATCGTTACCGTTAAATTACAACGGTTGTTTACGGTTTGTTTACATAAATATACTTACGCACTTAATAACTAATAAGGTTCTTATACCTACATATTCATACATACATAAGTTATGTAACATAACATATCATTACGGAGTTATTTACTAGTCGTAAGCAAATTGTTTGTTTACTTTATATTTCGCTTTAGGTATTTGGTTGTTTCTATAAATAAATTAATATTAGGTATCTAAAATACGTACGAATACGCGATACCATTACGCCGCGCTTCGAACGAGGTGATCAGATACATTGTTGTCCGCGTATATACCTACCTACGTGCATGCCTACTTGTTAGGTCTCTGTGTTTTCCGCTTTAATTATTAGGCAGATATTCGCGCTAATAAATAAAATTATTATTAGAAGTACATAACTCAGGTGAGAATTATAGATACCTACCGCTCTCATAAATAGGACAAAACGGTATTTATTATTATTGAAAATTGAATTTTATATTTTGGTTTCTATCTTTGTTCAATCAATTGTTATTATTGTTTAATTGTTGAAATAACCTGAAGTTAACAAAATGGAAAAGATCGAGAGGAGGTTGAAATTGTTCGAAGGTAAATGCGAACAATGTTTTGAAAGTATACAAGGTACATATGATTTAATATCAAGTATACAGGATGAAATAATTAGAGAACGATTTATTTGTAGGGCCCAACATGTAGACAAGTTGAGATCTGAATTTGTCGAAATAATGGAAGAAATTAACCTACTGAGTATGGAAGTGGACGAAAAGTATGAAGTGAATATGAAGCCGATTGGAGCCTTCGATGATCTTTATTGCGCTATAAAATCATGTTTAGGTAAAATTGAGAGACCGACGTCACCAAAACGCGAAGTTGGTGCATCATCACATCCATGTGCCTGCAATCATGGAGGGGATGACAATATTAAAATACCACGTATTGATCTACCTACGTTTGATGGTGATATAGGGAAGTTTCCCTTCTTTTATGAAACTTTCAAACGCATGATACATGAAAACTCTAAATTGACGGATTCCGAGCGCGTTCACTATTTATTCAGTCATTTAACAGGAAAGGCCAACTCAGTATGCGCAGGAGTTGTACCAGCTGCTGAAAATTACTCTGTAGTATGGGACGCTCTCGTATCCAAGTATCATGATCCTCGGGCGTTGGCAACATCTTATTTAAATAAATTATTTGCTATGAAGCCTGTAACAGGTACTTCAGTGGCCAACTTAGAGAAATTTATTGATGAATTCTCAACAACCATTTCCGCACTGCAGCACTTGAACATTACGAACTTGTGCGAATTTATTTTTATTCATCTGGGTCTTAAACTATTAGACTCGGATACCGCGAAGAATTTCGAGATGTCGATCCGAAATTCACAAGAAATGCCAGAATATGATGTATTTATAAAATTCGTTCGGGAACAAGTTAAAATCTTGTACCGCACTTCGCAAGCACAAAGGCCTGTAGGTAGGCTAGACAATACAGCCAATACAGGCTCGCGCGCACCTTTACCGCGCATCGCTCACACTTATGTGAGTACATACCCCAGAAGGGATAATAAATGTCGTCTATGCCGCAGCTCTGATCACTCACAGCTATATATGTGTAAGAAGTTCTTAGAATTTAACCCTAATGACAGGTTTAAATATATAAAGGACAATTCCGCTTGCGTTAATTGTCTTAGTTGTCAGCACAAATCGTCAAATTGTCACTCTCGAGCCACGTGTCGGAAGTGCCATCGCAAACATCATTCCCTCTTGCATTTTAATAACCAGCGCCCGCTCCCGCAAGTACAGCGTGACATCGATGCACCTGTTGCATCATCAAATATAATTAATAATGATTCGACAAGGGAGAATGATCTAAATAATACTGCTGTATGCACATTATCCGCGACCGCCAAACGGGAACCGACTTCTTCAACTGAAATCCTCGCAACAGCAAAGGTATCTGCCAGAGGTCGAAATAATAAGGATTATTTAATTAGATGTCTGTTAGACCCTGGCTCGCAGAGGCATTATGTAACTGCTAAATGTTGCAACAAACTGGGATTAACTGTAAACCATGATGGTCCTGCCTTTGTAAAGGGTATTGGAGGGGCTTCACAACCGGTAAAAGGTAGTGTCAAATTAACATTTTCATCGAGATATAACACCGAACATAAATATACCATAGACGCATTGGTGTTAGATGAAATAACGACGCAGCTGCCAACGTGTCAGATTGATTCATCGTATATGGATAAATTTGGGGATGTACCTTTGGCAGATGATCAGTGGTATGTACCTGGTCAGGTGGATCTACTTATAGGAGTGAAGTTATTCGCTAAAATGCTATTACCCGGTAAAGTCATTAATGATCCTGGATTACCTGATGCCTTGGAGACCGTTCTGGGTTATGTTGTATTGGGTGATGCGCCAGTCGCTGGCCCCACGCGTCCCGTCTGGTCATTTTGCGCAACTCATGACCTGGACAATACACTTAAGAAAATTTGGAAAATTGAAGATTTAGGTAATAAACCTATTGTAAGCATTGAGGATAAGCAAGCGGAAGAAGTTTATAAGACGACTTTTAAACAACACAATGATGGGCGCTATGAAGTAGCTCTCCCATTCAAGACAGATCCAACTAATTTGGGAGACTCATTTATAACAGCAGAACGCAGATTTTTGTCCTTAGAGAGAAAATTTGTTATGCAACCGCAATTAAAACAGTTATGTGATGAAGTAATTGGAGAGCACTTGGACAGGGGATATCTGTCTCCGGTGAACATAAGTGCTAATAAGGGAGCCTACTATCTCCCACACCGCGCTGTCTTACTCATGGACAAATCCACCACTAAGTTACGTGTAGTTTTGGATGCCATTGCAAAAACAGATAGCGGATTGTCACTGAATTACCTTTTACATACTCCTAGTCCTAGTCTACAGGCTGGTCTCTTTAATATTTTGTTGAACATGAGATTGTTCCCTATCGCGATGTCGGCAGATGTCCGACAGATGTATCTTTGTATAGACGTTCGAGAAGAAGACCGACCCTATCAAAGAATATTATATAGAATTAATCTAAAAGAGCCTTTAAATTTTTATCAATATAACCGCGTCGCGTTTGGTCTACGAAGTAGTCCATTCTTGGCTCTCCGCACAGTTCAACAACTGAAAATGGACGTTGGTCCAAAATATCCCATCGCTAGATATATAGTGTCCCGCGATATATACATGGACGATATTGCAAGTTCCATTATAGATGAAAAACTAGCTGAAGTAGAAATTTTACTCGCTCTCGCTCTTCAAAGGGAATACTTCTCTGAAGATATTATAAATTTAAACACAAATAAAGAATGCTCCGCATATTTACGAAACCTGAACCCTTTTTTGGACAGGGGACCTATTCGTGTTGGAGGTCGTTTGAGGAACGCAATGGAACCTTACGACTATAAGCACCCGGTATTGCTTCCACGTCGTGATCGTATCCTGGACATTCTTATTGATCATGTTCACTACAATAAGGTTCGTGCGGGTCCTGAAGTTTTGATGTCGCTGCTGAGACGTATTATACGTCACCGAATTGATCAATGTATTAGGTGTTTTCTGTGCTACGACGAATTGATGACCATTGTGGTCCTGATAGAAGCACTGCTTAATTCGATACCATTAACGGTCTTAAGTTCGGACGCTTCTGAACCTTTGGCGCTAACGCCAGCTCATTTCTTAAATGTCGCACTACTTAAATATTTTCCCGCCGCGCAAGTATTAGATAAATCTGATCACCTCCTGCCTAGATACCAACTCTTAGATAAAATAATACAGTCTTTTTTGGATGGGTGGCGAAATGAATATTTACACACCTTACAATGTAGACAAAAGTGGAATTCACCTGCACATCCTGTAACTGAAGGAACTGTAGTGGTGATAATTCAGGATAATGTAGTGCCATTGCACTGGTCATTGGGACTGATAATTAAACCTTATCCAGGCAAGGACGGAACTATCCGGGTAGCCTTAGTAAAGCCTACCGGCGGCCAATTGTAAGATTGTGTCCGCTTCCATCGCAATAGCTTCGGAGCTATTACTTTCGGGATTAGGTTTAAGTTACTTGTGCTATTTTTATGTCAGTTTATAATTGTTTTTCTTATTGGTATTACTCGATTAGTTTACTAATGCAACAAGGATGTTATTATTGCATCTTGATTTAACTGGTCCTTCGATATATACATTTTTTTTCTCTCTTTTCTTTTTGAAAGCCGTTCCTTTCAAGGTCGGGGGAATGGTTACGCCAGTTTTGGCATTGTTTAGAGTATTGCATATTAATTGTAAATATAAAAGGTTTCGTTAAGGGACAAGAGTTTTGGTACCCGTAACGGCCGCGCGCGAGTGCATTAATCACTCGTCAGTTGTCACAATACCGGCAAACGCATCGCATCGACAAGTGCTGTCGAATATAATATAATCCGCGCGAGTGCTCTGCAACTCAACATACACTTATGCCACTACACCAGAGAAGTCCATCAAGGGGCCCCTGAAGCATTACCATCTGTGATCTCAAGTAAGTACCATTTCTTCTTGCGTCTTGCAACGAAACCTAAGTAATTTCTTTTCTGTTTACCCCAATTTGAATTGAACCAGCTCACCGCGGTGTCGCCGCCCGCTATCGAAGGTTTAGGGCATTTGGCGCCACCAAATATATTAATATTAATACATCCTTTTACCATTCACAGGTGTGGCGACACAACAGGGAACTTCCGTTTTTAGCTCATTTTATCATGGATACCAAAAGAAACCTTAACACGATGTAAAACAAGTACAAACTGGGAACGGTTGCCTAGAACGCCATCTACAAATACCTTTGAGTTTTGTTTCCCAATCCCCACTAAAACACCATACCTATCAATTACAATACAAATCCGCCACATACGAAATAGTAGTAAGCCCTCAGGTCAGTATAGAGCAAAATAGCAAGAAACATTAATTTATCACAGCATTGTTTGTGGTGACAACAAGTCCCGGTATTGTAGGACTGTTGACATGGATCACGTTCAAATGTCAACCAATTCAGTCCAAAGGGTCCTTCTAGAACAATCACTTCGCAGCTCATTCTAACAATGAACTAGTGCCCTTTGTTTGGTGAAGAATGGTCACTCTACTTAACTAATGGGTTAGGTGGATTATATATATTATTTTGTTTGCCTGTATTGATGTCGTGGAAAAGCATTTCCGTGTTTAAAACCTTGAGATGATTAAGATTTGTAGAAAACCGAACTTTAAATATGATTGTTAAGAGTTGTGTGGGCTGTCGTTGGACAAGTCATTACCATCCAATACATTATTTAACACACTACAAAGAAATAGTAAAAAGATTGGTAGAGGTGTCATGACCAAAGAGTTGGCTCATATTTGGCTCAAAGGATAAGTATTGCTATCCAACGTGGTAACGCAGCCAGTCTTGTGGGCACTCTCCCAGAAGGCAGCGATCTTAATGATTTTTTTACATTTATAGATTTTTCTTGACAGAAGAATATGCAGCTCATGGAAATCTTAAAGAAATAATGAAAAATTAAAAATATCTGACTTAGAGAAAAAGCTAAGATGTTTAATATGTGTATTTTGCCATGCATAACCTACGAATGCCAAACAAAACGAAGAGAAATATAAAAAAAATGAAAACATGCCAACATAGCATGGAAAGAAGTATATTGAACATAAAGCTAAGAGCAGCATACGCGATGAAAAATCGCTGTGGCCAACTTTTCCCCCGACTCCTAAACATGATACTCGTAAACCTACCTAGTGAATCAACCTATAATATGTAGTGATTAGTATGAAGAAAAGGTTTCTTATTGCAGTTTCAACTATTCTACTGTACCGTCTTTTTCCAAATTCGACAGTAGTACGAACTAACGCCCACAGTTGAGGAACGTCAAATTCCATTAATCAAATACGAAATACCTATCACAACCTATTAACTCAGCGGTTTCGTCTGATTTATCCGTTTGGATAATTTTCTGAGTGAATTATGTGAATATTCATGGAGGGAGGGTAACAACTGACATATTCAGTTGTTTGTCTTTGTATACGAAAATAACCACGTCCTTGAAAAGAGTCTTCTCAAAGGGAAAAGTGTAGGTACAATCTTGGCCATATCTACTATTTTTTTTCAGGATTTTTCCAAACTTTCATTTTAACTGATATTTTAAATGCGAACGCGTGTTTTTTGCACAGTGATAGTAAGAGAGCTGGCGACTTTTTATCAGGAAATCTTTCAGAATATATTCTTATGCCACATTCTCAAACTTACCACGGGCGAAGCCTGGAAAGCTAGTAATTAAATAAATCTCAATGTGAAACCAGTTAGTATGGTACCTTTTTAGTATTTTTGTTGCGAAATCCAAAAATAAAATCATATTAAACGGAAACCCTTATAGGAAACCCTAATGTGTCTGTCTGTTACAGCTTATTTTCTCCGAATCTAAAAATGTTGAAACGTGGTACATATATAGAATTTTATGACCCAATCACGGTGATATAGCGTAAATAATCGAATTTTACTTTTAGGGGAAAAGTAAAAAATGTGACATGTTAAATAAAAGGAATACCTACAAATATATTTTTTTGTTAATTTTAAAGTGAGTTATATTATATACGAAAATTGACCGTTCCCCCTACTACTGAAAAATAGGGAATATAGGGACTTTCTTATAGATTACAGAAAGACCTAAACGAAAATCCAAGTTCTGACCGAAAAAATCGTACGGCGCGCGATTGGCCAATTATTTTTAATATTAATTAACTCCATCTTAATATTAATATGTCCCACACTACATATCCTTATGGATTAGTATTTAGCATCTCAGATCTGGTAGGAACATCTGGCACAAATAGTTGATGCTATATATCAAGACGAGAACTGGCCATCAATAAACCCACTACAGGTCTAAGAGGCGTTTGCCAACATACTGCCTAAATTGAGTCCCCGGATGTTAGGTAGGGTGAAATCTATTGGTTTAACAATAGAATTATCTAACTGATTAAGATGTTCATGACCTTTATATCTTGCGGTGTGAGGCCAGAGACACTAGTAACAATGTCCACTTTTTGCCAGTTGCAGTAGGTACCCCTCGCGTCAATAAAAGTCCGACAACACTCCAATTTTGAATTTTCTAGCGTTCTTTAAAATATGTTATGCAGGGCTCAGTTCATCTACTTCTGTTGCTTGACACTCGTTGTTGGTTCCAAAATAGATAGTTGGACCCGCAATTAGTCCAATGTCATATTTACACACTATTTTCTTCTTCTAATATAAACAACCGTCATGTCGCTATGAAAATTATTGGCTGTAGAGGTGCGCTAAGAAATATTTTTTCGTAAATCAACCCCTAAGGGAGTGAAATGGGGTGTAAACGTTTGTATAGAAAATCGTAAATCCTGCATGCATCTACTTGAAACTTAGTATTTTTTCTTCAAAATAAATAATAAAACAACCCTTAAGAGCCATAACGTATCCATTTCAAGGTCAATATTTCAAAGTACTACGGATAACACGTCTGATAGTCCTCCGGTAATACTGAGTAATGTTTTGTGTCAATTTACTAGATTTATTATTTTACTATACATACCAGTTATTTGATCATAATAGAATTCATACTTTAAGAGATTTGCTCAAAAATAATAAAAAAATAGCCCTCATTTATAATTTTTTTTTTCAGTGAATTTTGCAATAAAAATATTATTTTTTTGTCATTTTATTAGATATTGGTCCCTAGATACCAAATTTTTTTTTCTGATTAATATATATTAGCGTGCTTATTTACTCATTTGAAAATGGTGATTTTGCTCTTGAGATCTGTTGAGTGGATGTTGAAGTTTGTGTAGGACATAATATTGTTTTGGTCGGATTTACTTGAAACTTAGAGGTTATAGGAGGTGTATGAGGAAATATTTTCACGGGGAACGGGAAGATATCTATAGGTATTGAATTGACACATTTTCGAACTTTTGACTCATGGGGCATTTACGGGGGTAAAAATAATAAAGCTTTTTTTACTACTGGTACTTACTGGGATTGGTAACTTACCTTCTATTACTACAAAACTAAATTACCAGGCAAAGGCAGGCTGGATACCTAGCTTTGGTAGTTAATCACCTATTGAAGCACTTGGAGGGTTAGGGCCTTAAATCAGAGGGTCTTTGTAGGGATATGTCTGATTTAATATGATGGTGTTACGTGGTACATTAGGCGGTCAATAGCCCATCAATTGTTCTGTTAATTTGCAATAAATACACAGGTAATCCTAGCATATTGATCAAATGTATTACCTATTGTAATACCCATACAAATACGCTTATTACTACTTCTCTATTAGAGATAGGTATATGCTACCGCAGACTTTTTTGTAGATCATTTTATTCTACACAATTCTCTCCTACGTCATTTTTTTATATCTCTGACTGATTAGACAGCATACGCCGTGAAAACTCGCTGGGGCTAAGTATTTTCCCGACTTGATTTACTCGTACTGTTAATGGTCAGCGCCTATACATGATAGGTCCATGGTGAATATAACTATCTAATAGTGAAAATTTATGTAGTGATGGATGATACAGAGTGCAACATTGAGAAAGACAATGGGAAGATCTGAAAACAAAGAGATAAGAATAATAAGAAAATCTGCATTCGTAGATTAATTTTTTTTTATGAGAATTGAAAATGATACTTTCCCGAATCTTGTAGAAGTTTTTTGAAACCTATGAAACACCAAGTAACATTTGTAACAATCAGATAAAACCACCGAATTCGGTATGTAAAGTAAATAAACTAAGTAGTGTTTTTTTATAATAAAATTTCAAAGTTTTGTCAACAGACGACATAGTGACGTCATCATTTAGGTAAAGTTGCGGTTCTGTCCCGTGGTATTACTCGTTTGTGATAAAAGTAGTAACTCGGCCATTAAAATGCCCTGTGGTACTACCAATTAGACAAATGAGTTCAGAAATGGGGCAGAATGAGAAAACTATTGCATAGAAATCAAAAATAATAAAAATAGCGACCCTATTTTTATTATTTTTGATTTCTATGTTGAGTATTTTAACACTTTTTCACAGGCGAAGTCAAGACAAAATACGCAGTGTTCTATAAAAAAGACTGCACCAATTAAACAGGTAACAGTTTAAAAACATTTATTCATATGTGTAATTAAATTATGCAAAACCATTCACCAGATTTAGTTGAAACAAAGCACATTTACCACGGAGCAACTTGTATGACAATACCTAAAAAGTTTCAAAGCTGCTGCCACCGATTCTAACCTGAAGGCTTAAGTTCAGAACCTAGCTCCTACCGTATACTGAAATTACTATTTTATTATATTACGGTTCGAATACTTTGGTAAAAGTTCAATAATAGTTTCGATCTCTATCTATTGTATTTTTTCAAATAATGATCAATACGAGTATGTCATGCATGGATATTTATTTATTTCAGTAATTTCGTCAGTAAAAATGTGTTTCAAATAAAAAATCACATGCGCTCATAAATACTTTTTATGATAGGATTATTTTAAAATTTAGTTTTAGGAAGAAGGTATGCAATGATGTGCCCAAATTGTTAATTTATGTTCTTTTCCTAGATTCTATTCCCGGGTGGAAAACAGTTTTTTCACCTCTCTAGCACGAGGTGGGCGCTTTTGGTGCGTAAAAAGTGATTCGAATTTCAAACACCATCTTTTGGTAATAGAAAAAAAACTAGGCGATTTATTTATTGTGTTACTTTTAATCTGCAAAATTGCAGTAATTTTACTTTCAGTTTGATATTGTTAATTATTTATGTTTTATATTTATATTATGCTATAATTGGCCATGCTACATATTTATGATATACTTTTTTTATAATTTATTTTGAAAATATAGCCCATTTTAAGAAACTAATTTCGATATTTTTGTTTTTTCCATTGTGTCTATTTTTAATATATTATACAAATTTTACCCGCGAAAAGTAAACGTGACGTCACAAAACTTTGGAACAGGATTATAATTTTGGCCACTACACATAAAAAGTGACAGTCAATCAAATTAACGTCAAGCAAACGTCAGTCAAGGTCGACTAACCTAAAAATTACTCTTGTTTATATACTCGTGTTTATAATTATTTAAATTGAATAGTTTTTTACAATGGCAAGTAAATAGTGTTTCATCCCGTCATGTCCTAATAACAAAGAAAATAATTACACGTAAAATATAAATTTATAAAGATGTCATTCAAAGATTAACGATTACCCTTTTTTTTAGGCAAAGGTATTTTTTTTTCATACTGCTTATGATGACGTCATACATCGGTCAAATTAAGAGGATCGTGTAGCTCAGCGTACGCAGCGAAATAGGTATTTAGAAAATCATATTCTGTCTCAAGCGCGCTCTTCCCCCGGGCATCAGTGCGACAGAGAACACTGCAGCTCGTGAGTGTTCGTAGGTATGTTCTTCGTTGAAAATTGCGTTTTGGGGGAAAACGATTTACACCTACTAAACTATAACGAAACCTTATAATTTTGGTGTCAAACGTTTTAGCAGATTATAATCTACGTACGTACGTTTTGCTTTTTTTGAAATTTTGCTTTGTTTCTCAAATACAGACGGTTTATTACAAGCAAGTTATGAACCAAAAAAACCGAGATTTGAGGGGCTTATAACTTTTGACCTATTACGAATTTTGAAAAAAGGAAAAAATACGTACGTAGTTTTTCACTATGTCAGTAACATATTACAAAATCGTTAGAATTAAATAATATTTAGGGGTAGTAAAACGTTTTCTCCGTTTGTATGGACATGGACGCGGTACACTACACTCTTAAGGTTATTGTTTTTTATTGAATATCTTTAAAAGTATAGACTTAATTTAAAATCTGATAAATAGAAATTGTACTGAAAGCTTATATCTCGAAACGGTTTCGAGATCTTCGTTCCTGTTCAAAAAGTTAGCATGGCCAATTAACGTACTTATTGTTAAATTATTGTCTTAATTGTTTTTCTTACCTATAACCTATATAACAATTTTCATGCTGGTAGAGGTGAAAAGTTGTATGTTTCACACGAGAACAAACTTTTTTATGTCTCGTTCCTTTAAATCACTCACTATGCTCAGTAGTCTATATTAGAATCAGCACTCGCAGCAAAAAATAAATTTGCTCACTTGTTGAACAAATAACCATTTTTACTATCTGTAGGTCGATTATTGCCGTGACACAAAATCTATACAAATAACTAAAAACGTGTCTTGCATGTCCCAATGTTATACGGAATAGGTTCCATTGAGATTTTTATGAAACTTGTCTATAGAATCTGCTTTTTGATTCATTTCGATATCTTGAAAAAATCAAAATCTTAATATCAAATTTCCACAGGCCAATTAAATGGTACTACGACCATGAGCTCTGTTATAAGAGCTATGTCTGATGCGTATTTTGTGTAAGGAATTGAAACCGCGGTTTATTCCTACATGTATTAATTTTAGTATTTAATCCGCTTCTAGCCTGTGCATTCCGCTTCACGGCATTTAAATCAGGTGAGATCTGTTCAAAAGCACTGTTTTACCACAACTAATGTGTTTATTGTTTGGAAAATAAAATATCGCTGTTTAGTTAGAGGTTTGAGCTAAAAAAATCCATTTCATTTGCATAATTAAGATTCTGGTATTAAGATTTTCCGGGGATAAAAAGCAACCCATGCCATCTCCAAAATCTCTGTGCAAAAATATGTCTAACCGTTGCTCTGTTTTGACGTGAAAAAAGGGCAAAAAAACAAATGGATTAAAGATATTACAGATTGGTACCCAAGAAATGGAAAGATGAGAAGAGGTAGTCAGCACTGCAGGTGGCGAGATGACATGGTGAATATTGCTGGGACCATGTGAAGAAGGACGCTGATGGAGAGAAAAACTTAGAAGGCTTTGAGGGAGGTATATGACGAAAGGCAAACCGAATATTGTTATTAAACTAGAAATTATTGATTTATTGTTAGGCAGTAAAATTTTGCTTGTTAGGGTTTTGAACATCTCCGATGAAAAAACGGAAACCCTTGTGTCTGTGTATCCGTCTTCTACTGAAAGAAAAAAGAAAGTTGAAACTTGGTACATATTATATAAAATTTGATGACCCAATCACGGACGTATAGCGTAAATATCGGATATGCATACTTTAAATTATATTAAAGAAAATATACGTAACTTGACACCCCCCCCCCCATCTCAGAAATTATGAGTCTACCATTTATCCTTATAGTTTTAAGGAAAACCTAAAGGAATATCCTATCTTAAATACCGAAAAAATGGTACTTTTTTAATACAAAGCTAGTTTCTTTCATTTTTTTTTCTTCACGGGTTGCCACAGCTCCCGAATCCGTGATACTTTGTTTGTTTCACTTGCTATTCTCATACTTATACAAAACCACATACATACATCTTATGGTGTGGTCAGAGACACCGTCAGTAAGAATCTCCACTTTTTGCCAGTTATCCATATTAAACAGAACAGGTGGCAAGTCTATTGCTACCCTTAATTGCTACTTCTTTACAAGACCTCCGAAGCATGAGTGTTGCGGATTATTATTAGTAGACTGTATTTTGAGGTTGCCTGGAGACAGGATATCTATGGAAGTACTGGGCAGCTGTGGAATAAGGTTCTTTTCAGCTGGGATCCTAGTCGGCCGGCTGTTACTTTAATGAACTTATGCGTATTGCGAAATATAAAGAATTGTAGTTTGCGTGCTTGCACTTGGAGCTCTAAATTGCGAGTATTTTTATTAGACAAATTTAAATTACTGTCGAACGGGTTTTCTGCCACTCGAGCGACTGTCAGTCATATAAGCCGCAGTCAACGCGTTCAGTCATTGCGGATTTAGGAGGAAAAAAGGAATGTTGGTATGCCCGTTCATACAGTCTGTCCGCAACAAACTGGCACAAACATTGAGAATTAAATTAAATTTTAAAATCAAGTTAAACTAAAATTAAGTCAAGAATTTCTTCAAGAATATTTTCATAATAATTATTACAGTTCTTGTTATCTCATTAAATATAATGGCTGAATCCAAAAAAATAAATCCGATCCTCTGAAGCCAGTTCATCAATAAAGGGTACAATTTGTACCTAACCCCACGTCAATACATCGATCCGCATTCATAAACATGGGTAAGAAAGTAACAAAACGAACGTCCAGCTACCAAAGCCCGGTACAAATCTCTGCACTGGATAGCGGGGCCTGATCGACAAATCCGGTAGATTACGCTCTGATACTAGGGGTATGTTTATGAGACAGTGGCAGACTTCACTGGACTCTATAGCGGCCGACATATAGGGTTGACACTATGTTACTAATATTAAAAGTATGAAAGTTGAACCGATTTAGATGAAACATGGATAATAAGTACTAGTTTAAGTCTAGGATTACATTACAACATTGGTTAGTTTTATATAACACTAGCTTTCCGCCCCCGGCTTCGCCCGTGGATATTTACGAACAAAATAAAATATACCCTATACCTACCCCTACCCCTACTTCTACTCCTACCCCCTACCCCTACCCACTACCTCTATATCATCAATAGTTTTCGCAGCGCACGCGATGTAAGGAATTTCTTAGGTCATTTTTTTACACCTCGGGTTACATTATTGGAGTTTTAGTAAGGATCCCTAATTTTTTTGATAATAGAATATAGCCTATGTGACTCAGGGTGAATGTAGCTTTCCAATGGTAAAATATTTTTTGAAATCGGCACAGTAGTTTTTGAGTTTATTCATTACAAACATACACTACACACACGCAAAAATACAAATCTTTCCTCTTTATAATATTAAGTATAGATAGATAGATATGGATGACACTTGGCTCTGATGCTGCCTGATAGTAAACCCTGGGGTTCTATCTAAACTACTAGATATAATGCAACAAGTTTTTCATGTTCCATTTTCACTTGAGTCAAACCGTTGGCAAACGCTAGTTAGAATACTTTTTTCACAGTGTAAGCTCAAATGAAGGATACCTTTCGAAATACTTCAAGAGAATTTGACCACTGATATCAGAACGAGACAGAATCAGAGCTGATAACAAGAATTTAGGACAATAATTATATAAAAAAATCCCCAAGCAATAACATAATAACATTGAAATATGTTGTTATTTATAACATAATTATACAATATTCGTGCGATAAAAGAGGTTCTGAGGCACGGGCATAATTTGCGTTTATAATAATTTGAATACCTACATTTACTTTTATTTTATTTACTTTTACATTTACCTTAGACTTTATTTTTTTCTACGCAAATCTTCCCTAGATAATTTATCTCTGACGTATTAGACAGCATACGCCATGAAAACTCGCCGGGCTAACTTTCCACCGACTTGATTCACTTATCTTGTTAATGCTCAGCTCCTAATGTCTATAGGTCCATGTTTAACACTGGTAAACCTTCCAGGTGGATCAACCTATCTAGGCAATTAAATCAGTTCTGTAGCTTTTACAAGTAAATGTGACAGAGTTTGTTTTATATTATGTGATGATAAAGGTTTTGACAACCCTAAAGAGACAGAGTGACGCGCCCCGCCTTTCTCTAGATAGAAGGAAGGTAGTCGGTATAATATTTTGGCTCACAAAACGAGACCAACTTTTAATAGTGTCCAACTATGTTTATGTTATAGCTTCTCGGAATCGAAAGCGTAACTCTAGTATAAAACTGCCCGCGGGGCGGAATAAGTATGTACAGAAAGGCGACGCGATTCTGTTCATTATTTGATGGTATTGTATTTTTAAACTGCTTAACTTTTCTGTCATATTTCATGGATCATTTCAGATAAAGCGATACTTTGTAAGTACTTTCCAAGGGCAATAAAAAACATAGGGTTAAAATTTTGAAATCTTTTGTCTATTTTTCACTTGCATAATTAGAACCTTAAAATAAAAACTCATCAAAAACGAACTATGGCATACTGAAGTTTGCGCATTACATTCACCTTTTTCATACTTCTAGCTAGACGCGTTGATCATTTCATAACCTAGTACATGGACTTGCAAAATTTTCAATTGGTCAATGCATCTCGCTAGATTTTGAAATAGCTTTTAGATTTTTTTATTCCTTGATGTGCAGTTACTGGGTAAACAAAACTTGTATCTGAGCCTATTTTTTTGAGATTTTGACAATGTACAATGACAATAAGATATACCCGATTTATAAAAAGTGTCACTTGATAGATTTTGAAATTGGGATACAGCTAAATTTGGATTACCTACTGATTAAAATATGTTTCCTCAATATTCTTCCAAATGAAAAGTGCCTACGAGGTAGTTTTCAGATATCCATTTAAAAGTGGAAAACAGTGCGATTCAAATGCTTTTTAGTTGTAAATAGTCATGTTTAGTCGAGGATGGGCGCAGGCACTTCTTGCAACTTTAATAGGGGCTTATAATACGTATGCCAGCAAATATTTGAGTTTATTGGTGTTTAAAGTTGGGTGTGGAATGAATAATAATATGTTCCTAGAGAACTGGCTTAAATTGTAAACTTTAAATAATATTTTGTTCTAACTTATTTACGGCTTTTTTATGCAAGATATGTGCTTGTTGACGGGTCTTGGATGTTTGTGATGTAAAAAATAATCAATTTTTAAAAGCGGAGTCACAGGTTCAATGCTTTCTAATGAAACATTCTTTTTTAATCAAGCAAATTACTACTACAAGATGAAGGACTTAAGAATGTATGTGACTGGGAACACGAAGGCAGACCGTCCACTTCTCTATCATTTATATTCGTCTTCTAATTGTATTGATGATGTGCAGGTATTGGAAGGAAGTTTTGGAACTTGGCTATGCCGAAAAAGTGTAAGACTTCGACCGTCACGACACCTTTCCAAAATAAAGTGTCCTACTTTGGTCAGCACAAACCAATCATTACTAAGATTGAATGTATTGATTAAGTTTTTAGTTAATTAATTTTATAACTTAAGGCTCCTAGATCCATAATTTTTCTCTGATAAACCACCCATATTTCCTATTCAATAAAACCCATTGAAAAAATAACAGCTATTTCACTTAGATATATTGAATAAGTAACTACTATATGCTAAATTACAGTGACACAGGTGGATTATTTACAGAGAAATTGGGAATAGTTAATATCCCCAAACAAATTATGGATTACAAATTACAATTACAATTTTATTACGATTTTTTTTATTTTCATTTAATTGCCTGTTATTTAATAGATAATATATAGGGGAAAAATAAGTTTCAACCGGGTGTCCCACGACACCTCTCATATTTTTTACACAATATAAAATACAATAGGTTTATTTACATGGTCAGTTCTGAACTCCAAAATGCGTCCAAATATATATTGTGTACAAATTTTAAAGCTTACACCACGTGCGGCCAAACGACGCCCATCAAAGTCTGATAACACCCGCCCAACTATGAGAAGGCTTGTTTATTGGATGGACGTCACTAGGGCGGGCAGATCTCGTGTTCATACTGGGATATTTTGGATTGGGATTTTGAAAAATATATTCATGGATATGTGTTTGTCATAACTTAATACTAGATGACTCCTGAGAATACTTCGCACCGTTAGTGGTGTCAATTTGTTGTCATAGTTCAACTGATCTCCAATAGATGGCATCTGTTACAAAATAAATAAATTGTGTTTGATTTGCTTGTTTATTTTTCGTCCTTAGAGGTAAAAATTATCTTCAAAATCTTCAATTATCTTAATACCGACAAAAACACCTTTGAGAAATAATATGATATATAAATGATATATTATAAAGATACTCTTTTTCTAATTATGTAGATGTCAAGTAAAATATATGTAATATATGTGTAGGTGAAATCATCACAGTATGACATTTATCCTGAAAAAGTAATCAACCACTTTAGACACGCTAAAAGAAAGACGCGGTTTAAAAAAAGTAGTTTAAGGTTCTTATTTATTTGGGATAAAGTTTATTAAACATCCGTGTAGAAGAGATGAGTGCATAAATTAAAACTATGTTTGTACCAAATACGTCCCTAAATCAAGATTCTGTCGTAAGTTTTGAATTTGTTGTCATTATTTTTCTAAACTATTCTAGATATGATACGATAATATCACAAAATAAAACGTCTCCTTTCTAGGTCACACCTCAAGCCTATTCTTGTTAGAATATTCGTTCTAATTTCAAATTCCACAAGTTATCTGTCAAAATGGCAAGTAGGGGAACACAAATATGCCAAGTGAGGTCATACTATTATAGCAAGTAACTAAGTTGATGAGTGTCTTTCACAATCGTTTTAGATATTTTTATTCCAAAAATCTACGCTTTTAACTCTTACAAAAATATACGAAAGGTAATCCTTGATATTGTTTACATTTGCATCCCAATTATCCAAAGTGACTAACAAACATCCAATATTATTAACATTCGCTTGTCGCACAATTAGAACACAGCCAACCGAAATACATCCTCCAGATAAGGCCTTTTGTATCTCAAAATAAATAAAATCGCTTAAATATGTCCGGCGTGGGACACAAATATTGTTGGGCCGAACATAAAACCGGACAAAAGGGATGTTTCAAAGGTAAAATACCCGGGTATCATTTAACATGTAATCGTAACTAGATTTTAACCCCTGACGTAGCAAGAAGGGTGTTATGTATGTAAAAGTGGTATTCGAGGCAGTCTAATTAGTATTTACATTATAACTTAAATGTAATGGTAATAAATAAATAATATATTTAAAAACTATATATACAAATTATAAAAAGAATACCTCTTCCAGAACCCCTCCCTGTGGCATGGTTCCCAAAACACTGGCTGCGTTACCTCGCTGAATGGTTAAACTGATCCTTTGAGCGAGGTAAGAGCCAGCCTTTAGGTCACCCGAGGCGTGGACTAATCTAGTACCTAAATTTTTCAAGAATATTTTCATTTCGGTAGACCATGGACCCATTGTTTCCACTGCAAAAAAAAAAAAAAAAAGAAAAAAGTATTTTATTCAAATTCTTTTATCCGTTGCTGTGAAAACATCGTAAGTTAGCAAATACGGTGTTGTAAATATATTAGCGTTAAATAGCTCCCTCTTTTAGCTGATGGTATTTGTGAGGCTATACCTAACGAGTGGCCAGTTCTGTTGATGTATATTTAGATGAAAAAGTCTCCAATTGTGGGTTGTCGGTCCGATATCACGGTTTCGAGAGCCGCAAGGCAACCTGTGAAAAAAAAATAAACATAAGCATGACACCTACACTGTAATGCTCAAGTACCTACTTATAGATACTCAATAGATTTGGACCCAATCTAGAATATCCTAAAATCCAAGACGTACATTACAGACATGACCTAGCTTTTCTTGTTCTCAAACCTATGATTTCTGTTTGCTACGAGTTGCTACGAAAGTCGTAGCTCTAATTTAAAATTTGGTTAGTTGGCATTTAAATCAATTTTTTTAGTGATTAAACTAATGAAACTAAAAAGTTTTTAAGTACTTTTAGTACTTAGTAGTTATCATTTCCAGCAAATTATCATGATTAACACAATTGGGGCAAAAGTTATAAAAAACAATTCGAAACCTTAGAGCGTAAAGACAATACTTTGAAATTAAAAATGTACATAGCCGAGATCGCACCGTAGTCCGCCTAGTTTAAATACCTTTTTCTTTGGACCAAATCTAAAATATTCTAAACGAGACTAATACACAATGGCAGTCAAGTTAAGATTGATACTTATTTAAGTGTCGCAATAGAGAAAGAAATAGGTGAGACTTCATTCCAAATCTAAAATTTTTTTATTCAAGAGCTAACCAATTTTATACTGGACGTTTTTTTTAAGTCCATCTCTCTATCTATCTATCATCACGCCTTTCATTCCAAAAGGGGTAGGCAGAGACAATCGAGTCCCATTTGTTACGATCTTGACATACCTCTTTCGCTTCTTTTATATTCATATTACCTTTCATACATGTACAAAAACCAACTCAAATTTAGATTGCCATTTGAATTTCTACCTTACATAGTTTTCGATAAAAATCTCTGTGACAGACGGACGGACACAAGAGTGGTCTTATAAAAGTTTAGTTTTTTCCTTTAAAGTTACTAACCCTAAAAAATTGCATTCGAATTTTCCTTCACCTATAGATTACCTAATGTGCAGCACAGAGTAAGAAGGTAGTAAGTGCACGCTATAAACAATACGGTCGTGTCATACCAAGAATTATCGCCACAACCCAACACTTAGGTAAACGCAGGTACATTAACATTAATTTAAAATATTATTTATTGCGTGCCGTTTTATCTGGTGAGCTATCTATTTACTATCACGACCTGTATACGTTGCGACGTGACTTGTAACAATGTCCACATTTGCTTATATTAAAGAAGTAGGTGGCAAGCGTATTGCTATATACACTTTATGACAACTAAGCTATCTTATCACTATATATTATAAAACAAAGTCTTTTCACACAAAAACTATGCTACCAATTATGTTGCGGTTTCCAGGTTGATTCACCGGAAAGGTTTACGAGTATTAAACATGGACTTATCATGTTTAGGAGTTGAACATTAACGGTATCAGTGAATCAATTCGGGGAAAAAATAAGCTCCAGCGAGTTTTCATGGCGTATGCTGTCTAATCTGTCAGATATATAACAAAATAATATAAGAAAGAATTGTGCGGAATAAAATTATTTACAAAGAGGTCTGTAGTAGAATATATCTATCGCTAATAGATAAGGTAGTTATAAGCGTATTCATGTAGGTATTCAAATGCTCACGTGCGAAGATCCACGGGTCGCTGGTTTTTATAAAAGTGTATATGCTGACACCGAATGCTGCGAACTTGGAGTATCATGATGGTAGCGAAATATTCTATAGGTAAGCCACAGCGATACACAATATAAGTATGATATAATATCAGCAGTTCGCTGAGTAGCGCGTCGTTGTGCGTTGGGTCTACGAATTTCGTAGCGTTCGTAGCAGTTCGTAGCATAAAAAAACTAAATATGTGACATTTTTTTTGTCCCAGGGTACCCGGTCTTTTAGCCGATAAATGAAATGGGGTGTATACGTTGTATTCCTAATACAACGAGTACGAAATCACTGGCGACTGCTAGTCTATACTAATATTATAAAGAGGAAAGATTTGTATTTTTGTATGTTTGTGTGTATGTTCGTAATGAATAAACTCAAAAACTACTGGGCCGATATCAAAAATTATTTCACCATTGGAAAGCTACATTCACCCTGAGTGACATGGGCTATATTCTATTTTCAAAAAAAAATAGGGATCATTACTAAAACTCCAATAATGTAACCCAAGGTGTAAAAAAATGACCTAAGAAATTCCTTACATCGCGTGCGCTGCAAAAACTATTCATGATAGAACAAAATAATGTACTACGACTTTGCAAAACACATCATTATCTACAAAAGTGTCGCAATAGCATATGTCTAACTATTATAGTTAAGTCACAATATTGTGTTTTTTTATTTTAAAAATTTAATTAAAAAGCCGCCGCTAGAAAAGTCTCTTTATTTGTACCTTGCTAATAATCCTTATCAAAATAAATTACTTAGGTAGTAGGTAGGTAGGGGGGTGGGGGTATATTTTATTTTGTCGTAAATATCCACGGGCGAAGCCGGGGGCGTAATGCTAGTAGGTTATAATTTGGGTAGTTTGTTCCAATTTTTAAAGCAGCAAGTAATAGATTAAACTAAAAAGGCAGATATCAGTTATTTATTGGTAGAAACAGAATAAATAGTCCAGCTTGAATTAATCTAATTCGTGCACTATATTCCGGGGCCATTTATTATTTTTATTGTTAATATTTCTAGGTCCCGGCTATAGAGCTCTGCTTTATTATTGTTTGTGATGAACGACGCGACTCGTATTTCACTTGCTGTTACTTCACTGCTTATGTTATTTATAGACGAGTGTACATAATGTACATATATACTATTTTCAGGCAATATAACTTCTTGCCTCATCCACATCCATACACCGTTTCATACATGCATATCTATTTTTAGTACTAAGTATTTGTTCTTTTTTATTATTAAATTTGATAAAGAAAGAAATACTTTAAGAAACAGGTGTGACGGTATGTAATGTAATGTGATTTTACAAAATATCACAAGGAAAAATAGTCACTCTATACAAATGTCTCAGTACGTAGAAATTAAGAAATCGGTTTTACAAAAATATAAAGTAACTGTAAAGCCTACGACTCGCGCAATAAGATTTTAGTTTAGGTTTTCCTGTAAAGCCTACGACTCGCGCAATAAGATTTTAGTTTAGGTTTTCCTGTAAAGCCTACGACTCGCGCAATAAGATTTTAGTTTAGGTTTTCCTGTAAAGCTGTGTAAAGGAAGGGCCTATATTCCCTATTTTTTCAAAATTTTAGACTTAGTAGTTTCGGAGATAGGGGGGGGGGGCGGACGGTCAAAAAAAATCCATTCAAACCTTTTTCCTGGATAAAACCCTGTCTTAATCTAGGATACGGTAAGATTTGTTTAAAATTATAATACGACTAGTAAAATTATCCGACACTAAAATTTAGTAGACATAGATTGTGTGTTTTACAGTATATAAACAAGTATATGTATTATTTCATTAGTTGTTTTTCCGCACGGACTCTTGAATTCGTACTGGTTATTTATGAGCCACGAAGTTATATTTTTGGAGATGATGTGTTATACTAATATATTTAGTTTGCCGAGTGGTAACCTGCTATACGTGGTCCATCATTTACCAATTAAATTTTATAAATTAAAAATTGTACTTCTTGCCTTAGAACAGTGAAGTTAGCAGGCTCGAGGGCCAAAAACGACAGGTCTGCACCAATGGTCACCCAAGGAATGCCCAACCCGAGGAAATAGAACACTAGAACGCCAAGCAATTGGTGAATCGGGCAAAGGGAGTACACAGATTGTAGGGTTGGACATTCCTTGGTGCGGACCCGTCATTTTTGGCCTTCAAGTCTTCTCTTCATCTTCATATTTTATTGCGATGATTTGCCAATGTCAAGTATATATAGCCTTTATAATATCAATTAATCGCTATCTAAGATGATCCCGCCGACTGTGATATGTTCACAGACTAATCACAGCGCGGGCGGGACTAAACCGGAATCCCCATCATGTCACAACGGAACGCATGCGTCGCCAAGTCAAAATGAAAGATGCAGTTTGGCAGTTTCAAAAATTCCATAGTCTGAAGGAGTTAGTAGATCACTCGAGAGAAGGTATAAAAAGCCTACTCCACAATGCAACACAGTATATATTTAGTGGTTGTTGATATACGCACTCGCGGCTGTCTTCCCCAGCGTTGTCGATAGGCCGTATAAGATTTGTGCGCTAACAGATCCGCCGCCAGATTGAACAATATTATTTATTTATTTACTTCATGTTGGATTTTCTCTGTTACTTAAGTAAAGTTAAACCATGATATTTGGTGAAAATGTCTAAAGAATTGCCTGTAATGTGCGTGTGACAGATAAAGAAAGATGGGTGACCTAACCAATAAATGGCTTTTCCACCTCAAAAAAACTCATGGCCACTCGTTTGGAGGCCTCAAAAATATTGATAGCCAGTAGCTACATTATGTATTTGACCATTATTTATCAAAGATATATAGAAATATTTATTATATTTCGATTAATAAAATTAATAATTCAATTATGTCTCATACATATTTTAAACACGATAGGAAAGTAGGCAATCAGACAATATTTAACTTGGGGTTGCATTGCATAGTGATGTGTTCTTAAAAGTTATGATAACATACAAATTACATGCTTCACATCTTCTTAAATTACGCGATAACTGAATGGTTTAGTTACAAAATTTAAATAGTTTTCGAAAGACAAATATATTTGACACAGTATAAATAAAAAAAAATATATGAAAATCATTTTCTCGTATTTATCATATTAATTTCACATATTTAATGAAAACATTAACTACAACTTGCTATATCTAAAAGTTATTGTATGATACTGGAAGAGCATTTATGTCCGTTTTGTGTATTTTCGCAAGACAGATTTTTTGTGAAATCGTTCTTTCTGATGTTTCTGGTACGTGAATCTTATCTTTGGTTATTTTATCGATTCTTTTTGCAGTGTATATGTCTCTAACAACTTTTTAAAGAGATATCAACAAAATAAAACGCGCGGTTTACTGAGTTCATTGCACTAACAAACTTGCTCTTAAAATGGAATAGTGGCTTTATCTTATGAGTTTATAAATAAGTGAGACAGGAAGGGATGAAAAGAAATAAATTTATATGTTATATATATATTTTTAAATACCTATTTTAAACTTTTTAATATTTGTTTAAGCATCACACTTGCTAAGTTGCTACCATGAATATTTCAAAGTTAACCAAAATAACTATAGTTAAGATACAAACAGCAAGCATCCCAAACACAGAAAGTCAACAAAACTTTGCTCCAATATCCAAAAGCCATCTACGAACTTCAAAATCTTAAACAATACCCTTTTGCAGCCCCTGAATTATTTGGCCAAGTTATCAGAGGCCGTTTGTCATGCAAGTGTCATATTTAATAATAATTAATGTTAATTGCTCGGAGCTTAGATCTCGACAAAGGCAATAGCCAATAGTTATTTAAGTTTGTGAATACTAGGAATTTGAGTAGTGGAACACAGAGCGCTATCTTGCAACGGTTCTTATGAGAACTTCGGAATATTGAATGGCATGGAGACGACATGGCAACATTTTATTGAAATTGTATTCTTATAATATCGACTGGTGAGGGTTTATTCAAATATAGCACAATATTCAAGGCAATGGCACGTCAAGCCGATGTTGGACAGGCAACCGGATGGCGAGTGGTAATCTGGGCCTTTGAGTGGTACAGAGTCCCCTGGTAGCGGCCAAAGTGACCCCAAATGGACAAGTTCGGCGATATGGGGGAGGGGAAAAATCTAATTTTTTTTGAAAAGGCAACCGGATAAAAATGCGGTAGCATTAAAGGAAATACCCTAATTATATAATAATTTTTTTTTGCCAGCCGAAACACGCGGGCCGTTCTTGCACTAGCGAGTACAAAAAAAAAAAAAGTAAAAAGGCAACCACTTCAAAATTAGTGAGCATACTTATTGACACCACCAAACGTTGGGAAAAAATTGCCATCCGATCCTGATAGGCAGTTTCGGAGAAACAACCCCTCAAAGTCGCCGAAAAACACTTTTTTTCGATTGTTTCAACAATTATATAATTTAAAAAAAAAAAATAAAAATTGTTCAAATCGGATGGCATTCGAAATTTATACTGTCCTAAGTACAAATAATGGTGTGTATCAATGCCATCCGATTTAGATTAAATTAACCCCTATTTAGCCACCCCCCAAACCTCATGAAAATACCAATAATTCCATACGCTGCAAAAAATTGTTGAAAATCCATAATATTTAACGACTGCTTGGACTTTTAAAAGGTCTGTGTATGCTCATTATCTATTACAATCCCCCCTTCCGCCCCAACAACCCCCCCACCAACCCTTGTAGCCCACATTGTCCTAATTAATATATTACATAATGAATTAATTGTAAACAGTAGCGTATGAAAAAAATCACGTTGATCTGTTGATTTACTTTAGCATGAATGAATGACAAACAAACAATGTAACATAAAAATCTTGAATGTGATTATTTTTTATTTTATTATATTAATAAGTTATTTTATTTGCCATCACGCTATGTTGTGGGGAGGAGGTTAAGCAGAACATGACATCAATTTACTTTTTTTTTCAAAATGGCTTCATCAGGATTTTGATGATTCCGCCAATGTCAAGTATTATAGACGTCATAATAACATTAAGCCGATAATCGGTAAAAAGGAGCCTCCCGCCGACCGTGATATGTCCTATTAATCACTGACTAATCAAAACTATCACAGCGGGATTAAACTGGATTCCCCATCACGTCTTGGTGGGCGCGTGCGTTATTCACCAAGGCATGACGTGGAATCCAATTACCTAATGACGTGAAGTGATGAAGTGGCCAGCTCTGTTGAGGTATGTAGATGGAAAAGCCTCTTTGCACTGTTTGTCGGATAATGTACATAGATTTTTTATTATATCGAACCCGTGACTCTCAGTTGTGAGACAACGTTTTACCCACTCGACCACCGAGTACTTGTAATACTAAAAAATATAATAAAATTAATTAATTTCCATCGACTCCATAGAATTTGTGTTCCAAGAACAGTATTCTTAATCACTTAGCATTGGTAAATGGGTAGGCGACAAGGTAAACATTATAAAGACGGCAACTTCAACTATAATTCATGGTCTCTTGTTAAGTTTCTCGTATGTAGACCTGGCCTTTATTGCCAATACTACTAACTGCCCATGGGTTTGCCCGTGTCCTTATGGAACTTTCCAACCGTTCTATTAATTTAGCAAAAAGGTAATATATTGTAGATTTTTAAAAGTAAGTAAAGTAAGAAGTACTAAGAATTCAATAGACTTTTATAGTTGCACCATTTTTTTATTCATGTAAAATTGAGTACCTAGTAAATCTATAGCTTAACTCGGCCATATACTATTCCAATGTATGTTTAGACATCTTATAAAAACGAAAATATTTATAATAGAATGTTCCAAGACATTTTTTTTATTTAAACAAAAGTTTAAATTCCTTCTAATTAGAAGTTCGGTTCAAAGAAAAAAAAACTAGATAGATATCTATCATCACGCCTTTTATCCCAAGAGGGGTAGGCAGAGACAATCGAATGTTATTTGTTACGATCCTGACATACCTCTTTCGCTTCTTTTATATTCATCATACCTTTTATAAATGCTCGGCGATTGTGTGTACTTTTCATATTTCCATCGATCAATAATTTTTTATATGTTCAATAAAAGTACACATAGGTCATACTCTGCCAGCATTTCCTTTCACTTCAGCCATATAAACCTTCTCATAGATAATCTTTCATCCTTCATTGTTTCAACGTGTCATTCAAATTGATTATTATATCTCATATGAATAAAATTGAATGGTAGTCTTATTTACTTTTATTAAATTTTCATAGAGAGATGTGATGTGATGTCATGTGACGGACGGACGGACCAACAGTTTTTTTGAGAACACAAAAAGTAAAAAACATAGTAGGAAATAAAATTACTTTCCTATCATTAATTAACTAAAATCCACGTCTGTTTTAAAAAATGGGAGCATAAATCAATATTCAAAATGTGTATGAACGGTTTCACAAGTAAGCAGGTGTCCTTAATGCGCATCACACCGATACACCCGTGAAATACTGGTCGTTAGTACCAGATTGTACAACGATATTTTAGAAGATGCATGCTGCACTGCTGCATTGCTAAATCTGGCCAATTATTATATTTCTTTTGATTGTCCTACATAAAATTAATTTATAATATACAAATATATAAAATTGAAGTATCCCAATGTTTGTCCAGAATAGGCACTGAAATTTTCAGGAATCATAGTAGGTACTTTGACTATGCTTTATGTTTCATTTCATTGTTTGAAGGATTTCGTATGTTGTATAAAAAATGTTGGTCGATCAGTGATAACAAATTTCAACTAAGACGGGACGGAAATATAGTACCTAAGTTTTAGTGATATTTATTAAAATAATGAAGAAGAATACTTCGTCTTCCGGTGGGTACCCTGAAGCTGGTAATATGGTTCCGGGAGCTGTAAGGCAACCCGTAAAATTTGGCCAAAATAGGAAACATTCCATTTGTTTCGCACATGCCTATTAAATCAGACATATCGAGAAAAAAGACGTCCGGGTTTTTTATAATAAAAAATCTATGTACATTATCCGACAAACCGTTCAAAGAGGCTTTTCCATCTACATACCTCAACAGAGCTGGCCACTCGTTAGGTATAGCCTCAAAAATTGGCTAAATGAGGAAGACTTTGTCTGTCCCTGGGGGGTTGACAACGGTTCCCGGGAGCTGTAAGGCAGCCATGTCAAACTCAAAGTCACTGGTGGGCCAAAAGCATGAAGACCGTAAACTAGGTGGGCCGCAAAACCTAATTTTAATGGAAACAAAGTACTGAAAATCTTAACAAAAAGAAGTATTATTAAATGTTGTCCTTTAATAATACTTACTATATGTTTATTTATTAAATTTTCAGTAAAAAGGACACTTGTTTGCTGCGCGCGCGTTTTCAAAAACCTCGCGGGCCTCATAATGCTCAGTGGGCCGCATGTTTGACATGGCTGCTGAAGGAAACCCGTGAAGAAAAAACAATACATACAGAAATCAAAATTAAAATTAAAAGAGAGTTTTTTACAAAACTGAGCTAATACGAATTATTTTCCATGACAACCTCCGTATCCATAACAGCCAGAATACCAAAATGAAAACTGAAGGTATACTAAAATTATGTCACCGCCAATATTTCGTGAACGTTTTCATAATCGACTTATGCGAAAAATTATAAAAAAATAAACTCTGTCGCTTGGGACAAGCTACCTCCATTAGTGGGGGCGCGTCATGTCCGAAACATGGAGCGGATCTCAATCAATTTGATCAAAAATCATTCAACTTAGCTTTTTATTATTTTTGTGAGTGATTTTTCGGGAATTTTTGGGCGAGTGGCATGGAGTCGATATTCATTTTTAATTATTTTTTTGTGCAGTTTAGAAATATTAGATTTTTTTTTAATACGTACGAATTTGAATAATACTACAATTAAATAAGTTACTACTATAAATGAATAATGCTGTTTTAGTTCCATCACACTGGAATGCAGTAGAAATGCGGTATTTACGTAGAATGTGATATAAAGCGTATTTACCGTATCCGAAACGATGTCATTCGAGAAGAATGCGGAGTGAAAGATGATGTTGGATTTGGACACGTTGAAAGAATGAAGGATGAAAAATTTACTAAAAAGATTTATATGGTTAGTATGGGCTCCACTTGTGAAGTCGGAGCGGAGAGTTAGTATGTAATAAATATAAGTTCAAAATGTACTTGAATAATGGTTGAAGTGAAAGGAAATGCTTGCAGAGGACGACCTATTATTGAACATTTATTGAACATACATTATTGATCAATGGCGATTTTAAAAGTACACACAATCGCCGAGCATGTATGAAATGAAAGGTATGATGAATATAATTATAAGAAGCGAAAGAGGTATATCAGGATCGTAACAAATGGCATTCGATTGTCTCTGCCTACCCCTCTTGGGATAAAAGGCGTGATGATAGATAGATAGATAAATGCATAGTGGAGAGGTGACGAACATAGGATTATAATTATGTAGGTACTCTTGTTTGTCCCTCCATTCATGGACACCCATAGATACTTTTTAGCAAGTGGATGGCAAGTCCAATATAGTACTAACTATAAAAATTATGTACTAAAACTAAAATAAATTCTTTAAGTATCAAAAATCTTCTTACTGAAATATTTTTTGGTTCATGTAATTAAATATACCTACTAGTAATATACTCTTAGGTTCATTAGATATATAATATATATTGTAGCAGTTGCCTGCGACTTCGCACGCGTTGTTAAATATTATAAAGTTTATAGTTATTTAAATATTTTTATGTTGTACTGTGTATTTTTTTTGTTTGACACGTTTCAACTTTATTTTATAATAACTACGAAATAAAGATCATTTTGACTTTGACTTGACAACGTTTACATCCCATTTCACCCCCTCAAGGTAGGTAGTGTGATTTTAAATAGCCAATAACCTTCCACAGCGCGTTCAAAAAAACAAACAAACAAACTCTTTAGCTTTATTATATATTTTATAAGAAATAGTGAATGAAGTAATGAAATACTAAATGAAGGAAATTTGTGTTTAGTAGTGTAAGTAATTTTGTTTTCACCTTTCCATACAAGTTCTCCATACATTTCTCTGTTTCACAGCAGAAACACTCTTACAACAGCGTCCGCGCACTAATTCAATATCGGCTACGTTGTCCATTTGCGTACCTCGCTTCACGCTTCGCTTGTGGAAAAAATATTCACAAACTGAATGTTCAATAAAATATGGCATACACTTCTTTAAAATTGAAACTTGTAGGGAAAAATTATGTAAATTATTGTTTATACCAAGTTTATTGCTTTTGTTTGTTTGTGTTAAAACGGAACAACGGAACATTTTCACATACTACATACTTGAGGGCCGGTGGACTATATTTTCATCTCGTGAAACTGGATGGGGAGGGGCTTGCAATATATTAAAGACACGGTTTTATTTATTTTCTTTGGGATAGTGCAGGCAAAAGCTAGTTTGTTATTGATCTACCAGGCTGCCTTCATTTAGAATCAAATTCTGGAATGATTTCTGAGGGGATATTTTTATAAATATTGAACTGCAAATTGAAAGAGACATCAATCATAATTTATTCTGTTACTAACAGTGTCTGCGACTATAATCATCTCTACTGTATGGGCAAACCATACTCACATTTTTTCAACCTCATCCAAATCGGTTTAGTTGTTTTACGTAATGTGTGCACAGGCAGTAACTTTATTATAACACTAGCTTTCCACCCTGGCTTCACTCGTTTTGGAATGTGACATTAAATGTATCCTGATCCTGATTTCCGGGGTATAAATTTAGCCTAAGTCATTCTCTAGCCCTCCAGCCATGCCTTTGCAAAAAAACACGTCGATCCGTTGCACTGTTGTGGCGTTAAATAAGGTCATACAAAGAAACAAACAAAAATTTACATTTATAATTAATAGTAGTTAGGATTAGGATTATAAAATTTCTATGTTCAAAAAAGTCCTCCTCCATAATAACTTATCCCGTACACTAACTATCGATATTTACATCAAAGTCGTTTTAAATTTTCAAAAGTTTTATCGGACTCTTCATTGACAGGAAATTATTGTATGATAAAATTTTGGTTTAAATCTGGACAGAAATATAACTTCACTGGTCTAATAATATATAAAAAAAATTTAACTGAAAAAGGTTGAAATTGCTGCCATTATTTCAGACAATTTTAGTAATTTTTAAAACTAATGTAGCTATTGTACCTAACTCCTAACTTCACGTACATTATTGCATTATCACCAAAATTTGGCTAGATGCAAGGTGTTCATAAATTGACAAACTGTCTAACAAACAATATACAGGATGGGACAAGTTTGGTTCTGGTCACCGAGCTTTAAATAGGGGTCCGGTGGCAGTGCATGATTTAAGTACTAACTTATGCAGTAAACACTGTTCTTGGGACCTAGGGGTCTAGACTTCAACCACATATAACACTAAATTGCCTTATTTAAGTCTGTGTTAATACTGATATATGACCTCATATTTAATATACAGATGCATTTTATGTATTATGTTTTTAGGGACTCAAGTTCTATCGAGGCTGAAAAAAGTATAAAGTGTTTGTAGATAATGAATATGAAGGATCAATCAATTTTATTAATAGGTCCTTTAATTTAATATAAATTAAAAATCTTATCCTAAATACATTAATTGTATATCAAACAGAAATACTTATAACAGTTTTTTTAAACTAATATAACCTAACTTCAATAACTTCAAAATTTTGATGTGTCAGTGCCTAATAATAAATTATCCTAAATACCAATGTGATTCTTCCAAAAGTCAGCTAACTCCTTAAATTTTTCTTTACTAGAATTCCTCCGTTTTCTACTGCATTTTATGACAGGATTTTCTAAAAACGAGCTAAATTTTCTTACCAAAGTCGACACTGACTCTTGAATTTCATCACCCGACTTATTCATCCGAACTGAACACTGTAAACTGATGATAGACTTGTCAATATCAAAAAGCTGATCGATGAAAGCATCCATATCTTCATCAGCTTTAGATGATTTCGTATCATCGAATGATAATCCATTAGTTGACATGCTACAAGCCACTATATCACTAAATTTCTTTTCTTGAAGATTTTTCTTTAGCCTCACTGTACTTGTTATAGTCGAAAGTTTTTCAATTGATTTAAAAACTGCATCAATTTTGTGACATATATCATTGACGGACATTGCCGACAATATATTCCCACCAACAAAATAAAACTGCTTTTCATTTGTGTCTTGATCTTGATTGTCCTTGTCTAATTCTTGGAGGAATTCTTCGTATCCCAAATTTGAGGTTTCCAGCTTTTTTGATACTTTTCGAGCGATTTTTTTCTGCATCTTTTTAAGGATGGCGTCTGAGTCAAAGGTGGGTTTCTTATCTAAAGTACTGAAGCAGGATGCAACTTCTGGTGTGAATATATCTTGTTCTTCTGTCTCCAAGTCCACTGGTGTTCCCCATGCAGCTTCCAATTCGTTCCATTGATCAATTTCAGATAAAACTGAATCCGCGTCTATGAGCGTGCGATTCATGGTTGACGTCTTTGAATCACAAGTCAAGTAATATTTATTTCTTCAAATTTTTACCGTATTTATAACTAATAATATTTCCATCTCTTTCACGCGAAATTAATTGTCAATTTTGTATGTAAACAAATTTAAATGTAGGTAAACGAGAAAAATATATGCATCCTCTTCTAATTTCAATGCGTAATTGAAGGTAGTTTGCTAATGTTGTCATTTTAAAAATAATTAATTTGTTAATTGATTTTTGTTTATTGTTGTATAAAGCTTAATAAATAGAAATGTGTTTCTATATTATGAAATAAATTTATTTTTAATTAATTAGTAGGTACTTACCTATCGTAATTCAATTTATAAATTACTTCAGGTAATTATTTATTTTACTTTCAGGATGTTTAGGGTTGCGTAGTAAAACAAAGAATCCTTATAAGATCCTTCAGTCCGTCCGCCGGTCCCTCTGTCCAAGTCTGTCAAAAAATTCTAGCGTCCTACTGTGTTGAAACGAATTTGACAGGTAATATACAGGATAAGGTCAGGTGTCATTAAAATAATTGTCCAAGTTTCGAGTATGACTCGCGCGCTAAGGGTTCCGTACCATTGTTACGGTCAGAACTTTAAAAAAGGATTTTCGTAACTATAAGAAAGGCCCTATATTTCCTATTTTCAAAATTTTAGACCCAGTAGTTTCGGAGATAAGGAGGGGGGGGCAATTATTTACGCTATACGTCCGTGATTGGGTCATCAAACTCCAAATAGGAGGTATGTATCAAGAATCAACATTTTTCGTCCAGTAGATTCGGAGAAAATAAACTGTGACAGACAGACAGACACATGAGTGATCCTCTAAGGGCTTTCGTTTTTTCATCGGAGATATTCAGAACCTTAAAATTGGAGCAGAGACTACGGAACTCTATTCCATATTATATTCGAAACGAATTATGCTTACCCGGTTATAATTCGGGCGTGAATATATTACAAGTGTTATGCATCATAATAAATCCAAAGAACACACGTGTAGGGAATATTCTCATAATTAATATTTCAGTCGGTTCATATAGGGACCTTCTCAATAAACATTTATAATATGATGCTGTAAACAAAGCACCTTTTGCTGTAAACGACATCAAGCCTTTAATTATTATGATACTCATTTATGCAATATTATTGTCAGGGCGCCTTACTTTAAACAGTTAATATTCGCCGAATATACTTGCTAAAAAAATATCTAAATTTATTCAGTCGTTTTGGAGCCTATTCTGGAAAAACACTTAGACAGACATAAACTATGAAAATAATTATTTATTGTAACATGTAGTGCACGTAAATCCCACTTCATTTCAAGAATTCGAAAAAAAAATCAAAGTTATACAACTTTTAAATAGATTTTGGCTTTGGGATTCTAAGTCAAGTTATGACTATCAACGCATGCGTTCCGTCGTGATATGATAGGGAGTTCAGTTTAATCCCGTCCGCGCTGTGATTGTTGTGATTAGTAAGACATATCACTGTCGGCGGGAACATCTTACCTACTATACCGATTAATCGGTATATTGTTACTGTGACATCTATAAAATACTTGACATTGGCGGAATCATCAAACACAAAAAATAGGGTTTGGCTTAGCTCTAGCCAGTTTCACCCGCGTAGAAATAGAATATCTTGTAATGCCTGAAAAAGAAAATGGCAATGGTTGGTCATGTTGCTATATTTAGTAGGCGCTTTATTACGTCATACAAAATTGGTCTCTACGCAAAGCCCTTTAGTTTTAACAGCATATTATTAGCATATGGACAATGTCCACCCTGAAAGTCCATTCTAAATATTGGTGGAATAATTTTTGAAATCGGATAAGTAGTTTCGAAACCTCCTATACATTCAAAATTATAAACTTACTTTACCTGTTTATAATATAAGTATATTTTTTACTTATGTTTAAGTATTCGTGTGTATGTTATTGAAATGTAAATTATAAGTAATAATTGCCTTTTAAAAAAAAGTTCACAGACCTCAAAAATTATGCACTGAAAAGTAAATGCTTTCCGAAAGCAAATGCATAAGTCACTTTAAAAAAATCCAAATCGCTTCAAGTGTGCTTATAAAATTTGAAGAGTTCTCGAATCCTCGAAGATCCCATCATCAGATCCTGACCTGATGACCATGGGACCACCTGGAAAGTTCAAACAAAAAAAAAATCCAAATCGATCCAGGTGTTCAAGTAATCGGGGAACATACATTAAAAAAAAGATTCCGACGAATTGAGAACCTCCTTCTCCAAATTTCGAAGTCGGTTAAAAATGGAGATAATAATAATAATAAATTTAATGACGCCAGATCTGAATATAAAAAGTGTCAGTTCGAATCCTATTTTGGTCACAATCTCTTTATATTATTTCTTTTTTTTGTCGGTATCAAATTTCTCCCTTATGTATCAAAATTAATGTTTGTTACACAATTTTGAAGATAATTTTTCACTCTAATGACGAAAACTAAACAAACAAATCAAAATTAAATGTAATTAGACGAAATAAAATATAAATATTACTTTAATTGAGACTGCTTTCTTTTAATTGTAATAAACAATTATACATTTTATGTATATGATATGTCAAAGATGTCAAACTGAAAGCATCAAAATGTTTGGTCTTTAATATAAAAATAATTTAAATTTAATTAATTTGAAATGGACAAAGTTTTATAAGTCCCGCCCGCCTTGCACACCCTTAGTTACACTCCGACCAACAATATTGTGGACTGTGGAGCAAGGAATATACTACTCTTTACCGAGACTGTGGACTGACTGTCACTGACTCAAGGTCTCCCTTGGCCGGAGGACCACTTGCGCCCTCAGGTGCGCGCTGTTTGGGCTGTGGGTTGCGGTTGTGGTCCAGACAACGTAGGCGTACCCATCGGCTGGAAATGCAAGGTGATGCTGACGCATAATTATCAGAAGCTTGGGAAGCGAACCATACTCCGGGCTGAACATTGAACATGCGGCCAGTTCTGTTGGGGCTCGGTGCCTCACGGTGCGGGCCGCCACCATGCCCTGTGCTCACAAGACTTTCCTTAGTGCCGCCCGTGCCCTCCGCCAGCGTAGGTGCTGCGTATCTTTATAAACATTTTGAGTGTTTTTTATCCAGTACCTACCTATCTATATATATTTTATTTAAGTGTTAGTTTTTGGATCCATATATGTATAATAATAAAAATGTAAGTAAAAATAATGTAAATAATGACAACACAGTTTCCTCCAACGCAACGCTGATACAGTGTCCAAGTTGTGATGATTGTAAATTATATAAGGGACAACGGGGGCTGGCAATACATACATCGAGACGCCACCGACAACAAAACATCCAGCCCCCCATACCAACAACATCCACCTCTACATCCACCGACACATCCAACGACACAACCAACGACACATCCAACATCATGCCGTTGTGGAGGAAACTGTGTTATTTAAAAAATAATGTAAGTATTATAAAAAGAATACCCCGTGGAGCCCGCATCACCGTGGCCCGCTGCCTCACAGAGTGTTTGACTAAAGTGGTTGCAGAAAACAGTTTCAAATCTTGGGAAAATTTACTCACATTTGCATACACAGTTCTACATGTCAAAAATACAAATAAATCACAATCTTTAACAACACAAATAAAAAATAACACTTTAGACCTTTTAGTACCTAAAATAAATACAAATATAAAATTCAACAAATTCAAAATTAAATCTATTGAAAATAAAATGTCCGAGGGAAACGTTAGAGGGGCAGCAAAATTTATATTTTCTGACAACACCTTAGCCAGACACTGCGGCGAAACACTCACCGCCCTTAGAAGTAAACATCCCACACCCTCAGCTTCTTCACAACTACCTGATCCGCCGACAAATAATCAACAGTCCCTTATAGTAACCGAAGAAGCTGTGATGAATGGGATTAAATCATTTCAAAATGGTTCCGCCGGTGGGTTGGACGGTATCACCCCTCAACATTTAAAGGACCTCACTGGCATGCTTGTAGGGGAGACGGGAAAGGCTCTGCTGAAAGAACTCACGGCCTTGGTCAATTTAATGTTAGCAGGCCGGGTTCACAGTGAGATAGTCCCGATCCTTTATGGTGCCAGTCTAGTAGCCCTAGAAAAAAAAAGACGGTGATATACGTCCAATTGCCGTCGGAAGCACTTTGAGACGCCTAACGTCAAAGTTATGCTGCCGTGAGTTTCAGGCTCAACTTCGAAATTCATTTTTACCACGGCAGTTTGGTTTTGGCGTTAGAGGAGGCTGTGAGGCTGCGGTTCATGCTACACGAACTTTTTTAAATTCAAAATTACGAAGTTTTTGTAAAAAATTACGTACAGAATGCCTTTAATTCGATCGATCGAGGTGCCCTACTAACTGAAATTCAAAAAGAGTTACCGACAATATTTGGCTACATGTGGCAATGTTATGGGGCACCATCAAAATTAGTGTATGGTGATGACGAAATAGATTCAAGCGTGGGTTGCCAACAGGGAGACCCGCTTGGGCCAGTACTATTTAGTCTAACAATAAATTCTATCATTTCAAAATTAACATCAAAATTTAATTTATGGTATCTGGACGACGGGTCATTAGGAGGAGATGTGTTAACAGTTTTAAACGATTTAGAAATTATAAATAAATCATTTTCAGAAATTGGCCTTAGTCTAAATTCAAATAAATGTGAACTATACATAGCCGAGTCCATTTCTTCAGACATAAAAACAAAAATCATATCAAAATTTAATTCCGTAACTCCAAATATATCTATACAAAATAAATTCACACTTTACTCGGTGCTCCTATTTTCGATGAAAGAATTGAAAATGTAATAAATTCAAAATTAGAAAATTTTAATAATTCGGCAATCAGACTTTTAGAAATTAATCAACACATGGCTTTCTTTATCATTCGACACTGTCTTTTCACGCCAAAATTTATGTATTTACTTAGATGCACCCCCCTTTGGAAATATTCTAACATAACAAATTCTATAGATTATTGTTTCCAAAATTTTAAACCAAAATTTCAATAATCGTTCTTGGACCCAAGCGACTCTCCCTGTCCAGTTCGGTGGCCTGGGAATTCGTACTTCGTTGTGTGTTGCGCTTCCTGCCTTTTTGTCATCAACCTATAGCGCGCTAACCCTCATCGGTACTATATTGAACTTACCTAATGTAACCGATGGGGAAGTTGCGGGTGTAGACGAGGCCAGAAGTACATGGAGTGCAACTCACCTAGGAGTGGACGTTCCCACAGAATTAAGTAGCCAGCGAGCGTGGGATTTACCATCCATAAAGGCAACCCACGCTACATTGCTCGAACAGTGTCCTGATGATTTCGACAGAGCACGGCTTCTAGCTGTATCTGAAAAAGAGTCAGGACACTGACTTCACGTATTGCCCTCCCATAACATAGGTACGGTGTTGGACTCGTCGACCTTACGTATCGCCGTTAGTTTACGATTAGGTACTAAGGTCTGTGAACCTCATCGTTGCCTATGTGGAAGAGACGTGGACTATTTTGGTCGCCATGGACTTTCATGCACAAAAAGTGCTGGTCGCACCTACCGCCACGGTACCTTAAATTATATAGTACGCCGATCTCTTGCCACTGCCTCTGTTCCTGCGATTCTTGAACCATCTGGTATGAGCAGGGACGATGGCAAGAGACCTGATGGCGTAACTTTAGTACCGTGGCATTTAGGAAAAAATTTGGTGTGGGACGCTACCTGTGTTGATACACTGGCAGCATCTCACATACAGTATACAAAATTAAAAGCGGGTGCGGCGGCAGAACACGCTCAACTGCTCAAGCGCCGAAAATATTCAAATATTTTAACAAATTACTTATTTTCGGCGCTTGCAGTGGAAACAATGGGTCCATGGTCTACCGAAATGAAAATATTCTTGAAAAATTTAGGTACTAGATTAGTCCACGCCTCGGGTGACCTAAAGGCTGGCTCTTACCTCGGTCAAAGGATCAGTTTAACCATTCAGCGAGGTAACGCAGCCAGTGTTTTGGGAACCATGCCACAGGGAGGGGTTCTGGAAGAGGTATTCTTTTTATAATTTGTATATATAGTTTTTAAATATATTTTTTATTTATTACCATTACATTTAAGTTATGATGTAAATATTTATATTATTTTGATTACTTCAGTAAAACACTTTATTTAAAAAAAAAAAAAAATGTTTCTTTTAAAATTAGGCTAATTTATTTATTTTGTAAAAGACGCCATCTATTGAAGATCAGTTGAACTATGACAACAATATTGACACCACTAACGTTGCGAAATATTCGCACGGGTCATAAATGTAAAGTATTTTGTGTCAGTGACCTGACCTTAGGGTAGCCTCTTTAACCGTTTTTTGGCAACGACACTACCAGCCACACTACTAGTAGTATCGTTTACATTAAACGACACTACCAAGCCTATTTTGGATAAAATTGTACAAACAACACAGCAAAGTACAGAAATATAACTCTTTACACTTATACTCTCAAAGCAAAGGTCTGCACAATAAAATCAAGTGAAACCATTCTAGGAATATAAAAAATGTCATAGGACACTTAGCTTATTTAATAAGCAGCTCCCAAATCCACTATCCATTCTGCGACGTCGCTTTCTCGTTATTTATACGCACATAAACCGACCGAAACTAAGCGCTGGCTGCAATTAAACGCATCCTCTGTTCTAATATATATCATCATCCAGTAATCCGCGGGACAGAATCATAATAACAAAAAACAATAAAAATAACGGATGTCTCCGAACGGAGCCGGAATTGGAGAACTCTTGGTAGGACAGGAGAAACTGTGGAGATGAACAATTACTTATAATCCATTGAAAATATTATATGTATCTGAAAAAAATATTTAAATTAACTGAACATTTCCCAAACATTTAGTGTCTTTTATATATTACTAGCGACCCCACTCCGGCTTCGCACGGGTACAATATGGTATTACAACAGTTTTGAATATCTATATAAATAGGCTTATAAGTTATAACCTATCTAGATAGATATATTAGAGATAGATATATAATATGCAAGGTAGTCGATAGCCTAATTGGTAGGACTGTGGACTTGAAACCGGAGGTCCCGGGGTCGATTCCTACTCGCTGCCAAAATGCTAAGCATCAATTTTCTTCCGCGTGCTTCGGAGGGCACGTAAAGCCGGCGCCCGGTCACCAACCCGCCTGCCAAGCGTGGTGAATATGACAATTCCTCTCAGTGAGCACCACTAATATGGTGCGCTATAGAGGGTGACCAATGATCCAGCAGTGGATCTTAAAAAGGTTGATGATGATGATGATGATGATGATGATGATGATATAACATGCTACCATAGACTTTTTTGTAGATAATTTCATTCTAAACAATTCCTTCCTACAAAAGCTTTAATAATGTTAAAATTCTGTGTGTATTCAAATTCATTAGAGAGATTTATTTTATGACTTTATTTAAGGCACGACAGTTTTTCGGATTACACAGATATTTTTCTTATAAAAGCACTACCTTTCCGCCCATAACTTTGCCTGTGGATGTTTTAGAACAAAATAAAATATAACCTATATAAGAATTTTTATAATCGGATCAGTGGTTTGCGAGATTACCCCCTACATCCAAACTTACAAACTTTACCTCTTTATAATATTTATTAGTATAGATTTTTTTTCTATCTTCACGGGTTGCCTTACAGCTCCCGAAACCGTATTACTTTTAGCCGATGGTATTTGTGAGGCTATACCTAACGAGTGGCCAGTTCCGTTCAGATATATTTAGATGGAAAAGCCTCTAAGTGTGATTTTTCGGATTATGTAGATAAAATTATTAATTAAAGAACCCATTGGTACATGGGCGGGATCGAACTCGTGGTCTGCGTTAGTTAATACCAGACGTCCTAACCACTCGGCCACAGACGCACCGATATTCATTCAAAATCTGAATATATATTGAACAAATAAATGGCTACTCCATTTCTCTATTCGAAGTTCACATTCTGTTTACGTTCATACTTAATACGTAGCAAAACTGCTGGAAGAACAACAGTTTTTGTTGTATATTTTATGTTCTGTGACGCCATAACTCAGCTCTTGTGACAAGCCACCCCATACAGAAGGCTGCGTGATGATATACTGACTGTAACTATGTCGTAACCTCCTTCAAATTTATTTATTGTTTAGCCAGTTATCCCGCTCGCTTTGAGTGCTTTTATTGGCTAAGTCTGAGATATTATCTTAATATTCTAATAATTCATATTATTAATTATAGATTTCTGTCCCGGCTCTGCCCGTGGATATCTTCGAACAAAGTAAAACACAGTCTAAAGACACTCAGAGATAAGTGAAAAGTTCGTATTAGTGAAAGAAATTTCAGAATCGGATCAGTAGTTTTAGAGATGACAGATATTAATATTTTTTGAAAGCTTTGTAAAATTACAATTAATTAAATTCTAATCGAATAACCTGAACTTTTCAATTACGCCGAAACAATACGAGTGCAGTTGGCTCCAAAATTTATGACAAAATCCTTTATCGCAACATTATCATAAATTAATTAGAGACAAAATAATGTCCCGCCATTATAGGTCGCGTTGACAATGACTTTATACAGCCTGTTTATTTTTATACTTAAAATTTAATTCGCATTATTGAAAATATATAAACCATCCCCAGTTCAAAATTAATAATTTCTTAACAAATAATTCCCATTTCATTTAACATTTTCCCTTCCCACTGTATCTAACTGTAAAATTGTGAAATATTTTGGGCCAGTTCCTCTAAAAATCCTGAAAACTGATATTCAATGTAAGAAAATTATTGCATAATTTTTAAGACTAAAATCTTCGTTACATCTTAATCACACATAACATAACTTCAATCAAAACCTTTATTATATCCAAAGATACGATTTTCAATAATATATAAATATGTAGTTACCATTTTTTTATCTTGTTATCATGTCCCTCTTTTAGCCGATGGTATTTGTGAGTCTATACCTAACGAGTTCTGTTGAGGTATATTTAGATGGAAAAGCCTCTAAGTGTGGTTTGTCAGTTTTTAATTATAAGAAAGTCATTGGTACATGGGCGGGATCGAACCGTCTTAACCACCGACGCATTTTTCCATTGATAATAATAAATCACCCTATGTATTTGGAACAAAAATAATAGCACAACAGAGACCGAGTATTGATTGCTATTATATAAAGTCATTAAATCAAAGCATGACAATCCATGCCGCCCTCATTATGGCGACCAGAATGGAATTTCATCGTGGACCTAAAATTTGCTATGAATTTAATCAGTTTTCGGTTATGCTGTAAAATATGATTTATGAATGTCGTTTTGGTAGTTTTTGAGTTGATTGCGTTTTAGTTTTATGGGCTCGACTTTATTTGTCATGAATTACAGCTGAATTTAAATTTAAGTAGCATTAGTACTACCATAATAGGGTTAAAATATTCATGATAAACTGAAACTAAAGGAATATTTTCAGCTGTGTTACAATATGAAAAAATATTATGATATTTAAAGGTGCTTTGATTAAACTTCTTAAAATATAGCAGGACATTATCGCAGAGTATCTTTTTGAAGCGTTTCATACGCATTTCCTCTTTTTATTATAAATTTAGAAAAGCTGAATCTTCAGCAATATACCATAGTAATGTCGCCTTTTCACGAAGCTGGAGCGTTTTAAAATATAATTATAAGGTAAAATTAGTGGAAAATGATAGCACATTGCGAGGGTGGTTTACGGGTGTCGCACTCGATACCTCGCGCGATAATGACTCTCGTAAATATGATTTAGTGGTGATAATCACCAAAACATTGAACGCTCCTCGCCGCCACCACGCCGCTTAGAATTATGAGAATGACTCGTTTAATCTAGTTTTAAATAAACATACTATATGCATATACTTTTACTATTTTGATATAAAAGCTGTAGCTCAGGGTGTGAGGAAAACTTTGTCTTTCTCTGGGTACCCTGGGGCCGGCAACGGTTTCCGGGAGCTGTAAGCTGTAACCCGAGAAGAAGAACAAGAGGAGCTGTATCTCATGGAACTGCCATAGAGATAGATTGCCTAACGAGTGATCACATAAAAAATCATGTTCGGGCAAATCCGTGTCTGTCTTTGCCCGACCCAACAATTTGCTCGGCGTTTTAGTGATGGACTGAATCTCAGGACGGGCATTCCTTGGCTGGCGCAAAAGTTTTGTAATCGATACTAAGTAAAATACATCAAAATGATGAATAGGTACATACTGATGATTGAAGATTTGTCTACCAAAAGGAGTTTTTTCACGTCAAATCCTGTACAATTATCATTACCATTAGTACTAAATTTTAAGAATGGACCCACAGAAAATATCATCCTAATTAATCAAAAAATATCTGGCCAAGATTTTAATCTTTAAAATATGTTTTCTAATCACGCGTTGTGCCAAATATCAAAATCCTACGTTACATAGTTTTCGAGAAAAACCTCTGTGACAGACGGACGTACACAAAAGTGATCATAAAAAGGTTTCGTTAGATGAATTACGATCTCTTAAAAACACATATTTACGGCCTTTATATATTGCGGTGTATATTAAAAAACCCCTGTAACAATGTCCACTTTTTGACAATTACTCTGTTTATATGGCATGGTATTCGAAACCTACATGAATGTTCTCTGCATCTGCACAGTGTCATGCAGTTTCCATAAAGCAGAACAAAACGGACCCATGTAAATCCGTATGCAACATATGGGAGCACCGAGCTAGCAGATATTGCCAATATACAGAGAGGTTCAGCCAGATTTAAGACACAGCCTCCATGGATGCACACTTCCTCTGACCTAGGCTGCGAAGTCTGTTTTAATTGCTTCTACTTGTTGTATTTATATGGAGCTGTATGTTGGGGATATTGTATTTTTTTTTATTTCTCGGTTGATGTAAAGATGATATTACATATGAATAAAAGACGTATAATTCGTATGTTTGGGGTAATTTTTGGATAGAACAGTATTTCAGTAGAATCAATATAAACAATTCTCTCGGGACGAATCTGAAGCCTGGATTGAATAAATTTAAATTGAGCCTTAAAAAAAATATTAAAGAAATATCCCCACGACTGTACATCTCCTCTGGCATCGCGATTTAGCCACTAATATTTACTTAATGTTTTTTATATAGTTGTGTTAATTAAATATTATCTATTTAATGAAATCTGGTTTGGACACGTTGAAAGAATGAAGGATGAAAGATTGACTAAAACGTTTTATATGGCTGAATTGAAAGGAAATTCTGGCAGAGGACGACCTAGATATACTTTTATTGAACATATGTCAAAACGAAACCGGGCGGGTAACTAGACTTAGTAGTTAGTACAATAAATATTTTGAACAGCTCCTAATAAATACAGAAGTAATCTGTAAACCACATTCGGACACGAATTATGTCGGCCAGCGGACAGTCAAACGAGCGGCGAATGCGTGCGGACAATCCACGCGATTCAAACCGAAGTTTATTGTTGGTTGTAGCCACTCGCTTTAATCTGGCCAGGAGTGGACTAACGGGCTCATATCAATTACGCATATTCCAAATTGCTAATGCCATGACATGTGTGACTTGATTTAGGATTTGTATTTTTGTGGTAACATCAGATACCTACAATAAGTTTGGGCATGTTAAACGCATGAGTGATGGAAGAGGATGGAAGGCTGACAAGCAAATGTGTTTTTTTTTATGTAGGTATTCAAATTGTTTTAAACCCTACCTTCGTTATACTTAAGTGTAACTGTGGTGTAACTTCTTCCAGATTGACCAAGTTACGAAAATAAGCTACATTTTTCTATATCTATCTATACTAAAATAAAGCTGAAGAGATTATTTGAAAGCGCTAATTTCTGGAACTATTTTACGTGTCATAGATAAAAGCATCCATAATTTGTATGGGGATAAACTATTCCCAATTTCTCTGTAAATAATTATTCAATATATCTAAGTGAAATATTCGTTATTACCACCCATATTTATTATTCAATAAAATCCATTGAAAAAATAACAACTATTTCACTTAGATATATAGAATAAGTAACTATATGATAAATTACAGTGACACAGGTGGATTATTTACAGAGAAATTGGAAATAGTTTATCACAGAAACCAAGGAGTTCAAAAGTATGCTGAGAGGATTTACCTAATTAATATACCTACCAACTACATAGAATTGTTTTCCCGACCCCAGATTACCCAGCGGCAGTTTTCTTCGTTTAGCTATATGTTGAGATAATTGACGGATCTAAAGGCCTCTTCGTACGATTTTTTGGATTTTGTAAAAAAGTTTTTATTAAAAAAATCCATGGCAGATCTTGTGCACTTGAATTTTAGAGACAACCAGCAAAAATAAAGAAGTTGACTAGTATATCGACTTGACAGAGAATATGGATGTCCATTTGAGCTGTCACAAAACGTCCTATAACATGCATTGTTCCGACATACTGTATGGTGACCATCATTTCAGATATTAGAAGAATGTTTCCTTTTTAGATAATATTTTACATAATATTTGATATTAAATAATTAATACTATTTTATCTTTTTTCATCACTGGCTCAAGAAATGATCATAGCCTCACATCCTGTCATAATTACGACCTTACCTAGAGTTCAAGCTTTCTCCGTGTGAAATTTCATCAAAATCGGTTCAGTGATTTAACCGTAAAAACGTAACAGATAGACAGACAGAGTTACAATAATTTGATTGAGAGAGATGGTGCATGCTGTGGCTGATAGTGGCGGATATAATTTATTGCATTCAATACCATCAATACCATAGTTACTATTCATTACGGTACGACCGCGAAGATCCTGGCAACTATCTATCTAACTATAATCACACCTTTTATCCCAAGAGGGGTAGGCTGCAGAGACAATCGAATGCCATTTGTTACGATCCTGACATGCCTCTTTCGCTTCTTTTATATTCATCATACCTTTCATACATGCTCGGCGATTGTGTGTACTTTTGATATTTCCATCGATCAATAACTTTTTATACGTTCAATGAAAGTACACCCAGGTCGTCCTATGTAAACCTTTTTAATCGATCTTTCAACCTTCATTCTTTCAACGTGTCCATACCAGAAAGAAAAATAAAAACATAATCCTGGTAACAATGTCTACATTTATCCAGTTTATTTTGAGAAGCCTGTGAGTGTCTGTGGTCACCCTAGTGATGTCCCGACGCGCGACGGCCGGCATGTCCCGCGGTAGTATCCAGCTCGCGTGTTCAACATCACTATCTAGACGTCACGTGTCACGGACGATCCTGTTTTTTATGATACCTGTCTAGGTAGCATTATGTTTTATTATGAAAAGAGAAGTCATTTAGCAGATTTATTATTTCGCGTTTTGTACAACGAAGATTTACAGCGGCTACTGAATTATTTATAGTGATGTGTCACTAAAGTGGTGTACAAATTAGTTTTGGGAAATATTATTATGTAGATTGTATCTATTTTTTTATGAATGATGTCGTAAAACTATATATAAAGTAAGTCTTACTTAATTTAATCAAATTAAAATAATTTTAGGAGAATATCCTGAAAATAATACTAAGTATTTCTATTTAAACAATGAATGGACACAGACTGAAGAAGAAAAAGAAGAAAAAAAAAATCACAGGTTGGCCGCGGCTACACAAAAGAGAGGGAGAGGCAGCCTGCAGACAACGTGGATTACGAATGTCCTGAAAGACATGAAAGGTGTAGGTATATCTTTTGACGACACTGGCGAAGTAAATGGCGCCTCAAGATTAGGAAAGCCAATACGATGTAACGGGAAGAGGCGAGAACGAATAGAAGAAGAAGAAGACAGCTTGGCCGTGAAAAATCATCAAGAAGATATGAATCAATAAATAAATTATATAATCGAATAATAAAGATTTTAGTGCAAGGAAAGTTATTTTAGAATCTAGAATTTTTAACGGTGTTCTAGTTAGAGAATCGTGAAAAAGGGGATGGTCCATTATGACACCATTCTCCCTTCCCCAAGAATTAAAACAAAATGTATTTAAAGTAGGATAAATGAGGTGTACGACCCTTTCACAGAGCTGGATCCATAATATGGTGATTGAAACAATATTACTTTGCAAGCAGCGCAGTAAGCACAACGTGACAAAAGTGATATCTCCCCGCCAGCACTAATTACCTAATTATATTATAATTAAGGTATAATTATCGTAACATTTGGATCGCGATTCCGTTTTAATTTTATTCGCAGCCCGTGCCTCGTAATGACCAAAGCACCGCATAACTCTTGATGATTGTTAGATAAAATTATTTCAAGCACTAATGTTTATAGTCTTGTATAGCTTGTACTTTTCTGTGATGTTTGAAATAGTTGTGCAAATAAATAAATTGAAGTGTATGTCTGTTTGTTTAGAGTAGGCTACGAAAGACTGATTTTCCTTTCATAATATCTTGAAGAGAAAAATTGGCCAAGTTAGTGAGTAAGAAATAAAACAAAAGTTATAGACTTCCTACAGCATGCTCAAAAAATTAAGTGGAAATGGGCAGGACATGTCGCAAGATCTTATGATAGGTGGACAAGAAGATCAACCATATGGACCAACCATAATCGAGGAAGAGGACGATCAAAGGAAAGATGGGTTAATGAAGTGGTTCATTGTGGTGGGCGCAAGTGGATGGTAGAGGCGAAAGATCGTACTAAGGGGTCCTTATAAACTTTTCAATAGGGTTTTTTGTTTATAATTATAGAGGTACCTGTTATAGTTATTTTTGTATTAGGTTCTAAGAAATAAAATTCCACGACCGAAACCGGAGCTGAAAACTACTTGTATTATACCTAAGTCTAAAATATCTAAAGTTTCATTTAGTTTTCTGTAAGAAACGTTAAACATGAGATGAACCCTAATCAAATAATTTTAAAGAAAAGTTAATTGACATTATTATTTTTGATTTATCTAAACAAGGTCTTTTGTCTTTTGAACGGACCAATATGTATATAGGAATAGATAAATAGACAAAAATGCAATTATAATAAATCTTTTATAGAAATCACTATAGTAGCAAAGCTGCAAATATAAAAAAATATACTTAAGCTAAACTAGATACATATATATAAGACAAAATATCAAAATCATCACCCAATAACCGTAGATTCTCCCGGAATCCGGTCATTTCACGAATTGACCCATTCGACTGCATAATCGTGGGTCATAAACTCACGTTTCCACTGCCACTATATCGTGTTACCGACAAAACATTAACATAAGTTTATTGCCAGCCATTTCGAGAATCGCCCGTAACGTTCCCATATCGAAATCAGAATAGGTTGCGGAATTAAAAATGCATAAACATGCACGGCTTTACGATATTTTGTGCGTATGCTTTTGAAAATAATCGAATAGTACTTTCATAGTCAATTTCATTACTACCAATTTGTGAAATTCCAATTACCTTTATTCATAATTAATAAAATTAATGCATTTAGGTTACATTTTTCAAGCAGAAAAACCTAGCTGGAATTGATAATATCACACTTCGTTCGATGGAATAAAATGTATGAAAATTCATACCACAGAAATAAAAATATATTTACAACAAAACAAAATATCATACATATTTATATTGACGTAAAAGTTCAATAAAATAATATTGGACCTCGTATGAACTACAGTCCGCTCAGATACATTACATTCGAATTCGCAGTTACTCGATATTGGAAACATATATCGATATTGGAACGGGATTGAGTCTACTTTATGATTGAGTGACGGACATTGTCCAACGTGATTGTCCGTATCAGGTCCGACCAGCCGTGTGGTCACCCTACCGCCAGCTAAATTACAATCGTTACTGCTTCTTTATTGAACGGTTTGTAGAATGGGACCTCTGCTGCTGGCAACACTTTATGTATTATCGTACTTGATTTCTACTTTTTGGACGTTATTTGGTTTATGTTGTGTTTGAAGCATAGCTAGGTACCTACTTGCTCATATACTTTGGTGTAGTATAAAGTTTGTAAGTTTGGATGTACTAAAAATTCTTTTTTTTTATTTTTTATTTTGGAAATGTGCACGGGCAAAGCTGGGATCGGAAAGCTGGATTTTAATAAATATAAGACACGGTATTTTCATTGAGTACACATGTAAGAAATAATGAAAATAAAACTGCAGCTTGAAAATATTAACATAAACTTTTCAACAACAAAAATGAGAAATAAATGTTTGTTAATCAATGACACCAATACGGCTGATCGGATTTGGATGGAAATTGGAACTGAAATTGATACATCCCGGACGTCCCCGGACAACGGGGGGAGAGGTATGGTTAATTATTTCTTTGTTCTATTTTGAAACCGTTGGTAATTCAAGTATATTTTACATAATACTGTAAATATTTAGAATGATCGCTTTGTTTACATAGATATTATACAATTATCTTCGGACATTGGTTCAGATTACAACCGGTCGTAACACCCCAAAAATGGCGGATGATATCCATAAACATTCAAATTTTCTCCCATTACAACAAACATACAGATACAAAGTAAGAACAATGTAATGTCTCCAGAATAATACTAACATAAAATTTAATTCAGGGAAGGCCCTAGGTTTGTTTTGGCCATTTTATTGTAATGAAAACGACAAATTAACAATAAGTAGGCGACAGAAGAACGAATGTTGGGACTTTGATAGTATGTTCAAATCAACCGAGTATACACATTAACTAGAATGGTCGGCCTCACTGAGATCAAAATGGGGGCTTAATATGGATATTACTTTTATATTAAATTCTCTATTGTTCTTATAGTGAAATATTTTGCTAAATGCATTGGAGGACATGCAATACTGGCATTGCAGTTCTTTAGAAAATTAACACCGGTCGAAACGAGTTTTGGATTTCTCTTACGTAATTAACAAAGGGAAAAATAGATTTTTTTGGTTAAAGTTTGCTTTTGTAGACACCAGAGCCACCTGTTGCTCATACAATCAATTAAAATCTTAAAAACTTACTTATCGACGTAAAACAACAAAGGAAAAACGGAAATTTAAGTGTTTTTCGATGTCTAGAATCAGATTTCATGCATTAGAATAGAAACCCAAAAAAAAATTTTCTTTGTCGATCTGTGTAATAGAGTGGAAGTCTCCCATACATTGTTGCTATAATGGTCACAACGCAAAAGATTTTTAAACTTCTTAACTTCTCTCAGAGATAGAGTGAGAAATGATGATGTACGTGAAACACGTGGAGTTAATGATGCTGAGATGATTTGGAGAATGACAAAACAAATATATAAAGCTATAGTACCGAAAGGAACAACAAGAAAAGGACGACCACTTTCATTGATCAAATATCTGATGTCCTTGAAAAAGATCAAATACGTAGTACTAAAAATTGATGTGCATGCCTGAAACGATGTATGGATGTGGATGAAGCAAGATAAGTATGCAAATATCGAGAGCAGTAGCGCTCCATACTATCTACTTACCCCTTTGGGAAACCGGCGTGAAGGTATGTATGAATGTATAGCGTCAATTAAAGGTTCTAAATTCGGATTATAATATATAATAACACCCTATAATGGCGAAAAATAAACAAATAAAAATTATATGTTTCTTTTAAAATTAGACTAATTTAATTTATTGAACTATGACAACAATATTGACACCACTAACGGTGCAAAGTATTCGCACGTTACAATATCTTCTTAAATGTTTACTAATTTTGGTATTCTAATTTGGTACAAACTGTCTTCAAAATCTAATATGAAATATAATAAAATTATTTCTTACTTTTCAGTGCACAGTGCAAAAAATAACTTTTTTTTTTCTTTCTTCACGGGTTCACCTCCCGAAACCGTGTTACGGTTCCAGGGTACCCAGCGGAAGACCAAGTCTCCCTCGTTTAGCCGATGGTATTTGTGAGGCTATACCTAACGAGTGGCTAGTTCGTGAAAATAACTTTCGCATTTATAATAAAAGAACGAATAAGAGAAATATTGAATGATGATGATGTTATTATTTTCTACTATATTCATATTCACAATTGTTTTGTTTTTTTTCTTCACGGAATGCTTTACAGCTCCCGAAACTGTATTATCGGTCTAAGGGTACCCAGCGGAAAACCAAGTATCCCTCTTTTAGCCGATGGTATTCGTGAGGATGGCCAATATTAATCTTAACATTTTGCCAGCTACTTTAACTTGCATCTCATAGCAGATTCTAGAAGGCATATCCACACTAAGACCTCCGCAGCGTACGGCAGAAGCATTCCAACAAATTCCCGGCTCATTTGGTTTTTATTCATTCTCCGGTGCCGCGTAATCGAAAGTATAAATTCGAGTTAACTACCTTAGCCGGCCGCTCGCCCCGATAACGCGGGCTTGTTAACTACTATAAGAAAAATAAACCTAAATTATATTTATATTGCAGACACCCGCTCTCTTTATGAAATATCAAAGTTTAAAGTCGGCCCGAGTCGGGAAATTGGATACAGGGTGTGTGGGAATTGAGCTTGCAGATATTCCCCTCCTTTAACCCTATCTCAAGTTTACGTAATGCCTTTTTACTTAGTTTTTATTTGTAGGTGTGCAGTAATGGATACTATATATTATTATTTGAAGTGTTTTCTGTTTAAAATAAGATTTAATAGCAAAATAAAAAAAATGTAAAGTCGTTTGGCGTTTTAAAATGCAAATTATAGTAGGTATGATATGAAATCAATAAAGATTATTGTACCAGGATTGTGATTTGATGAGGTCTTTAGGGCGGCTTGCACCACGTTTAAATATAGTTTTACTATTCATTTAGTTTAGCTATAAACCGGACTTAAGGTAGGTACAATTAAAGCTAGATGGTGCGTGCCGCCCTTAGTCTTTGTATAATCTGCAAATTAAGCTACAGCTCACTTAAGGCGATATATCTTTGAAAATTCTCCACAAGGATTACGGACAATTAAAACAGCCTGTATATCAAGAAAAGCCTCTTCATAGCAAAGAAAGTTAAAAAATAATTAATGCTTTCGTAAATATTCATACCTCTGCGAGTTAAAACTTTGAGTGGTGGCAATTTGTTGTAACCACAAGTTTGGTGTTTAACAGGATAACTGAATCTCATATTCATAATGATGCAACCACAATGCAAGGTGCTAAATTATTTAAAAAAAATTACATATAGTTTTAGAATATAAACTGTATTTTTTTTAGATATAGCTAATGGAACATAATTATTAAATTGTATCCTAAATTCTATACTAGTTTCCGCTCCCGGCTTCGCCCGTGGATATTTTCAAACAAAATAAAATATAGCCTATAGCACTCGGGGATTGGTGAAAGAAATTTTAGAATCGGTTCAGTAGTTTGAGAGATTATCCCCTACATCCAAACTTACCTCTTTATAATATTAGTATAGATAAAACATTTGGTTTATTAAGACATGGTGCACCTACTAATTTGAAGGGTTCCGTAGTTTAATTTAAATCAAGCTTATCGCTTCAACCTATTGTTTTTCTTCAACACTTCTTAACGGTCAATTTGACGTGAAAACTCTCCTAAATTTTATTCGCAACTCCGTTTAATCTGAATTTAATTAGCTCCGGTTAAATAAAAGGGGTAGATATTGCATTTTTCTTATGTTTCATTAGATTTTTTTAATTAAAAGTTTTCGATTTATAGATTGGTGAGATTGCTTTCTGAGAAGTGCTGTGTAATAATCTAGGGAATGACACATCAATATTAATGCGTTTTAAACCTGAAAGTTTTGTCGGAAAAATAAAGTGGAATGAACTTCCATCTTTGGTATTTACCGCATACTTGTTTAAATAAACATTTACTTTGGATGTATGGAAGTGACTGGCAGGCGTGATTTTATTTGCCTTCACATTATTTTCAGAACTCTTCTAAAAAAAAAAAACCTCTTTAGTGCTTGAATTATTTTTTAAACCTATTTTGTGTGATTACTCCAATCTTAAGAACTACTGCATAGATTTAACTCGATTTCAGGGTGATAAATTTTATTTCTCACATTTCAAAAAAATTTACATAGTCGACAGAAATCTAGCCTAAAATAATCCCATACAAATTCATATTAGTTTTTTTTATTCAAGGGTTGATTTATATCTCCTGAATCCGAGTTATCGGTCCTAGGGTACCCAGCTGAAGAACAAGTCTCCCTCTAAGTCTCCCTCTTTTAGCCGATGGTATTTGTGAGGCTATATATACTAGCTCTGTTTTTAATTATAAAAACCCATGGTACATGGCCAGGATCGAACCGTAGTCAATCAGTACAAAAACATCTAGTCCATTTATAATCACTCAGCTAAACAAAATAAATTCTAACGCAATCTTCTTTGTTCCGAAGTTGAAAAAACACATTTAAAGAAATAAAACATCGTCTTAAGCCGTCCCAAATCTTAGCAATAGAGCCTTCAAGGCGAGTACTGGCTACATAGAGAACGATAAAAACGTATCCATCTCGATATGCCGATACTAAATCACGACCTAATAGTCCTAACAGTCGTAAATACGTCAGCGCCCACCAATATCTGAGGATGTAAGCGGAACGGATTTTTTCCCTTAGACTCCATATATATACATAATGTTGCGATTGACGACGACTTCGCTTGTGTGCTTCTTTGTTTTGCAACTAAAATTTGAATTTTACATATAAGTCTACAGATACAGAAATGCATAATCCGATAAACCACACTTAGAGACTTTACCATCTAAATATACCTCAACAGAACCTCGTTAGGTATAGCTTCTTAAAAACCGGTTAAACGAAGGAGAATTTGGTCTTCCGTTGTAAGGCAACCCGAGAAAAAAAAAGTCTACAGATCAGCTAATTAAAAGGGTTGCTCCCATACAATTTTTGAACTGAATCTGTGTCTCAGATCTTGATTTGACCTGGGTTTGATATGTGACCGAAGGACCCCCAAAATTTAGGATCGCATCTTCAAAATAGACAATATGAAGTTTGAATATTAGTAACTAACTGTGCCTTGTGGTTGCACACGCGTTAATGGTTACTGGTCCTCTCCTTTGGGTCGTAGCGTGATGTTATATAGCTTCTTAGGGTGTTTGTGTCTTATCCAGCTACGAGAAAGGGTGTGAGTTTGTTTGTTAGTAAGTAAAACGAAAAATATTTGAAAAAATAGATTAAAAAGTTTATTTTACCTAGGCATTTAGGGATAAAGTCTAGGAGCTGAAATGGAAAGTTAAAACTAGAAAAAACTATAATGTTTTAGTATATTATATATTATGTACAGTCATTTTCACTTTGACATATTAGTGTTTTGTGCTATTTTGAGTTAAAATTATTGTGTTCATCCAATGTAGATTAATTTATCCTTTTATTTTAATTTATACATACTAGTTAATTTATTTTATCTTTTGCCGGGAGTTTTAAATGTTCCAGTCATTTTGTTTAACTTCTCATATTTTTACACGCTTTATATTAGTTTTACCTATAACTATGTATGTATGTAAACAAATCTTGGAAGTCAAATTTAACCAACTTTTAATTGTCGTATCGATTTGGTACCATCGATCTGATCTGATGATGGAGCCAGGATGTAGATAGTGGAAGTCTATAACAAAATATTATAACCGCAGTTTCGGCTCGTTTGATTCATCTACACAAGTACTCTGGCCCTAGATAATGTCCAGGGTCCTGATGATGGAGCTAGAAGGTGGCTACAATAACTCTGAAGGAAACAACGTACCCCATCGAGTTTGAGCTAATTTGGTTTGCCCAAGTGTGCGTTGACAAACGCGTGTTTTTTAGTTAATTTATACACTATATTTTTTCAACAGAGTAACAAAATTGTCCATTTAGGCAACATAATAACCGCAACCATCATAAATAAAGTCTAATCCGTAAATAGCATCTCAGAAGGTAATCTAAGATTCGTCCTTCATAATCTCATCTACTTAAATTTAGTCCCAAACACCAAAAGGGCACAATAATTCTTCAAACGTAAGCCTCGGTTTATTTCGTCGTAGAGTCTGACAAAACTAATCAAGGATTTTGTCTTAACACCAACTTGAAGCGGATTCGACCGCAATGTGCCTATTTCTACTAATTTATGCACATTCAATACGAATATTTGCCTTAGATTATTTCTATTAGAACGACCATTACACCAATGCATAGAAAATACCTGTTACGGGCACTTTCTACGCTCTGATCAATAGTTCATTTAATTATAATTTCATCTCGTATCTGTCAAAAATATCCCATATCTCAGTTAATCCTGGAAAGTTGAGTTTATTTATAGTACAACATTTTCTTACCACAAAATTGATAGTTATTATTTTAAATTGGATTGAGCTATATTTTTATTATTTAGAGTTCTAAATAAGCATAGTTTCCAAAACGAGCCTTGCTTTTGCATTTTGACCCTGGGCCCTTAAACACGTCTGGATATCTAGTGGGGTGGGCACTAGCTAGCTATGATTCTGATATATTTCGTTCCTATCGTTCCATAAATTCAAAATAAAAATTATCTCTGGTAAAAAAAGATCTACTAGCGACCCCGCCACCGGCTTCGCACGGGTACAATTTGGATTTACAACAATTTGAATACCTTATTAGAGAGATATGCTACTGCGAACTCTTTTGTAGATCATTTTATATTACACAATTGTTTCCTACATTATTATGTTATATCTCTGACGGATTAGACAAATCAAAAGAAATACACTTAGGTAGGTATACCAATTTTCAACTATCCGTTCGATTCCGACCTCAAGCACGTTAGAATTATTATTTAATCTATGCTCAAGATGTGGTTTTCAGTGATGAGATAAGCCTGGGAAAAGACATGTCAATTTTATTGCACGTAGGTACAAAGCGCCTACTAAATATATCAATTAAAACTTTGCAAATATTTTTAGTAGGATCCGTAAATGATACATGTTTGCGAGTATCAAATCGCGGGCATGTAGCTAATAAGTAAATAGAATTAAAAGTATAGTCCTACTAAAGGAAGATGACGTCTGTAATGTAGTCTGTATTGACGAAACTTATAAAGTAGTTGTACAATAAGGCCAGTGTCAGTTCTAACATTAAATGCCTTAATCTTTCGCCATACTGGACTATTCACATAAGAATTATATGGATATTACTGCGCGAAATTTATGACATGGTAAATGAATACAGTAAATGTTTATTAGACTGAAATTATTGGCTTTACATGAGAATAAAATCGTAACACTCCTACTTCCTCACTAATATTATAAATGCCATTGAATTTGAATGTCCTTCATTCACGGCAAAAGAAAGAAACGGAACGATGTGAATTTGATGGGCCGGAGTGTGACATAGGCTAATATTTAATCATCGGAATACATTTTAAATTCCATTAAAAAAACCGGTTTTTTTTCTGTCTGTCTGTCCCAATGCTTTACAGAATACCTAGGCTCCAAAACGGGTGAATCAAAATCTATTTATTTAACGACTTCAAAAAAAAGCCGTTACTCAATTCGACCGTATATTTTTTTTTATGTGTGTTTGCGGATAACTTCGTCGTTTATGAACCGATTTTGATGATTTCTTTTTTAATCGACAGATAATTCTTCCGGATTGGTCCCATTTTTATGTCATAAAAATTGGTTCATTAGTTTTTCAGTAATTTTGAATAAACTGACTTTATACAGTAAATTATCAGTATCTCGATGAAATATGTACCAATTTTGACGACTTATTTTTTTAAGGATATAATAATTTCTCGACATTATCTCACAGACATATGACGAAAATCGGTTCAGTAGTTTTTCAGAAATTCCGTAATTTGTCTCTGTTTACGGCTGAAAATTATGTATCAGAGAAAAGCCTTAGCAATGGAGTTGTCAATTTTTGTATCGACGGTGGTCTAACGGCTAAAGGTATGGTATGGTATGGTGCAGTTCAGGATGCAAATGGTTCAAATCCCATCCACAGCAGTCTTTTTTTTTTTTTTTCCATTTTTTTTTTTATTTGCGTTATTATTTGTCGCTCAGGGCAACAAAATCACTTAAAAGGGAAAAATAAATTAACTTTTAAAAAAAAGTGTACCGACTTCAAAAATTTGCACTGAAAAGTAAGAAATAATAAATATTTCGTCGTAGAATTTGAAGACGGTTGGTGCCAAACTTACTTTCCAAATTCACTAATCTAGACAATTGGCCATGCTACATATTTATAATCATTGAGATATAGGTACTAGAGGAGCTATAATAGACAAAAGGCATGCTTCATTTCTATAAAAAATAAAACTTAAGTTCGCTGAAGCGCTTGTTAGTCGCTAGTCGAGTAACCAAACGGTATAAACACACAGCGCTAGATCGCTTCTAGGATGTAGTTTTCTCGCGACCAAAAGGTCGAAAGCGCCGTGAATTTCATGGCGCTTACGCATTTCGTTCAACGTACTACAACAACATGCTTAATATAGACTAACTACGCTTACAGAAAGGACATACCTAACAAGCTCATTTTGTATTTTTGTTTGTAATGAATAAAATCAAAACTACTGGACTGATTTAAAAAAATATTTCTAAATATATATATATATATATATATATTATATATATTGAGTAACATAAGTTTAATTTTATAATAGCGGCTTGCCCCGACTTCGCCCGGGGTAACATTTATATCCCCAAGTAAAAAACTACTGGACCGATTCTAAAAGTTCTTTCACCTGTAGAACGCTATTTATTGTATTTAAGGAAACTTACAGACTAAGAACGACTCATTAAATAGCTAACTAATATAATAACTAAGCCTAATACAGTTTCAACCTATCATATAATGTATACTGAATACCATAGGCTATATTTTATATTTCCTATTGTATATAATAGTTACCCCGGCAAAGTCGAGGCAAGCCGCTAGTTGTTTTTGTTGTAACTTGAGTTCTTCAGCATATTGAGTATAAGCAATATTTTCATTAGAAGAGAGCGTGGTGAAATGGTGACTGTTATGATTTAGTTACATGCCCTTAAACAATTTCACTCTTATTAATAAGTAATAATTAATATTCTGATCAGTTTTAGCTTCATGTTTCAAGCGAATTGTTGTATATTTGTTAATTATAGCCCATATCAAATGTATTCGGTGATTCAAAGTGCTCGGTTGATTAAAAGAATGAAATAAAGATGTAAAAACTTCATTACTGGATAAAATGTTCTTTTCTGCTTTTGTTATGTATTTAATAATGTAATAAAAATGCAATGAACATAATATATAACTATGTTTCGATGGTAACCAGGTCTCTTCACTGCGGTTGTTTTGGACAAATTTTATCCATCTTTCTCTTGTTTCTTGGCTAGGGCGTGGAAACCTTCAATAGACAAAATACCACAAATTTCAATAACTATTTTATTACAAACTAGCAGTTTGCCTCGACTTCGTCCGGGGTAACAATTATATATCATATAAAACATAGCCTATTTTATTCAGTGATATTATAGCATTCTACTGGAGAAATACTTTTTTAAATTGGTCCAGTAGTTTCTTACTAGTGGATACAATTGTTACCCCGGGCGAAGTCGGGGCAAGCCGCTAGTATAAAATATTGCCTCCGTTACTCAGCGATAATAATACATTCTACTGGTGAAAAACATTTAAAATCGGTCCAGTAGTATTGAGTTCATCATTACAGACAAAAATAGAAAAATCTTTTCTCTTTATAATATTAGTGTAGAAGTGTAGATAACACATTACACAAACAATAATATCTGCGTAGAAAATTTATTGTATTATTTTCGCTATATACGGGAACGTCAAACAATTCTACCTATTTTCACTTCTGAATGTTTTTAGTCTATGTCGAATGACACAACATGCGTCTGATAAATTTTATGTTCGTATTTAATTTTAAAATGATTATACCTAGTTACTTAACGGTGGAAAGTCATTCCTTTACACTTCGTCGTATTCCTTGAATTATTAGTGCAATATTTCAACACACACCACGGCATATTGTATGACTTTCAAATTTTTTAGATTAAAAACATTCACTAGCGTATAACTGCTCAACAGCTAGCAAGCGACTGTGTGAAGTGCGGCGCGATCGCCGCAATTGAATGGAACATAGGAGTATTGGGTAGCGTCTTCTCTAGTACCTATAACTCACTGTTTATAATATACTTTTTTTATAATTTGTTATATATAATATAGCCCATTTTAAGAAACTAATTTCGATATTTTTGTTTTTTATCCATTGCGTCTATTTTTAATATATTTTACAAATTTTACCCGCGAAAAGTAAACGTGACGTCACAAGAATTTAGAACAGGATTATAATCTTGGCCACTACACATAAAAAGTGACAGTCAATCAAATTAACGTCAAGCAAACGTCAGTCAAGGTCGACTAACCTAAAAATTACTCTTGTTTATATACTCGTGTTTATATTTATTTAAATTGAATAGTGTTTTACAATGGCAAGTAAATAGTGTTTCATCCCGTCATGTCCTAATAACAAAGAAAATAATTACACGTAAAATATAATTTATAAAGATGTCATTCAAAGATTGACGATTGCCCTTTTTTGTAGGCAAATGTATCATTTTTTCATACTGCTTAAAATGACGTCATACATCGGTCAAATTAAGGTTATTGTTTGTTATTGAATATCTTAAAAAGTATAGACTTAATTTAAAATCTGATAAATAGAAATTGTACTGAAAGCTTATATCTCGAAACGGTTTCGAGATCTTCGTTTCTGTTCAAAAAGTTAGCATGGCCAATTCATTAGGAACCTACGATCATCAGTACAAACATATATAATATTAAACAGATATTTATCTTCTTAGATGCTTACTTAATTTTGTATCTTAATTTGGCACCAACCGTCTTCAAATTCTACGACGAAATATTTCTTACTTTTCAGTGCAAATTTTTGAAGTCGGTACTTTTTTTTTAAAGTTAATTTATTTCATATCTTAATATTGTTCTTAAAAGAAACATTATATTTGATTTATCAAGCGAAGCGTGAAAAAGCATCTTTACGGGCTCTAGTTGGCGCGACTGGCGGACTGTATTATGATCTGCCAGTCGCATTCATGGACCAACCACCTACGCTTAATGCTGTGCCAAGGTCGCATGTCGTCTTCTCTATAAAAATAAAATTAAAAAAAAAATCTTCAAAATGGCGTATCAAACATTAACTTTGATACAGTATTAAGGGAGATATTTTATACCGACAAAAACTTTGAGAAATAATATATAGAGATTCTCTACATAATGTGAGCATTTTGTATTAGTATTTATAAGTAGTTTTGTAATCATAGGAATATTATTTTTTATTACTTAATAGTTTAAATCGTCATTTAATTTAATTAATATTCTTTAGTATGGGTGCAACTAATTATAATTTTCGTGCGTCGATGCGTCGTATCCACATAATTGTATCCCAAAACCACCTTCAAGTCTGTCCCTGCTCGGCCATAACTCTTAACGGTGTCGCCCTCGTCGACACGCCGCGTTGAGGAATTATTATTATGCGAATAAATACTGGAAATGTCACGACTAAATGTTCCCCCCAAGTCCTCTAATCCTCCCCTTCAACCTTCTATATCCCCCTATACACCCCCTTTTAAGATAAGAAACGTTCGATTTTCTCAACATTTAGTTACTTAATAGTTTTAAAAGAGTTTTTCTGTAGAATCTGTGCAGAAAGAGAACCGTCATATAAATGATGAACCAGGAATATAAGGAGTCTATAGCCGGGATGTTTAGGGTTCAATTTCCACTGGTTCCAAAAAAAATTGCTAAGCACCAATTTTCTTTAAGAATATGTGCTTTAATCGACTCCTCGTGTTCTTCTAAAAAATAACAGATAGGTATTTACGTGACACATGTAGGTCAACTGGCAAGAAGTGGACACTGTTTCTGATGTCTCTGGCAAGGTATTAAAGACAGTGAAGGTGTGTTTTTTGTTTTTTTTTTGTGGAATGATTTGATGAATTCTTTCAATGAACATATACATGTAGGTGTGATGAATATAAGAAGGTGAAAGAGGATGTACCACATTTGCCATTGCATTTGATTGCCTCTGATTACCACACCAGGGATAAAAAGCGTGATGGTAAATAGATTGGTTGGATGGATGAATTCTTCAATAAAAAAGCAAATCAAATTAAAAAATATTTTTCGATTCGATAACTTTTGGACGAGAATTGAGAGTGAAATTTCAAGGACGCGTCACGTTCAGACACATTTCGTTACACGAGAGAGAAGAAACATATAACGTAGAGAGAAGGAGAACGAGAGCTATACATTGTATATCTAAAGCCTTTTGTACACAGTGGACCATTATGGCCCAGACTAGGATGACCTACATGGGCTACAATTTTTTATCAATATCGTATATTTTTTTAAGGAGTTTCACTTCTATAATTTTTTTTTTTTTTTTTTTTTTTTTTTTTTTTTTTTTTTTCTTCACGGGTTGCTTTACAGCTCCTGAAACCGTGTTACTTCTATAATGTTAATTAATATTGTAATTGTACAACATGAAATAGTAGTAGTTAAGTAGCACACATCAAAGTATTTCACCGAAGGTTGTATTTTTTTCCGATCACATTCATTACATGTTTGTTTATGCCTGGTGGGGTATTTTTAACCGAACTCCAAAAGAAGGAGGAAGTTCTTAATTCGTCGGAATCTTTTTTTTATGTATGTTCCCCGATTACTTGAAGACGCATGACATATTTGGTTTTTTTTTTGTTTGAAGCGTATACTTTCCAGTTGGTCCCATATGATAGTCATCAGGTCAGAATCTGATGATGGGATCCTGGAGAAATCGAGAACTTTTAAAATTTTATGGCACACTTGAAGCGATTTGGGTTTTTTTTATAGTGACTTGTGCATTTGCTTCCGGAAAGCATATTTTGGTTTTTTTTCTTCATCAGAAGTGGTTATACTTTTAAACTTCGTTAAGTACTTTGCGTCAGGCTTTTGCCCAGATAGTATTTCACATAACAAAACGAGTACAGTTGATGCCTATGAAATTAGCAATTATTTAGGGCGAATCTTCCTTACCCCGCCATTATCTGTGGGAAGCTTCCATAATTCTTACTGTTAAGTGTTATTGCCATCATTCCCGGTCTGATTTAAACAAGACGTTAACGCGGTGCGCTCTTCATGCCGCAACTCATCAGACCGATCTAGGATGTAAGAAATGTTTAACAAAGTTGGATAAGGCAACTTTATGTTCATCACCGATAGATGGCGCTAGTAACACTGTAGGGAGACTGACGGGGTTCTAAGTGACCGATTAATGAGGACACCGAGGAGTCATCGCCCTAGAGACACAGCCAGCGCAAAGAGGTTTTCCTTCTTCTTTTTCTTCCTTTATTATGGTTCATCAGTGATTTGCCAATGTCAAGTAATAGAACCTTTATAGTGTTTATAGGATAATCCCGCCGACCGTGAATGCCTTATTAGTCGTCGACTAATCACAACTATCACAGCACGGGCAGGATTAAACTGGATTCCCCATCACGTTATTCACCATAAGGCGTGAGGTAGGAATGAGTTAAATAGGAATGTACAGTGTATTTGTAGCATAAAACTAGTAGTTATCACTTGTCATACAAACTTTACTAAAAATATATTTTGAAATAGAATAAGGAATATAGAATGATAACAGCATAATTGGGTATGGAAAAGTAAAAACAAAGGTAGGGTTTTATATTATTTATTTTTATAATTTTTCATAGTTGTACCGACAGACGACGAAGTGACGTCATCATTTAGGCAAAGTAGCGGTTCTGTGCCGTAGTACTAATCGTTTGTGATAAAAGTGCTCCGTGGTACCACCAGTAATACAAATGAGTAGAGAAATGGGTCAGATTGGTTATTTACCTAAATGATGGCGTCTGTCAGAAAAACTTAATAAAAATAACTACTGCGTAGAAAACAATAATATTGAAATTCATAAAATAGCTTATTATTTGAAATAAAAATATAAAATACATACTTCTATTACATACCGAATTGAAAATAGTGTCAAAAAATAAAATTCATCAGGTGGTCACAAAATTAGGCGAATACTCTCTTTGCGTAAAGTAGTTATCATCATAACCAGGGTCTGCGCAGTTACACGTTTCCTCCGAAGCACAAAAATCCAACAACCACTTATTAAAAAAAATGTGCCCGTCACGGGAAGCTAAGCAGATGTGTAACATCGAAATTGTTACTCAAGTGTTAACGTTTTTCGACCACAAAATACTACAACGGATGGGTTAAATAAGGAAAAATTATCTTCTGCTGGGTACCCTGGGACCAGTAACACAGTTCCGGGAGCCATAAAGCAACACTTGATGATATAAAAATTACATTTTGTAGCTTCATGTTACTTTACGTTGAATACAAGATTTGAAAGATAAGAAGTTCATTATACGAGACAGTTTGTGTAAACGTCAACTTTAGTCCATTGTTTCAAATTATAGGAGTAAGCACTGGATATTTACATTGTATGCTAACTATTGGATTAAGGTAATCAGACGGTTGTTATGTGGAAGAATTTCACTCTAAGCTGCATACAATATCTATGTCGTGCGGTCCTTGCTCGATTCAAAAACGCTGCACCAATTTTCCTGAAATATAAGTAATTTCAGGAGAGTCAAATTTTCCTGTCCCTCATGTTTTTCTCGATACCTTTACTTAATTTTTGAATAGTTTTTTTTATTTTAATTTTGTCTTTATTAAGCTGTAAAACCCGAATACAATGGATTCTTTTTCGGTCAATATGTTAACAATATAAATAACAAAATATACAAACCTAGTTGGACTCACACACGTAGGCTTCCGTACTACCGTACAAAAAAAATGGTTTAGAAAAATTTTGGCTAGACACTAGGCTAGTTTTTATTATTTGTTGCTTTACTTATTACTATATAGACGTTTGTATGTGTTGCCATTATTGCCAGGTTTCTTGTATATTTATTCTTATTATTCTTTATTATTATATGTTATTTCTTGTTTTAATTTTATATTAGCTAAGACATTAAAATAATGTGCATGTACTCAATAAAATCGTATTGGCAAATAATCTGAAAACCACGGCAGGTGAAATTTAAAAAAAATACTGATAAAACAGTTTATAAAACAATATTACTGCCATAAATGTATCAATGAGAATCAGATAGTCCTTAATTTAATGCTCTAGACCTTTAACTAATTCTCTGGCCCTAATTGCCTAAACCACGGGGAAGGCAGTCCATGGGACAGAGCAACAATAATTTATCAAAACTTTTGCCATAGATTCAGTAACAAACGCACGCATTTGTAGATATGACAATATTACAAACTTAGGTTATGGATTAGGTATGTTTCATATGGGCAACTAGATAAATGTGAACGTTGTTACTGTTGTCTCTGGCAACGACGCAAAGTAAAAAGGTTGTAATGGTAGATTGTAATGGAGTGTAGGCAGGTATCTTAGGTATTTCAAATCTCAAATGATAAATGAAACGCAATCAAATTAAGGCACCTTTATTGTTTTATGTTTATTTTATACTAGCGACCCGCCCCGGCTCCGCACGGGTGCAATGCTGATACTAAATACCGGTACCGCCGCAACCGCTATGTCCCTGCATTTTAAATCTGTAATATCTTCGAAAATATTCATTTAAATTACATGCTGTAAAGGGCCATATTTAAATGCACAATATATTTAAGGTACTTAATTGGATAAGGATTAATGATGTATTGCTTAAAATAGCTTCGTAAATAAGCCATTATTTCTCGTAAAAAGTAAAGGATAAAAAATGGTTATTGTGGGTTATCCCTAAGAGATAGACATATACCATCACGGACTTTTTTTAGACCTTTTTAAGGTGTACAATACTGTAGTACATTATTTTGATCTATCTCGTAGGGTTCAGCCAGCGTTTGCAATGTAAGCGGAAAAAATGTAATTATTTACGACATCACATTAGAAACCTCAAAAATAACAGTATTTCTCCACTATTTAATGGATGTTATTATACATATAAACCTTCCTCTTCAATCACTCTATCTATTAAAAAAAACCGCATCAAAATCCGTTGCGTAGTTTTAAAGATTTAAGCATACATAGGGATATAGGGACAGAGAAAGCGACTTTATACTATGTAGTGATGTTGCTGTATATTTATTTTTACCCAATCAATTTAAAAAAAGAAAATAGAAAAAAGTCCTTTAAAAATTACATTAAGTTATTTAATTTTTTAGATTTTTTTTTATATATTACTTATTGTGTGTATAAAAATTATTACTTTGTCCTTTACTAATGCACTTTTTTAAACCAAAATACACAAATAATAATCAGTTTATACTTCAATTACTGCATACGAGATGCAAGTAGAATTTAGGTACAAACGTAATAATTAACTTAGTTTATCTTTGCGAAGCATTGTCTCTCGCTGACACAGCCCCTTATGAGTAAGGCTGGTCGAAAACTTTTCAGCCGGGACACCTTCCCAGCCATTAAGGCTTTAATGACTGGCTGTAAATTGGCTATAATTCAGGGTAGATCGTAAATAAGGAAGACCCGTCGCCTTCGTGTGATAAGGGCCTGCTGAGTTGACTGTAACATGTGTCCTTTTACGTAGGGAGGTGGCGGGAACGAATTACTCAAGATACATTCTTCTGTTGGTTTAGATTCTAAGGTCACATATAATCTAGACTCGCGACTAACCCCGGCTTTTTTTCTATCAACACGTACGATAAAACCGACCGTGTTAACGGAAGACCAAGTCTTCCTCTTTCAGCCGATGGTATTTGTGAGGCTATAGCTAACGAGTCTGTTGAGGTATATTTATATGGAAAAGCCTCTATTTGTGGTTTACAATTGTATGAAAATGTTTGAAAACGATTTTATTTTCAGACAAAAATACTAGAAATACTTTACATCTAAGGTTTCTCTATAGAACAGAGACACAGTAAATAACGTCCACAACAAAACAAGTGACACGTCTGTCGCTTCACTAATATGGGAGCTGTCACATCTTAAAATATTTTTTCTGAAGAAATTCGGACTTTACTTGCCATGGGTAACAGTATTCCTGAAGAGATTTAGTGTTTGGTTTCTGGGTATGAGTAAACATTGAACCCTGGACTTCCATTAAACCATGGAACTATAATTTTGAATCACCACTCAAAGTAGAAAAGTAGGTTTACAAATATTTAGGCCATAACTCCACGTGAGTAAAGATTCCCAAAACATAACAATACCATAAATCTGTACAACCGTTAACTATTATAAATCCGTCGTTGGTTTAACTAAAACACTCCATACCATCTTAAATCAATGTCTTAGGTGAAGTTGCGTCGGCGCAGCTAGGGTGTACACGTGATTGTTTCAGTTGTAAAAAAAGTAGTCTGTAAATATTGTTTAAAAATAATATTCTAGAAAATAAACAATTAGGTTAAAATCTCAGGTTAAAATATATCAATGGAGGTGTGAAGAGGTAAACTAGTCTAAAACCCCCGTAATGGTTTACTTTGAATACAATTGAATTTTAAATCTTGTTGATCAATACATTTTAGCATTATTACCAACATTTCTAAAGATTTGTAAAGCATCCTGGCCCATTTAAGGCAGAACCTAATGTAGATCCTAAGCCTATTTTGTCTTTACTCGTGATTCGGAGGGCAAGTAAAGCTGGTATTTCTTCTGAATTATTTATTCAATATTATTATTATAAGAAGTTACAGACTCTAGACAGAATGAATACAGATGCCATCGTGATGTTTTTTTTCTTTACGGGTTACCTTACGTGTTACGGTTCCAGGGTACTAAGCGCAAGATGAAGTATCCCTCGTGTATTTGTGAGGCTATACCTAACGAGTGGCCAGTTCTATTGAGGTAGGTTTATTTAGATGGAAAATCCTCTAAGTGTGGTTTGTCTGATTTTGTACATAAGTTTTTAATTAAAAAACCCATTGATACATGGCCGGGATCAGGGATCGAACCCGTGGTCTGTGTCTTAACCACTCGGCCACCGACGCACCAGGATAGGATATGGAATAAAAAAATAATCAAAAAATTAATTTATTTATTTTTGAATAAAACCTGGTCACCCACACCTGCTGAGATAACCCTGTGTGTTTACAGTGTCCGCGTTCTATCTCTGAAACAATTCGTCATCGGACGAATGAATCCTTCGACACTTCGGTTCTGTGCGAAGTAGACTTAAGAACATTTAAAACTGCCTGTTATAACTGCTGCTCATCTTATGCTATATTTTCTATTTACTTTTTTAGAGTATGTTAGATTTCTTAATTTTCATTTAAATTTCAAATACATGAAAAGGTAAGTAAATTTGCAATGCAAAACTTAACTGTCGTATTTTTTTTTACTAATATGACATATGACAGATAAAACAATTCCACAATTTTGAGGCAAATCTCTTGCGATTTTTATCGTTCGAAAGATACTACAGACCGACAAATAAGGAGGTGGCGAAAAACGGACCCAAAACTCACTTAGTATTATTTCGATATGTCAGATATATGCGTCGGTGGCTGAGTAGTTAAGACTGGCTTTTAATATAATTATAAACTTATGTACATAATCCGACAAACCACACTTAGAAGATTTTCCATCTAAAATATACCTCAACAGAACTGGCCACTCGTTAGGTCTTGCCTCACAAATACCATCGGCTAAAATAGGGAGACTTAGTCTTCCGCTGGGTACCCTAGGATCGTAACAAGGCAACCCATGAAGAAAACAGTGGCACCGCCAGAATTTGAAAATATCTGTTTATCGGTCTGTAATGAAGTTGGATTATACTTCTTATAGAGTTTTAGGTCTATGGAAACCTACAAATGCAAGATTCGGTCATTCGCGCCGTTCTCAATCCTCGATGCCTTGTAACAGTCAACGCGCGGTTAGTAATCACAAATCAACCGTGCAGAGAGATATACGGGCTGACACCATATGTGTTAACTGATCTAAAATTAAGATTACCAATACAATTTTGATTTCCAAAACTTTACTCGTATCTAGAACAAGCAATTTCAAAATAGTCGTGTAAAAATTAAAAAAAAGGAGAAGTTTTTCAATTCAGACCGTGTTGTGAACGATTCGACAGATTCTTCCGGATTGCTTCCACTTTATCTCATAAAAATTGGTTCAAAACTTTTTCAAGAATTTTGAAAAAACTGACTTTATTCAATCAATTTTTCTAAATATCTTCTTATAAATTTTATGTATGTACACCGATTTATCCGCCATTTGTGAACAGATTTTAATTAGGTATCTTTTTTGATCGACATGGATATCTGCCGAATTGGTCCCATTTATGTTTTAGTGAAAATTGGTTCAATAGTTTTTTATTTAAAATTTGGAAGAAACCTTCACTTTGAACCTCGAATTTCACTTTGGAAACATCATTTGTGAAGAAGAAGTGGCTAATTACCTATCACATTATAAAACATACATCAGTAGCTGCAAATATTTATTCTTTATAACTAAGAATATCTATATAGCAGAGGGTCCTATACTCTAAGTGCAATTTTCCATTAGATCAAAGTGATTAAAATAAATAATAAAATGAGTCCCAAACAAAATATTGAACATAAGAGTGACCTCACCGCTGTCAACATCAGTCCTCCCACAAAACCGCTTTATTTTCAACAAATTCATTATCAGCAAAAATGAGGCGCCTACTCTATAATTTTCATTGTTATACACAATTATTTTGTTTGTGCCCGTAATACACCGCAGACGTCAAAACAAAGCGACAATGGACGCGTGTTTTTGTCGTGAACCGCAAAAACTACAAAGATAATTTTGATGTTTTCACGACTCTTTATAATGAGCAATAATCTATACTATACATACTGATATAAAATTTACGTCTGATAAAAAGTGACACATCCAGGTCCATCTGTTTTGTTTAATATGGACAATTGGCGTCAAGTGGACACTGATATTGGTGGGTGTCTCTGGCCATGTGTGTATCTATAATAACTCAGATATATTACAATCCAAAAAACGTTACAAAAAAACCTTTCATTAACAAAAGACTAGTTAGGTAAATTAGTTTTCACTGGCGAAGTAATAGGGGTGTTGACATTTTTTTGGAAATACTTTTTGTAAGTTTATTATACCTAAGAAAATAATTAGAAAATTTTACATTTGTAAAATACAAATACATTTAAATTTTTTAATAATTCAGTTAATTCGCGATGATCACGTCACATTCACGAAACCCAACAAAATGATGGTCAAATATTAAATAAAATAACAAGAAACATTCAATCAGTGACAGATTGACAGACAATTATTATAATACTAACTAGTAGTATGTGGTTATTTATTTTCAACATTATTGTGACGTCACTTCCTGTTTGCAGTCACGTGGCATTTTCTTTCACTGTCAACACCCCTATTGTAAAATATATAATATTTATTTAAAATAGTAACGTTATATGTACTTGTACAATTGTACATTTAAATTTAAAAATTTTAAGGTCAGTTTAAAAGACCTAAACTCAGAAGTTCTGAAGCAACTATGAGCTACGCCGTAGCACATAATATCGTAGCTCTACGGCATCAGCAGCTTTGGCTACCGGGGATGACCAAGGTTACCTAGCTGATGACAAATTACAATTAGAGGTACATGTTTCAAATGTCAAATATGAATGGACTGATTTTTAAAATGGTCATCCATTTTAATTTTCATTTGATAGTAGGAATTCATCGACCAAACTCAAAGTATAAATAATAATTTCCCAAAATAATTTTCCTAATAATTTTCAGCCCTGAACAAATCTGAAAGCGTTATTTGAACATTATTATCAGCCACATCGGAACATTAAATCGCATTCTAAATTTTCCAATTTATTTATTGCCTTTTATATTATAATACGTCGGGACATATATCATACAACTGTCATACTGTTCGTGATAATACAAAACAACCAAGTTTGAGAAAGCAGTAGAGTAGATTTTGTTTTATAATTGCCTTTTAAAAAAATGTGTACGGACTTCAAAAATTATGCATTGAAAAGTGTGCTTTCAGAAAGTAAGTCACTATAAAAAAATTACCCAAATCGCTTCAAGTGTGCCTATAAAATTTGAAGAGTTCTCGATTTCTCCAGGATCCCATCATCAGATCCTGACCTGATGACCAAGGGACCACCTGGGAAGTATACCCTTTCAAACAAAAAATGTTTTTCCATATTTCCGTCTTCAAGTAATCGGGGAACATACATAAAAAAAACATAAAAGATTCCGAAGTTCGGTTAAAAATATTTAGTAAAAAGTCACTGTATCAAAAATACATTCATCATACATCAAGGACCGGGGAGTTACTTTTTGTCATGGGAAAATATCTCATTAATTCGTAACAATTCTTATTGGAATCATTGTCACTAGTAACCCATATTCAATATGTCAGATGTTTCTTGGACTACTCATGATACATACTCCGCTTTACAAACCCTTCAAAACCCTATAGATAGGCTATTGACGCTCTATAACAATATACTACTTTTTATTTCTCTCTTCATTCTTACAGGTCCCGGGAACCGTTTCCGGTCCCAGTGTACCCAGCGGAAGACAAATACTAATTTAATTAAATTTATAAATATTATAAATGCCAAAGTGTTTTTGTTTATTAGTTTGTTTGTGCACCTTTCACGTCGAAATAGAGCATCGAGTCTATGTGATCTTTTGCAAAGATATAATTGTAAGGCCAAAGAGTGATATAGACTAATTTTCATTCAGGAAAATTATCTTATTTTCCGGAAAAATAGATTTTTTCACAACTTTTCTATATGTCCGAAGCCGGGGTTGGTCGCTAGTAATAAAATAAATTCTCCACAGTTTTTCCTGTCCATGAAGGCCCGCGAGCGCCAAAGTGCGGCATAATGAGCGGCATCACAATAATTTTGGTCACATGACAATGCTTTAATACGGGCTTGATTCATTTGCTATTTTGTGAACGTAAAATGAACATATCATACGCAGATTGCGGACAAGTACTGTTTATGTGACCGTACTGACCATAGTACTGAAAATATCTATGAAGGACCCTATATGAAACAAAATATACAAACATACATGTTGCTTTGTTATCCACGCGTGTTTTATAATTCTTAATTGTAAGATAAGCAAACTCAGTGATCGAGTACCCAATGTTTTTGAGTATTTACCAAAGGAGACGTGAAGGGTGTAAATGACCGAACAATTTTTTCTGCCACTTTTGGCGGGGGGGGAAGCAAAATTGCTCTACCACCGCAGCGCCTGGTGTTAAGCTACGAGAGTTGCATCGCGTGAAGTACTTAACGTTGTATGAAGCTGAAAACCTGAAGGAAGGCAGACTTTCAGAACTTTCTGTATAACCTAATAATGCCCAAAATATTTTGAAACTTTATTCGTTGATTCAATGAAGATCATGATGCTAAAAATGGAGTGCGGCCAAAGATTGTGATTGTCTAGAGACAGGAATTTTATTTTTTAATTAATCCTTACGCCTCTATATTTTGCAAGGGAGCTACTGTGTATAGAGTGTTAACTTACAGCGTTACTATAAATATAAGTACCTGTTTAGTATTTATGTTATAATAAGTTTTGTTTGTCTCTTTCAGAAAGAAAGATGTAGACACTAAAATAAATTCTTAATTTGGCTTATTATTAATAACTTTCCGCCCGCGGCTTAGCCTGTGGATATTTTCGAACAAAATATAATATAGCTTCAGGGATAATGTAGCTTCCTATTATTTTTTATTTCCAGAATCGGATTAGTAGTTTCAGAGATAATCCCTTACATCAAAACTTACAAAATATTAGTATAGATTGAATGACTATGTATGTAGAAACTAAAATAAAAGGGGAAATGAAAAGCACCTGAAATGGAACAGAATCCATGAAGATCGTATGGAGTTGAATGAAGCGAAAGAGGTGTCGTTGCAATTGGATATCTTTGGTATCAGCCTACCTGAAGGGAAATAAGGCGTGAACTTATGTCATGTAAAGAAGGTAGCTAATTAAGTTTTACAATAATTTTGATCAAACCCACCCTACATAGACAGCATCCCAGAATCACCGAGTGTCGATGTCACCCCAGTATATCATTTTGATTTATCCAACAATTTTCATAAAATGACGTTTCAGTCGTTAATGCATTCAAGTAGGATGTAATTATGGTTAATTTATTATGGCAATAAAACTCGCGTTTAAGTTTGGTTTATTTATTGCATACATCTGATTTTTCATTTATAAGTTGTATTTATTAATTAAATCAATTAAATATTCTGTCTTGACAGGGGTTGGTGTTGAAAATAAGGATTTGTCTTTTTTTTCTTTTTTTCTTACAGCTCCCGAAACCGTGTTACGGTCCCAGGGTACCCAGTGGAAGACCATATCTCCCTGTTTTAGCCGATGGTATTTGCGAGTCTATACCTAACGAGGCGCCAGTTCTGTTGAGGTATATTTAGATGGAAAAGCTTCTAAGTGTGGTTTGTTGGATTATGTACATACATAAGTTCTTAATTATAAAAAAATATATTTGCCGTGGAAATTTAGAAATGTATAAAAAACCCATATTTTGGGTCTCTGACACACGTTAAAATTCTAACATTTTTATTTTATTTCAAGATAGGAAAATGAATGGTGTTACGCAATAGTGACGAGTGTATGAGTGAAGACAATTATCAATCATCACGTCTTTTATCCAAAGTGGAGTAGGCAGAGAGAATCAATTGCCATTTGCTACAATCCTGATGTACCTCTTCATCATAGCGTAATGGTGCCAGTGTTGGAAGTGATGAACAAGAAATAATCAAAATCAAAATTTCATAATTACAATAAGTTTTCATGAGATAACAACCTTTTTCATGTATTTCTTGGAGGCAAGTCAACAAATGTATCTACACATACATTCTTTTAAATATATACATACAAACACCTTTGAGAAATAATATTGTATTGCTAAATATTTGGAGCGTGCGTTATCTAAATTTTTAGCAGCGAACTATTTAAAGTAATCAATTTCCCTTGTCCCCAACCACAAAAGCTATGTTGCACCTTGCAGACAATGGCCGTAAAGCTTGCAGGTGTTTTTGTCGTGGTATTTAACGTAGCACAATATTTAAGAGAGTCGACTCCCGTACTTAAAGTCCACCACAACACATTTAGCCGGACGCCTAGTATTTTGCGAACGTAATGTAATAGGGCAGGTTTAGGAGAGGTAAATGGGAAAATGGGTTTTATAAAAACTCGTTATGACTTGGATCTTAATGAGATGACATTTGGATGTTTATCAATTAGTAAGGGAATGATGGATATTTAACTAGGCAGACCCCAGGTTCGATCCCGGATCCCGGCCATGTACCAATGGGTTTATGACAAACCACACTTAGAGCCTTTTCCATCTAAATGTACCTCAACAGAACTGGGTACTCGTTAGGTATAGCCTTACAAATACCATCGACTAAACGAGGGAGACTTGGTCTTCCGCTGGGTACCTTGAAACCGTAACACGGTTTTGGGAGCTGTAAGGCAACCTGTGAAGAGATACGAGGGATTCCATGTCACGCCTTAGTGAATAACGCACGCGCCCATCGAGACGTGATGGGGAATCCAGTTTAATCCTGTCTGTGCTGTGATGGTCGTGATTAGTCAACGACTAATAAGACATATCACGGTCGACAGGATTATCTTAAATACCGATTAATCAGCTATAAACACTATAAAGGCTATAATACTTGACATTGGCATATCACCGATTAACAATGGTGGAGCCATAGGTAATAAAAGAAGAAGAGATACGATATGTATATCTGTCTATATCTGAATGATTGTTCAGAATAGACTAATAAATGCCTAAGAGATGAAATGTTTAGCAATTATTGGGTATTTATATTCACAATATCTACTTAAGAAAAACTTTGTTTCGTCTCTTGACAATTTCCAAAGGAAAATATTATATCTAAGTATTTTCAATGAAAATTTTAAATCTAACCGTCAAATAAAGAAAATCTAACAATTAGAAACTATGTCTGAACTCATCTTCTACCTCTGTGAAACTAATCACAATTTTTTTATTTATCATTTCGAATTCCTTACGGATTTGCGCTAAATATACAAAACTGTCCAAAAAAAAGCTTTTCTTTATTCCATGAATCTTGAACCGATTTTTTTTTGAATCCTTATGTCAAACCGGGTGACATTACGGTCAAACAGGGTACATAATCTGTCAAAATGTCAAAAAATAATGACAGCAACCAAAAATTTTTGTAAAATGTTCCGGGATAAAAAGTTAGCCTACGTTACTCTCCGGCCCTCCAACTCTATGTGCAATCACGATCCGTTACTCTGTATTGAGGTGAAATAAAGACAAACAAACAAACAAACTTTAACATTTATAATATTAGTAAGGATTGTATCGACTTTAACAAACATTATCTTAAATAGTGTGCCACCTAAGTAGCAGCTCACACTGGACAACTATATACGAGCATTGTCTTCTATTCTGCAGTGTACTGTAAATGTACCGTGCTTTGCATAGAAATAAGATCAGTTAGGTTGCTTAGTAAAGCCGCTTGGTGTTTATTGTTATAACCCTATACTTTGCGGGTTTCAGTTTGTGTACTTTCATTTTAATTTAAGCGACTGTAGCTTAGTCAACTTTTAATACTGAATTGTCCAAAAACCACAAAGTATTGTTTAGTTTTATGTGTCTTTTTGGGATAATGTCTACTAGTATTCCGACCTAATTTCATCCGTGGAGCCCATATTAAATTTTATCCCTATTATGGTCTTGAGTTCATACAAATTTCCCGAAAAATGGGAAACTTTTCCAATTTTTCTTTTTCTAAAAACCTGATTCGGACTATTACGAACATTTTTAAAAATATTAACAAAATCGGTCCAGCCGTTCTCAAGTTTACCAACGAACAGCATTTCATTTTTAGTGTTTCGTACATCCGATGAAAAACGGAACCCTTATATCACTTTTGTATCTGTATGTCCGTCTGTCACAGTTTATTTTCTCCGAATCTACTGGATGAACAAGGATTGGTGCATATATTGTGGAGTTTGATGTCCCAATCAAGGACGTGTAGCGTAAATAGTCAATTTTGATTTTGGGGGAAAATTAAAATATTGTTTTACAAGTGCATCATTATTCAGACATATTTCAGGGCTCGCTATTATAAGAAATACAAATATATTTTTTATAATTTCAAAATATATTAAATTAAATAAACGAAAATTGAGCATCCTATCTCCAAAACTACTAAAGGCGCCCACTGATTGGATCAATCCCCGGCCGGTCGCCGGCCGGTCCACCGAAATCCACCACAGACTCATCCAATTCTAGTACGCGCGGCCCACCATCAGTTTCAAATCGTTTAAATCTGTGGTTGATTTCGATGACCGGAGTGATCTGTCACACACACACATCCATACCCATTACACATATACCTGATAGTTTGACACTTTGTTTAATCGAATGATATGTGTCTGTTTGAGTGTGTGAATTGTATGCGATCTAGATCGTATGATTTTCATCGCCAATGTGGGGCCTTATTCAATCTCGATCATAAGGCGGCCGGAACGAAAATTTTCGGTGCGATGCCGGACCAGTCTGTGGGCTACTTTAGTCTAAAATTTTAAAAAAAAAAAAGAAAAAGAAATATAGGGCCTCACTCATAGTTTATAGGAAAACCTAAATTAAAAAACTGTTCTCACTAAGTTTCTCTTGGCCAACTTTTATTTATAACATAAGTTAAAATATGCCAATAGTAGATAGGTATTAAAATTTTCAATAAAAATGTTTGATATTTGATTTCTGAACCCTAAGTTAATTCATGTCTGCCACACACTTGGCAGTTTTGATTCTTTAAAACGTTCAATACGGTCCAAACTTGTAAAATCCTCATACAAACCAAACGGAACGGTATCAAATCAACAGCTGCAATAAAGAGACACTGCCCACTAGGGGGGGGGCTTTGACGAAAGTTACGAGTAACCCCCCTATCACCCTACCTCCCTAGAAGGAGCATCGCAACCATGAACGCTGTCAAGTGATGATGGACGGCCAGACATAAACCTGACGAGAGAGACGACTACCCGCGTCGGAATGGCTCTGCGGAGCCCACTATATCACTTTTATTACATGCCATCTTCATTTTCATATTTCATATTTGCATTTACCACCCTTAGAGTGGTAGTGCCCCCGCCTCCCCTTTTTAAGCGTTTCGCGCTTTTTCTGTATAATCGCTCGCGAGCTTTGTGCTAACGACGGGCCACTTGCCACTCGGGACTAAAGAAACTCAGTTTTTTAAGTGAAAAAATGTATGTGTCATTTGGGTGTATTAACTAATTTTTACTTTAAATTAAATTTTAGCTTAGAGACTTTTCCATCTAAATATACATCAACAGAACTGGCCACACGTTAGGTATAGCCTCACAAATATCATCGGCTAAAAGAGGGAGACTTGGCTCTGGAACTACAATCTGGTAATAGCCCAATTATTGAGGCAGGTTATAGGTTATATAACATCACACTACGACCGAATGAAACGGAACCATTAACGCTGGCAATGAATAAACTCAAAAACTACTGAACCTATTTAAAATATTCTTTCACCAGTAGAATGCTATATTATCACTGTATATAATTGTTACATCGGGCGAAGTCGGGGCAAGCCACTATCATCTGTAAAAATATTGAACCAACAAGTAGATATTTAATTAAATAAAAGTGAAGTAAAAATAAAAGGGACACGTATTTACACGAACATTATTTGTGCAGTTCCCATCTAACGACGCGGTCGCTGCCATAATTTCTTGGTATGACAATCGCACATGCACACGTACGCGAACAATACAGAAATTAATTATTTCACGCCCGAATTCACGATCACAGATGGAAAACTCGCAAAACAAACTCAAAGAGATGACAAAAACACGAGGGGCAGGCCGAGCACACCTTCTCGAAATATTTATTACCCTTTCTGTAGAACGCCTAATCTATAGGCGCGAGCTACAAAATTATAAAGGGTAAATAAAACAGAAAGCTTACACAAGTCATAAATTTGATTTATAGAGATTAAAAAAGGCGCTTTAGAAAGAGCTCGAACAGAAATTTTGGAGGGATGAATCGGGCCGTCGACGATATGTACTGTCAGCAAAAAATTCGGGAGACAACTCTGACCTTTACGTCACGTCAACGTGCGTCAACTGAAACTGTCCCAAACTCACCACTTTTATTTGGATACATATTATATTGCTGAAACAACAAAGTTTCGTATACTTCAGTATTTGGTTTCACGACCTTTTTTTGTACCTATCTAATATTTTGTATCCATAAGGTTAAAAAAACATGAAAAATTCTATAATAGTATAAAAATAGTATAGTAATAGCATAAGTAATACAGATGTGTAAAAAAATAAACTTTCATTTTAAGAAATATAGTCCAATTACACTGCTTTAATTTCAATGATACACTAGTAAGTATTTGCATATCATTTAACTCTACAATATTTTCTACTTGATTTTGTGATTCCCGATTTGTTAATGCAACAGCAATAACGCATCCAAATTCACTCAGTGGTTTTGCGACGTCACACAGACAGACAGCTTATGTCCTGATTAGATTTTTTAAATAATTGATATTGAAATAGTGAAGTGTATACTTACTTTTTATGCTAACGGTACGCACATTCGATTGAAGAGAGAACTGTCGAAGCATAGCACCACGAGGGTGGTGTAAGAAAATTTAAAGGGACAAACACAGTATTTCACCTCCGTGTTTTTCTGTTAATCTTCCTCTTAATGTGTTTTGTTCTACCTGACATTGTCGACTCTACCGGACAAATGTATTGGAATAATTTCCTTCTCTGTACGGAATATGGGTGTGATTCCTTAATAGTTGTTTACTTTTCAATGCATTCGATTTCAAGTTTTGTTTCATTTTCAATTTGTATTAGTGATGTAGATATAAATGGAAATATAATTTTGCATTTTGCCAATTATATAAGTGCCTATTATACAGGCAAATAACAACCATATGACTCTAAATAAACAAGAATTATTCTAGAGGAATGATATAATATTTTCGGCTCTATTGTCTATGTGCAAAAAAAAAGGTTCGATCGATGGGGATAGGTAATTAACAAAGAATTAATGAAATATTACTATGTATTATTGGTTAATGGGACTATGGTTAAATAATCCCAACCAATGGGTAGTCTCATTATGAAAAAAATAGCGTAATTTTGTTATGTCAATATTGGCTTAGAAGTCATAATATCCTATTGATATGATTTGTCTTCTTGTTGCCACAATGGTTCTCATCCTGAACAAACTGTAAATAAAAAAATCTCTATAGTTGATGTCAATACCATTATCACCGACTTAAAAAATGGAGGAGATTCTTGGTTGTTTTTTTTATGTTTGTTACCTCAGAACTCCGTCATTTATAAACAGAAAGGATTTCGAGATTTTTTCGAGACCATTTTTGTTTTGGTGAAAATTGGTTCAGAAATTTTGAAAAAATTTTTGGATTTGAAATGTGCCGATTTAGATGTTTTTTTTAGTAATGATATTTTAAATTTATTAAAAAGTAGACTTCAAACATTGTTTACTGAAAAGCAAGAAATAATGAAATATATCATTTCGCCGTTGAATTTGAAGATGGTTGGTGCCAAATTAATTCAAATTCAAAATTCAAAGATCATATATTTCTTAGGTATACAAGATACACTTGAAATCGTCAATTTTATACATTTCTCTGTACAAACATAATTAAAGAAAATACATTTTACAGCAATTTAAAAATACAATAAATACAAATCAAATGTCTAATAAAATTAATATTGGTACATGTCAGAAATTCAATAAAAAATATACAATTACAATCTAAATACATTAGTGATTAGTCAATTAAAATCAATTTATATAATTGTTGTTATGCCCATGGATGCTTATCATCCAAGTATTAGGTTACAAAATTAAAATAAATTCTAATGAATATCTAGGTAGTTTCTAATTTGGCACCAACCGTCTTCAAATTCAACTACGAAACGAAATATTTCATTATTTCTTGCCTTTCAGTGACTTTTCATACTTTTTAAAAAGCTAATTTATTTTGCTATTCGAGTTTATAATTTTGCCCGACACTATTTAGTTCAAGTAATTTCGTCGAAATTTTGTGGAAAGTATGAAAACTGTACGTTTATCCTTTTTTCACGTCAATACAGACAACAACAAAGGATCGACGTCATAGTTGGAGGGCCGAAAAATGACATAGACTACTTTTTATCCCGGAAGTCTTTCTGAATAATTCTTCTATCACATTTAAAAAAGACCACGGGTGAAGTTAGTAAACAATATGAAAATACCGGCCAAGTGAGAGTCTGACTCGCGCACGAAGGGTTCCGTACCATTATCTGTAAAAACGGCAAAAAAAAAAAAAAAAAAAAAATCTAAAAATATATTTAAGGGAGCTCCCATACGTTTATTGTATGGGAGCCCCCTTAAATATTTATTTCATTCTGATTTTTAGTATATTTGTTGTTATAGCGGCAACGGAAATACATCATCTGTGAAAATTTCAACTATCTAACTATCACGGTTCATGAGATACAGCCTGGTGACAGACGGACAGACAGACAGACGAACGGATAGCGGAGTCTTAGTAATAGGGTTTTCGTTTTTACCCTTTGGTTTCCATTTGAAATTCTGCCCCTAAGGGGAGAAAGAGGGTATCAAAGATTATAATAATATGGAAAATTTTATAAGTAAGTACCTATATTTTAATTTCCTTTTTCAGTTTTGAAATTCTACATATGGAAAGCCGATTCTTTGTTGACCGGTTTTTTTCAGGTATATTAGACATGCAACATGTAGGTATAGTACGTCCAAGTTGTACCTGTAAGGAGGCAGTAAGTAAAGCTTAGCTGTGTGACCCCACTCTGGTCAGTCGGGAGACGTGCGGAGGGCCGTGTTCGTATTGTGGGACTCAAAGTTTATTGTGTGGGAGCCCCTTAAATATTTATTTTATTCTGTTTTTTAGTATTTGTTGTTATAGCGGCAACAGAAATACATCTATGAAAATTTCAACTGTCTAACTATCACGGTTCATGAGATACAGCGACTGACGGACGGACTGACGGATAGACAGACAGACAGACGGACGGACAGCGGAGTCTTAGTAATAGAGTTTCCGTTTTTACCCTAGTCCTAAAAACGAGCGTGCCTTACAGTAGTCGCATATGATGTGTAACATATGTGATCTCACCTTGGTAATAAGCAACATAACATTATATCCTGAAAACATTAACACTTTATACACAACACTCTATTTCCCAATCTCTTTCTCGTCACATACACACGCACACACTGTTAGCTGACAGTGCCAACCTCACGGAAAATCCGCGCAGGGTCATTGGTCAAATAAAATAGCGCGCGCTTCCCCGGCCTCCTGTTACACACTTCCGTCCCTTTTCAGAAATCTCTCCCACAGATTGCAGGAAAGCATGAGGAAAGATGTTAAAAATCAAAAATAAAAATTGATAAATTATAGAAAGAATAACAAAAATACTAAAGAAAAGATATTTTTCCTAAATATACAAAGCATGTGAAAATATGTCCACTTCGCAAAACTGCTGGTTGTATCGTTGCACCAGTGGCGGCGTAAGGCGTGGGCGACGTGGGCCACCGCCTACGGCCTCGCGGTACAAGGGGCCTCGCGCCTCAAAAAAATTTATGCATTGCTTCAAAGCGAGAATAAAATAAAAAAAGATATAAATTAATTTTGTTGTGAAATATGTTTTTTTTTGTCTGGCACCATTTGCTTACGTTGCGTAAAACTATTATATCGCGAGTAATCCTTGCCGCCGCCGACCAGAGCGGGGAATCCCTTGTTTTATTTGTTTGCATAGATCATTGACCCCTATGGTAGTACCTTATACAGCATGAAGAAAATATTTAAAATGTTAAATTATGTCCTGACTGCTATCCTGATTGCATAAATATCACTGGCAGAATCATCGTCAGTACTATAGAACCATAAATATCACTGGCAGAATCATCGTCAGTACTATAGAACCATAAATATCACTGGCAGAATCATCGTCAGTACTATAGAACCATAATTTTTTTAAATTGAATTGAATTGATTGTTTTTTGGACTGGAAGCATCCTTTGAAAGCCGATATTTAATTTATTGGTATTGTCATGTCCACCTATATATTTACGATTTGTAATTTTTCATTAATATTAATCTAATTTGTATTTTTATAAATAAAAACTTGGCAGTGTTAATTGTTTTGTTTTTTTTTATTATTTTATAAAATCCGTCTTCAGGTCGCCACAGAACAGGGCCTCGCAATATCTGTCTTGCCCACATCAAATTTAGGTCTTGCCCCGCCACTGCGTTGCACCATACGTTTTAAAGGATGCGAGCACAAACAAAGCACTGATTGATATTGGTAACAAAGTAACAAACAAACATTTATATAACAGTGTGCATTTTTTGCCAGTTGGCCATATTAAACAGAAGGTGGCAAGCTTGAATTAATAAACTTGACGTGCCCTCCGAAGACGATAAAGATATTCTTAAGAAAAATAGTAATTCGAATTTGAATTTCTTTACTTCCAGTTACACACTTCCTTCCGACTTGACATTACACACTATGTAGCGATTTTTTTTTTTCATATCGGTCCAGTATTCGAGTTCACTTCTGGAGCAGCTTTATAATAATAGTCTACAATTTAAATTACAAATTTAAATTAGATATCGGAATATGAACAACCTAAAACACGTGAACGTTAGGTGTTCTAGGGTGGGGGGTGTAAAGGGGACATTTTTCTGCTCGACATGTCCGAGAAAATCACCCTCTTCCGTCCGGGGTGGACACAGTAGGGGGGAGGGTGGAGGGGGTTCGTCACCGTCTGTCTACTTCAGAGTGTAACTCATCATATAACTGACGGTAAGCTGCTGTTCGTGTCAACGGAGAGTTCAATTTATTGCTACTAATATTAAAAGTTAAATGTTTTGTATGTTTGTTTTTATTATGTAGTTTGTTTTACACTTGGAATTAATTCAGTAAGACTAAGACATACACACGCCGAAAATTGGTTCCAAAATAATAGATAATGCTCTACTAGCGCATGTTTAGAAAATAATTTTGTGCCTACTGTTTTTTTTAATTCTAATAATATTATTATACGTCGCCGGTGGCCGCGTGGTTAAGACGTCTGGTATTTATTAGGCAGACCACGGGTTAAATCCCGGATCTCGGCCATGTACCAATGGGTTTTTAAATTAAAAGCTTATGCATTATGTACAATCCGACAAACCACACTTTAGAGGCTTTTCCATCTAAATATACCTCATCTAAACATGTCACTCGTTAGGTATAGCCTCACAAATACGATCGGCGAAACGAGGGAGACTTGGTCTTGTGCTGGGTACTCTGGAACCACACGGTTTCGGGAGCTGTAAGGCAACCCGTGGAAAAAAAAATATAAATGCGAAAGTATGTTGGTTTTTGTCTTTCTTTCACGTCAGTACAAAGCAACTACAGCAATATGGCTGAATATGGAGAGTTACATGGGCTACGTTTTATCCCGGGAAATGGTTTTTTGAAAAACAAGTTTTCTATTTTCACTAATTTTAAGTATTGATGATGATACGATTGCATGTGAGGTTTATTTGACAATTTAGCTGTAGTCTTGTAGTTAGTCTAATTGGAAATGGATATAGATGTGTAGGTATAAAATGTCCATAAATAGTCCATGTTTATAATATAAAAAAAAATTGTTAGTCTATGAATGACACAATCATGGATATTAACAAATGGTGAACACCTAACGAGTTTTGTATTCTATTTCGAATAAAAACAATTAGGTGCACAGAATCGAAAAAGTAAAAGAAAGATTTTCAGATAAGTGTTTATTGGAAACTAGAACTAAAGAGCTTGGAAGTAGTTTAGTATATTTAGGTCTTTTAGATATCCTATGTACACAATGTCTGCAAGTTGCAGTCGATTTTAGAAGTGCACTGCTGAGCGAAATTTGCATTTTGCACAAAATTGCGAAAAGCCAACTCCGATCTAGTGAGTTTTGTAGTGATTTGGCCAAGTTTCTTTCATTATATTACTGTTTACATTTTCCTATCTCTACACATACGCAGGGTAAAAGTAAGAGTTGTTTACCATCTCAAGTAGAATATTTATGGTGACAAATAAAAATATGCAAATAAACATTTAAAATAAAGCTAAATAAACCAGGTCCGTGGGGAATAGTGGCAAGAATACTGGCTGCATTTCCCCGCTGAATCGCGATGCTGATGCGTTGAGCGAGGAAGGAGCCAACCCTCTTGTCACCAGAGATGATCATCAGGCATTTGAACCCCACGGTGAGTTTCTACACCAAACGGTACAAATTTGTATTTTTCAATAATTCAAATATATATAAATAAATGAATACTTCATTGATTTAATCGTGAATGAATTATAAATATTACTTATTGTAAAATAACTACTACCTTTTGTCAGCGATTTCACTTGCGTGGAAATGGCTGCAATATATTTCAATACTAGCTTTCTGCCCCAACTTCGCCCGTTGGGCCCACACTAAACTATCATCCTCTATTTCACCGTCTTAGAGGGTGGATTTAAGAAAAAAGTACCCTATGGATGGACCTAGTGGTTCAAACTTTTTCCGTATGAAATCTCATCAAATTCGGTTAATTGGTTTAGCCGTGAAAATGTAACACACAGATAGACAGAGTTACTTATTTATAATATTAAAATATGGATTCCATACCGTTTTACGAGATCTAATTAGATATAACCTGTTTACATTAATTTCATCCAAATCTATGCAGCCTTATTTATAATTTCAGTAGGGTGAAGGTCCCTTAAACCTTAAAGTTGGTTAGCCTGGGAATCGGGACTCAAATGGCTAAAGAAATATTGAGGCCGACAAACAGTACGCGCACCTTACATTTTAGATTCTTCTTGATACTCAACACAGAAAGCGCTGCGCTATTGATGACTTTGTTTTGAATCCACTCTGTGAAAACACATTTATTTGTTCATACTAAATTTATAAGTTTCTGTGTCAGTATAGTCTACCTACATCATTACTACATTACGTTTGTCTGTTTGTCTGTGACCTTTCACGCAAAAACTACTAAACGGATTTTATTGCAGTTTCACTATTAGACAGGCTGATTCACCGGGAAGATCTGCGAGTATTAAACATAGACCTATCATATTTAGGAGCTGAGCATTAACAGTATAAGTGAATCGAGTCAGGAAAAAAGTGAGGTAGGGGTAGGGGTAGGGGTAGTGCGGGCAAGTCAACGTTTGGGCAGAACAACGTTTGCCGGGTATTTGGTGGACTAAACAATGTATACAGAAATACACAACTTACAACTAAAAGTAAAATTAATAAAGGTACATATCTAATGCTGTTTTAGTTCCATCACTTACCTGCTTATGGAAGCGAGACTTGGGTATGGAATAAGAAGTATGAAAGTAAGATAAATGCAGTGGAAATGCGGGCTTTACCTAGAATGTGTGATAAAGCACATTGACCGCATCCGGAACTATGCAATGTCATTAGAGAAGAACGCGGAGTAAATAATAATGTTGTGACTAAAATGATAATAAAAATAGTTACTTAAGGTGTACTTTTATTGAACATATAAAAAATGTATTGATCGATGGCAATATTAAAAGTACACACAATCGCTGAGCCTGTGTGAAAGGTATGATGAATACCCACCCATCTTGGGATAAAAGGCATGATGATAGATAGATAATAATTTGAAATCACCAGACAGACAGTCAACAGCAGTGGCCAACATTTCCCAGCAAGAAATACACACAGATATCCAAAAACTATTACCAAGTAATCGTCAGCACTAAGTTTAAGTAAATGTACCTTACTCTAACATTATCTTCGCTCGAGCGAGCCTTCCACGATTCAATCCAACCCATAGAATTTTATAGCGGCTTCCACGTGGCTCTTATGCTAGGGTTGCATGTCTTTGTGCAAGTAGGTGTTTATGATAAATCAATGATGCATTTTTAAAGTGTTAAATCTTTACGTATGTATACCGAAAGGGTAGGCAGTGACGGATTGTCAAAGCTACAATTTTGGCAAAAAGACTAAATTTTCCAATAATACTCAAAAATTGCAAAATTTCAGTAGCAAACAAACTTTGATTTTCTAATATAGACAATTTTTTCTACTTTATAGGTATTATAATTACTTACTATTCATTTGCACTGGATTGAACTTATGGAAGCGAGACTTGGGTAAAGAATAAGAGGCATGAAAGTAAGATAAATGCAGTAGAAATGGGTTCATTACGTAGAATGCGTGATGTAAGACGTATTGACCGCAATAGGAATGATATTGTTAGAGAAGAATGCGGATTGAAATCATCATCGTGTGACTAAAATGAAGAAAAGTAGTTTACGCTGGTCTGTATATGTTGAAAGAATTAAAGATTGACTAAAAAGGTTTATATGGTAGAAACCACAAACGAAAGTAAATGCTGGCAGAGCAACATCTAGGTGTAATTTTATTAAATAAAAAAAAATACTGAAGGCTATGCCAAAAGTACACACATTGTATGGAAAGATTTGATGAATATAAAAGAAGCGAAAGAGGTATGTCAGGAAGTATCACCACGTGTTTTATCCCAAGAGGGGTAGGCAGAGACAATTTACTACGATCCTACGATATATTCATCATATCATACCTTTATACAGATAGATAGATAAATACATTGAAATCAATCCAGCAGTTTCTGATATTAAGCTGACTGAAGCAACATAAATAACGTCATTGGGAATACCTAAAAGAATCAAGCTAAGAAGTAACGGTTATGCGTTTTACTAAACTCGTACCATAAAATATGCACTCCAAGTGTCCAATCCAATCCAGTTTAAAATCTTACTATTCTTTTTATCTGAGACAATTAATGGAAGTGGATGGTGCGAGGACGTGGAGTGTGCACTTTGTATCGATGAGTCCATCCATGACTTAAGAAATAATTAGCGAATGGATGAGGCAATTTTAAATTAGAATCTACAGGAGAAAGTTGACTGAACTAAGAAAATGACTAATTGCAACATGATACAGAAATATTTGACGGTTTTCACATGCAGTTGTATAGCTAAACTCGATTTAACTGCAGCTTGCACTGTCTTCCAACATATCGATTTTGTACTAAAGATTTATTACTGTCAAATGGTTAAAATTTAAATAAGTTTAGGGCGACTTGCACCACATTTTAACCATACAATATATATTATAAAAAATAGAAGGCCCTAGATGCTCTCCATAGAGCCAACGGGACTAATCCGGGAAGACGGCAAGAGATCCGATGGAATGACTCTGATTTTACGTGCGTGGACACATCAGCCCCGTCTCATCTTAGGGAAACAGTAATCAAAAGCGGAAAAGCGGATCTCGCAGAGTCTAATAAACAGCTTAACTATAGTTCAATTTATTGAAAACTACAAATTGGTGCAGTTTGGGTCCGTGGTGTTCATGCCAAAAAGTTTATTTAAGATATATATCCCCTCAACTGATAATTTCTTCTAGTGACAAGAGGGCTGGCTCCTTGATTGCTCTACAAATCAGCATCGCGATTCAGCGGGGAAATGCACCCATTATTCTTGCCACTATTCCACGCGGACCTGGTTTATTTAGTTATTTTTAATGTTTAGATTAATTTTTTCTACACTTAAAACTAGATTTGCCCTTATGTCCTCATTATTCTATACTCGCGTCCTTCTTATGTGATTATCCTACAAATCATTTTTGTTATAATAACATAATATTACATCTGGAATTTTTGATGCAGTTCAGTTCATATTTAGGTATTGTTTTTTTAGTTTTTAATCTACCAGTCTTTGAGCACATACTATTTTCTACATCCATGTCTCACACTTTCCATAGTCTAATCAGATCCACGATTGCTACGTCATTTTAAAAGCTATTACTGGAATCGTCTTTTGATTTGTATAAAACAATAATCTTATTCGATGTTTCGGAAAGATCGATCACAAGTAGTTGCAATAGCTACGTGCCTGCCCGATCTACGTATAACCCTGGAAAGGTGAATGATGGATTGTGTATTTTATAGTCAAAGATAGATGATGTATATTAAAGTTAGCATTGTTTTACTCAGAAAATACATGAGCTACCTTACGACCTTTAATTATGACCTTGATGTGACCAGTGATTGCAAAAAAACCTTACATACGAACGAAGATGAGCGACGAATATTTTATTTGTCTTTAGTAATAGTCAAAATCTGTTATAGTTGAAGATTATAAAATGCAAGAAGTAAAAACTACCTAAGATATATTTTATTAACATATTATTATATTTTACATCAGAACCTAGAATTAAAATATTCTAGTCTAGTCTAACGAAGCTAATCTTGAACAAAAGAGTGTTATTACCGACCGCTTCAGGGTATGGGCCGACTTTAGCATTGTTTCTGTTTATATAGCTTTTTTACTCGAAATGCTATGATTTATTATATAAAATATATAATTCAAAAGCAGATGTAAAAGGAAGAGACAACCTAGAAAGCTGATGTAAGATAATCAACAAAAAGAGAATAAATAGTGTACTAAATTAAATTATTGATGACGAAGGAAATCGATGAGTTGTCAATTAAAAAGATATCATTGAATCAGAAATATGAATTCTTCCATACAAGAATGAACTGCAGACGTGTAAGAATTTGCTGCGTTAAAAGTTTGAATCGTTTAGAAATACTGGGGTCGATTGAACATATCGATTGTGGGTCAGATGTGGGGGTTTTAAATGAAATTTTACAGAATAGAACTGGTTTTAAGATAAATTAAAGAAACAGGCATTGTGGGTACAGAATTAAATTTTCAAATTAAATATCAAAGTTTAAAATATAATTAACGACCGCCATATATCCTCGAAGCAACAATAGACCGACGTAGAGCTCATTTTCAGTAACAGCATAATTAGCTGTGGCGCATACTACCCCACACACGCCTCTCATATACGCTCCATGATAGGGTATGCTTCTATTTACACATATTCTCAATTGGAAATTTAACTACTGTATAAAAAAGATGTTTTCTCTTTAGATATCTTCAAAAATATCTTAGCCAATTACATTACATTACATTAATAAGTAAATTTTAATTTTTTTAAATTATTTTTTTAAATTTAAAAAATTTTAAAGTCATTTGAAACCCGAAGGTTTAAATTCAATTCTCAGTAGAGTAAAAAAGAGAAGTATAATTTATTGATCGTGCTTCGAAGGGCATATAAAAATGTTTAAAGTGCAGCAACAGGTTTGCGTTCATGAGAAACATACAAACTAAGGTACTAATACAAAATGCTTAATTTTACTGCTCCCTCGATTGTAGTAGATACCTATAGGTATTTTAATGCAATTTTTTTTTCACAACTTCACGGCCTTTTATCTTATGGTGTGATGTTTCTGCATCAGTAACAGTATTCACTTTTTACCAGTGGCAAGCCTGATGCTGCACTAATGGACCTAGATATGACAGTACCTGTTATTTTTAGAAGAAGTGCCGACAACAATAAAATTAGTGACAAGTTGAAAATACGTGTCAACAGAACCAACCTGAAGTAGCCTTTCGTTGCACGCATGACAAAAATATTGTGACGCTTCCCTTCTAGAAGAATGCGCGAGAAAATTACATTTCTGTAAAATGTTTTTGCATGTATTTACTGACAGAAAAGCTGATTAATTAAATTCCGGGATAAACTTTTGATTAGGTACTACATACATTTTCTGAAATGCAGTCGCCTAATTATATTAATTCCAATTAGTTTTAGGATTATGTTTCCCGTTTTGAATTTTTTTCCCAATGTTAGAATCTATTTGAAAGTTAGGCAGTACTATAACAATATTCTACTATTTCTACTTCATCAAACTGCGAAATATCAGGGACGAGCAGGGCTCATCATACAAAAATACTAATAAATTACTGCTGTTTTTTTAGTTTTAATGAGAATAGTTTTTAGTAAGTATAAGTAGTAAATATTGTTTATTAATTACAATTTTGAAGTTGAAGAATACAAGGCAAGATGCATGGTGTAATATTAAAATATACAAAAGTATATTTGATATAATTCTAAATCAGCTAGTTTTCTCAAGTTTAAACAGTTCGCTCGTTGACAGAGGATGTTCATTTTCTTCAGGGTGTTTTCAGCTTTTGTTTCGAGCACTTTTTTAATTCCGGCTCGTCTCTGTTTTGAGCATGCTTATTACTATTTTCCTCCGCTAGTTACGTCTGCTATGCAACTTTTATTCTTCTTAGGCCGATTGTACACGAAACTGTCCTTTTTGTTAAAAAAACTTCTTTGAAATGCGAATATTTTACTTTTGGACGTTGCTTTCATTCTCATTGCAGTGTCATTTCTGAAACAAAGAATAAGAACAAATCTGAATATCAAAGGTTTAAGTATTATGTTTATCTCCCTCAGTTCACGTGAATCCCCCAGGGAATTCAGCAGGGGATTTATTACCATTTATTTATTTTCAGTACCTAATTATTCAAAGACATTAGCTATTATGCTATTAATAAAAAAATATGCTCACGGATTCCAGGGTTTCTATTTAATGTTGGCCAAAGACACATCTATTTTATACGCAAAGCATCAAGCAGTATAATCTAAAATTTCTGCCTTTTCCATTCTGCTGTAAAAAAAGAGAATACTTACGATTTTTTTCAAGCTCCGAGACATAACTAAACAAGAAACGCGACCGCGCAAAACACTTCCGCAATCTCCCATCCAATCGCAATCAATTACCCGAAGGAGCAATAAATATATCAAGAACGCCCGAAAGTAACAAACGAGTGACAAATATTTCACAGTTCTGAGATTAGAATTGTCGCGTCGCCATTCATCGTGTACCTGACACGAGCGTAATGAGGACGCTTATCGGTGTTGCTTCTATGCCAATCATGAGCGTATCTGATTTTTGAGACTTGGTCCCAAGATTGTCCCAACGTAAAAGTGTGGTACAAGTGCATCTACAATCACAACGGGAGGGTAAAGGAAGACCATTCCACTTTTTGAGAAATATGAAAGAGCCTGACAATTTTGAGGATAATTATAGAAGCTGTCGCGTTCACACATAATATCCCTAATTTATGTACCACAGCAATGTCATGCAAATAAGGAAAACATTAAATTCAAACCCTTGCTTGCAGTCTATTCTCAAACTAACAATTACGCCATATCTGTCAAATATTATAATATTCAGAAAAGCACAGTGAAGCCCACATATGATTTCGTCAATTTTGGCCATATAACCATACACAAGGTGAGTCTAGAATCCGAAATACCTAGCAGTCTCAGATAAAACCGCACCAATGCTTATAAATAAACAGCAACCGCTGGGACGCTTGGCATTCTAAAACCCATTGCTCAAAGACTATCAAAGCACATATCGTTTTGGTAGCAGCTGCTAATATTTCAGAGAAAACCACGAAGGCAAGATAGTGCGATATGCCAGTAGAGGCGACTGGTGAAATATGCAGGCGTCCATGAAAGAGACCTGTACAAAGGCGCACAGACGAAGATGGTGACCACACGTGCTCTACCTGTCCAGTAGTACGAGTTTCCATTGTTTTTGGGTGACACGACACGAGATATTTCACATTACTGTATTATTGACCCACTTGACCTCGCAGATAGAACAGACCCAGTGCTAAAAGATAATGTACTTGAAGTTAGAGTAGGTATAAGGTGAGGTTCCAAAATCCATGTGTTATTAAAAAAACAAAAGCTGGAATTCTTTATATGAATGCAGAAAAAAGTGAAATCGTAAAAATTCATGGACCTCACAGGGGTTTAAGGAAGGGGTTCTAGTAGAACTTAGTCTTTGATAATCCAAATGCAAATAAATTTTCCAAATACCGTGTCGTGATATAAAGGAAACAAACAAAAACATATTGGAAGTTGGTAGAGCGCTCCCGAGTCCCGACGGAGATCCCGCACGTACTGACTAAACCACCGACACGGTTCAAAGTGACCGACATTAAACATTCAATTCACTACGTGTTAACACCTATCTTAAGTTTGGACCATACTGATTGCTGTTTGTTTGTCTCCAGAGTCTATGTAAATTAAAGCAATCAATTTACTTCTACGAGATAATCTTGCAAAAATATCATCGACTAAGTAGGGTAAAATATTGTGTCTATGAGTCATAAGGATTTTATACATACCTAGTGTAATTTCATGCCTGGCTTTTGTAGAATTCAGAAAATATTGAGCTTTTTCAAAAAAATGTATACTATCCAGTAGAGTTCCATTCTTTGAAAAACAATTACTGAATTCCACGTCACTACTCGCAATGTGACATGGATACCTGGATTTGCTTGATAGTACTATTGTCCAAAGTTGGTTTACAATGTGCCTAAATTTTTGCAGGCGTTTTATTCTCTCAATTTAGTGAAAATGTGACGATGAAACTATCCAATAGAAAATCGACATTGGCGAAAATCTTTGATAGATTTAATTTACGAACTGCTCGTGCTACAAAGATATTTATTTATTTAGAAATGTTCAGGAAATTACTGAGTGTACGTTCAGACATATCGATAAATTGATGTTTCTTCATGATTCTTGAGTTATTGTATCCATACACGAGTGTCAAGGTAGAATTCAATTCAGCAAATAAGTTAATGGCTTTGAAGAGTATTTCTTCATTTTAGTGAGAAATGTCTAACTTAAATATAGTTTCTCTTACTTAAATATTATAAAAATAAAACGTCCTGTAATTTTTAGTTAATTAATTAGTAATTAATTAGCGTTAGTTAACTTTATTTAATTATTAGTCCACGTCTTTACTTTTCGTACTGTCGAACTGTAAAGACTGTTACATGGCTTTCAAACACTCTCCAATATCAAAACTGTTACTATGCTAACTATGCCATGAAAATTTAAACTAAATTCAACTCTCTTTTTCTCAAAGGCAATTAAAAACTCTTCAACCAAAGCGTAGCAAATTAATGCAAAACAAAAGGCATTTAGGCTCTGCCATCCACTATCTTCGGCGATCTTATTCTGCCCGGCTATGGGCGGAGGCAGTAAATTACACGATGGGCGTCAACTCTGCACCATGTATCAATCAGCCCCCGCAGATTTATGGGACAGTTCACTTCGCAATCGTTAGCCAGCGACTCGAATAAAAATGTGTTAGGTTTACTACTGTCTTGCGCTTTTCTTGTTTTGCGAAAGCCTGCGTTATTTATAGGTGCTTGGAGTTTTTGGTAATAGTTTAACTTAGTTGCGCACGTTGTGGGGTAAAAGTATGCGTTGGTGACGGGACCAGGGGGCTTAGGCATTGTACAACTAAACGAATAGAATAGAATGTATGAGACCGACTGAAATACAACCACTTGACCTAACTAAACTGTCAGTCATGGACGAGACCAAGGAGTTTATATCGCTTCGCACGGGTATAAAATATATAGCCTATGTCACTCACTGAAAAAATGATTAATATCGATCCAGTAGTTTTGAATACATATAAACCTTCCTCTTCAATCACTTTATCTATTAAAAAAAACTGCATCAAAATCCGTTGCGTAGTTTTAAAGATTTAAGCATACATAGGGATATAGGGACAGAGAAAGCGACTTTGTTTTATACTATGTAGTGATTGTATACAAACTCCTTGTAGAAAATGAAGTGTAATTGTCATGTTGTCTTCAATTAGCGTCTTTCTTGAACGCAAAGTTAGCGTCTGCCCATACCCTGTAGATAACGCTGAAAAAAATAGCGAAGGTTTTGGTCGATCAGCAAATTTTGAGAGGTTATGCCCGGTTGTTGTTTTCGGATTTTTTATTATTTAAGTAGTTAAAATGCATAGAGATTGAGCTTCTTATGGGCTTGCGCATACTTATTATAATTGTGTAATAAGTTTCTGCATATAATATTATGATTGAACGTTCCGAGAGAATAGAATACTAGCGTTCGTACATTATCTCACTCCTACAAAAACCGGTTTTATTTAAGAATTATGTGTTTTAATCGATTTCAGAGGGCATATAAAGCCAGCGTCTCAATGTCTTCTTTTATATTCATTACATCACTCATTGTTCTGCTATTGTAAGTGCTTTGCCCATTTCCTGTCACTTCTTTTCTGAACCCAGGTAATTTAATACATGAAGTATTAAGGCGATTTTAGGCGATATCAGCATTTTCTAAGTTAACACGGGCAGAGCACATCTACATGTAAAAGCAAAGTGCAAACTCAGCCAAAACCTAAACAGTGACCGGCCCGTTCTTGTAATTAAATTGTCCGTTATAATATTTCTCACTAACTTACACTTCTACACTCTTATTAATAAACTCGAAGTAGCGACGTAGTAACTAAACTGTGTTTCGTCTCCGTCTATCATAATGAATTGCAGATTTGTTAGACGGAGACGAAATACAGTTTAGTTACTACGTCGCTACTTCGAGTTTATTAATAAGAGTGCTAGAGTTTATTATGCACTATAAAACAGCATAAAATAGTTGTCAAGCGACTTCAATAAAAAAAGAAGAGATTCTCAATTCGTCGGGTATTTTTTTTAATCCTAATTAATATTGTAATTTACATTTGCATTTAATGCGAAAGTTTGTCTGTTTGTAATTCTTTCACGTTAAAACCGAGAAACGCATTGACGTGATTATTCTGCACAGTGAAGCTACTTTTTTATCCCGGAAATTGTGCGGAATAAATACTTATTGGCGAAGCTGAGGCGGAAAACTAGTGAAATATAAATTAGATGTAGGAACTCATCTGTCTATCATCACGCCTTTTATCCCAAGAGGGGTAGGCAGAGACAATTGAATGCTATTTGTGACGATCCTGACATACCTCTTTCGCTTCTTTTATATTCATCATACCTTACATATATGCTCGGCGATTGTATGTACTTTTAACATTGCCTTCGATTAAGTTTTTTTATTTGTTCAATAAAAATACACCTACGTCGTCCTCTGCCAGCATTCCATTCTACTTCTGCCATATAGGTAAACTTTTTTAGTCAATGTTTCCTAGGCTCCTTCATTCCTTCAACATTGGACACGCCACATTTTAGTCACAACATCATCTTTTACTCCGAATCTAGGAATAATAAGTGAACTACTTCATTTCGCACTCTAGGAGACTTAAACGAAACTAAGTAACAAAATTAATTGAACTTTATTAAGTTTTAACATTCGACAACATTCCCGCTAGATATTGACACACGCTATTGGACTTGCATTTTTGATCATAACTGCTTCACCATGGCTTCAGCTATTAAATTAAAAGGTACGTGAAAGAAATTACTGAAATCTTAATTAAGTTTTATATCGGACATAGAAATAATATTGGATTTACAGTGTCTAAAGAATTTTACAAAGTTGTGAAGCGCTTTAGCCGAGTGGTAGCTTATTATTACTAATTTTGTAAATCAAATTGACTTTAGTAGGTACTTGCAATGGTACCTACCTAATATTAAAATTAATATGTATAAGTGGTTAAGACGTCTGGTATTAACTAGGCGGACCACGTTTTGATCCCGGCCATGCACCATGGGTTTTATAATTAAAAACCTATGTACATGATCCGACAAACCACACCATCTAAATATATCTCAACAGAACTAGCCACTCGTTAGGTATAGCCTCACAGATACCATCGGCTAACGAGGGAGACTTGGTCTTCTGGTACCCTGGGATCGATAACACGGTTTCGGGAGCTGGAAGGCAAACCGTGAAGAAAAAACAGTTACTAATTTTATCCACATGTAAATAATAATCTCGTAAGACGTCCAAAAATCGACAAGAGGGCTTGGCTCTTTCTTCGGCTATGCAGCAAGAAAATATAATGCAGCCAGCGTTCTTGCCAATAAGTATTCATAATTTTCTAATTTACTTTTTTTAAAACGTAACGAAGCTTATAACTGTCTATTAGAGATAGATATATGCTACCGCGGACTGTTTAGTAGATCATTTCATTCTACACAATTATTTCCTAAGCATACTCCATGAAATTTGGGGCTAACTTTTTTCCCGCCTTGATTTACTTATACTGTTAATTCGCAGCTCCTTAACATGATTGGTCCATGGTTAATACTCGTAAATCTTTCCGTTGAATCAATCTATCTAATAGTAAAAATTGCAACAAAATCCGTTCAGTAGTTTTTGCGTGAAAAGGTCTCAGACAGACAGACAGACGTGGGACAAACAATACCTAAAAAACATAAATTTGAAAAGGTTAGTTTGCAAACTTGTCATAAAAGAATCAAAGGATTCAGCCAGTGTCTTTGCCTACTACGGGACCCTAAAATACCATTATAATCCAAAGACACACCCGCAGGCAAATTATCCAATCCATACCCACAAACAACACAATGATTAGATCACATGTACCCATTCTCTGTAATTCGAATCATAAAAGAAAACTCAACAAAACAGAACAAAAGGTATATCATACAATATAATTACTCACCACCCCGGGCGATAGGAGAAAAACCGGCCAAGTCAAGCTTTGTGAACTCTATAAGGATTTTTTTATTCAATTAGTCAGTTAATATGGACAACAGAGGCAACGGAATGGAATCGTCTTTGCTGTGTGCTTCAGACGTCTCTTTGAAACGTTGTTACGTAATTATTTTTGCAATTTAACAGCGAGGGTCTTGCGTCCAGGGTAGGGTGACTATAATACTCTGAATTATATAGAAATATATTACTCAAGAGTGAGAAATGTGTACAACATTATATGAATGCTGATGGTATTTGTGAGGCTATACCCAACGAGTAGCCAGTTCTGTTGAGGTATATTTAGACGGAAAAGCCTCTCAGTGTGGTTTGTCGGATTATGTACCTACATAAGTTTTTAATAAAAAAACCCATTGGTACATGGCTGGGATCTGGGATCTGTTGTCCTTAAAAAAGGTCAAATACGCAGTACTAAAACGGGCATGTATGAAACGATGTATGGGTGTGAATGAAACAAGCATATTCTTTGCCTACCCCTTTGGGAATCAGGCGTGCTAAATTGAAAAAATGCACATAATATACTTAAGTAATTCAATTCAAAAGTAAATTAAATAAAATGATAAGAAAAAAATATTATATAATGATAAATATGAAATAAGATAAAAAAATGTGAAATCAAGAAATTTTTAAAAAAGTTATTATTTACTCGCGTCCAGTGTCCACTATGTTTTTATAATGGAAATTGTAATTTAATGATAACACCACGACTACCGATTTAATTTTCAGGATCATTGTCTCCGGTTATTGAATATTAATTGTGGTTGACCTAAACACATGAATTCCCAAATATTGTTGTATTATGGAAACAATTATTTTCCTCTGTATAATTTTCTAGATAATTATAATTAAATACATAATTATGAGAGCTCCAGTTGCCTACCTAGTTGCCAAAAACTGCCTTTTAAATAATACTTGTTATTTTATGTTCATTCTATAATCCAACTAGGTAATTTTAATATACAGATCGTCTTATTTAGTTGGGACTGGCTAATCCTAGACAGAGAAAGAGATATATGGAAGAATATGAGGGGGCCCATATCCCAAATGAACTCAATTTAATTAATTAATTTAAAAAAAACCTACTAACAATATTCACAATGTAAATAAAGATATGGAAATAAAAGGCTTTTTTAATTACTAGCGACTTTGGGCTTTGTCATTTTGCCGTCATTTTGTTAATAAATTAGAATATAATTTTGACATCGATTCAACTCACATATTATTTTATCCACCCGTGTCAATGATTGCAGACTAGAGAAAATAATACACAAATTATCAAAATTTCTCCTAACTCAAAAGTGCTCTTTGTAAAACCGCCACAAACAAAAGGCCACAGTTTCCTCCCTCAAGGCGTGCCTATCGCAACCCGTGATAGACATATTTTTCGCTCAAAAGGAACCATTGCTAATTTGATTAGCAGCTCAAAGTACGTCAAGGCCACGCGGTCTTTGATCCAACAAAAATTTTAGATATGAACATGTGAGGGTGCCTAAAGCCATCCCTCTACAACGCTAATGAGATGTCAGTACGGTAGAATAAACTCGTATAGTCTGCGCCAATGAACGAGTACTATTTTGAATACAAGTGCTGTTTTTATAAATATGTCTTATTATGAAAAGTATATCTTTAATTTTGTATGAATATTCTAGCTTCCCCGGTTCGCCCGTATTTGGATATTCCATTAACTCAGCCAATATACATGGTCAAAAGTTTTTTTTATTATTTTACGAAACTTTATGATCCCTGAAATCGTCACCAAAACCCATTGAGACATTTCGGAGTCTATTCTGGAGAAACTTTGGAACCTAAAAACCGTCATTTATGATTCAGTATTGTCCGACCGAAACAGCCAAAACCGAAACTTATATTTAGATATATAAAAAAAATCTTTTGTATATTGAAATGTAGTGTATTTTTAAATTTTTACACATATACAGAAAGTTAACTTTTGTTAAATGAAATAAAAAACAATAATTAAGGTAGTTATATATAATGATGTTACATAATATAACTCAGCTTGCACACACGAACCGCTAAAATCACCCGAAGTTAGCCGAATGACGCACGACAATTCACGAACATTGATTTTGGCCGAAACTAATTAATTTTGAAATTACAGACAGAAATTTTATTTATTTGTAGTGTATTTATACGTCTTTCATGACTAAAGTATGAATATGTCTTGATCTAGTATTATATTACAGTGTATTTCTGTATAAATTTCTTCCAAATTAGTACAGTTCTTAGCGGCGTAACTGAGCAAAAATCATTAGGCGCTTATTTAGAACGTTTTTAACCGAATTTCAAAAGAAGGAGGAGGTTCTCAATTCGTCGGAATCTTTTATGTTTTTTTATGTATGTTCCCCGATTACTTGAAGTCGCCTGGACCGATTTGGAAATCTGATGATGGGATCCTGGAGAAATAGAGAACTCTTCAAATTTTACAGGTACACTTGAAGCGATTTGGTTATTTTTTTTATAGTGACTTGTGCATTTGCTTTCGGAAAGCACACTTTTCAGTGCATAATTTTTGACGTCGGTACACTTTTTTGTAAAAGGCAATTATTATAATAATGTCATTGTTTACAAATTTTGACATATAGATTGTTCCAAGCTATATTAGGTTATGATGAGATTTTTGGCCCGGATTTTGTGGTGTACCATTTAATTTTATGTTAATTAATTTCCCTATTCAATATGGAATGTGATCACTTTGTGATTTTAATTTTCGTTTATTGAGTGGTATAGGTGGGTACTGATATTATTCATAGATTGTGTAAAACAAAGTGTATGTACCTATACTTAGGTTAATCTCTACTACTATATACTATTATTACTATAAAGATTAGTACTAAACAATGTATGCAGAAATACACAACTTAAAATTAATACATATTAATGCTGTTTTAGTTCCATCACTTACTTATGGAAGCGAGACTTGGGTATGGAATAAGAAGCAAATGCAGAGGAAATGCGGTCTTTACGTAAAATATGTGATATAAAGCGTATTAACCACATCCAAAACGATGTCATTAGAGAAGAATGAGGAGTGAAAGATGATGTAGTGACTAAAATGAGAAGTATGAAAGATTGACTAAGGAGGCTGGCAGAGTGTATTTTTATTGAACATATAAAAAATGTATTGGTCGATGGCAATATTAAAAGTACACACAATCGCCGAGCATGTATGACATAAAGCGAAAGATGTATGTCAGGATCGTAGCAAATGGCATTCGATTGTCTCTGGCTACCCCTCTTGGCATGGCAATATAAGTTGGAAGAAGAAACATAGAGCGTCGGTGGTGGACTTTTAGAAGACATGCGCGCTTTACGTGGTCTCCGAAGCTGGAATAATAGACGTATTAAAATGATTTTGGGAACGCTACAGCTTCCTAGCCCTTAAATTTTGTTGTGTTACTGATTTAATGACATCACAGGGCGCTTTCTATCGAATGTCAACTGACATCGTTCAATAGAACCTTACTGAAAAATGTCATACATTTTCATTATACCACAACGTAAAAAAGATTTAAATTATATAAAAATAAGAGCGATATTTCATTGTTTAGAGTTTGCGGTATAGGCTTCTCTATCGTTAGTTAAGATGCAAGGGGTTTGGTAATTTCTGTCACGAACCCATTTTATGACTAATTCCATAACTTTGTATGTGAATTTCGGATCATGGTAGGCACCTGTTATATAAACAGGCATGTCATGGTAGACTCGCTCACGAACGGAATTGGCTCACGGTAAACGATGGTAGTAAAAATAATGTAAGTGATTACAACTGATAGGTGCCTATTGTTAAACAGATTTAGCAAAATAAATTGTCCTAATATCAAGATTTGAAAGTTTTATGGTTTGTTACTCAATCGTATTGTAGCAACTGAACCGATTTAGATGGAATTTGATATAAAGAGACCATTAAGGGCCTTATGGATTTATTTGTATGGGGTAAACTATGCCAATTTCTCTATAAATAATCCACCTATGTCACTGTTATTGAGCATATAGTTTTTATTAGTTTTATTGGTTTTATTGAATAGGAAATATAAGATAGTATAGATTGACCAATTATAACGCCTGTCAAAATTCATAAAATAATGGTTATTTTGAATGTTTAATAAGCTACCAAAAAACGCAAGGCATATACAATTAAGAGCTTCGTGATAGATTTTGAAAGAGAAAATGTGGGCATAGTTTATAATAATTTGAATACCTAAATAAATACGCTTATAACTACTTATTTATTAGAGTTATATATATATATATATATTACTTACTATACTTTTTTGTAGATAATTTTATTCTATACAATTCCTTCCTATAAAATCATTTTATTATATCTTTGACGGATTAGACAGCAAACGCCATGAAAACTCCCTGGGGCTATTGCCCGACTTGATTCACTTATACTGTTAATGCTCAGCTCCTAAACATGATAGATCCATGTTTAATACTTTTAAACCTTCCCGCAACAAAATCCGTTCAGTAGTTTGTGAAAAGTGCACAGACAGACAGACAGACAGACGGACGGGACTTTGTTTCATAATATACAGTAGTGATTAGAATAACATGGCGAAAGTTTGTTTGTTTGTTTGTTTATTTGTCTTTCTCTCAGGTTAAAATGGAGCCAGATCTTTTTACACCGAGGTAGATAAAAGCTAAGTTGAAAATCCTTCAGGATAAATTCTTTTTCCACATTTCAAAACTTTTCACGGGCGAAGACGGGGCAGAAATCTAGTCAACATAAATCTATAATCGTCTTATCTAATAATTAGATAGATAAATACTTAATTATTTGAGGTATTTTTGAGGTCGATCTTAGTACAGTTTTAGTAGGATAAAATATGTCTGTACGAGGAATAAAGTTTCCTATTAACTTTTCATGTTTAATAGTCCATTCTTCTTAAGTCATTAAAACAAACGGTATTATTTCTGAATGTTCATTTTGACAATAAAGAAGGCTTTTACTTTCACCCAGTCATAACTGACTTGAGTTGGATATATATAGAGCTGTATATTGGTGTGATTTTTTACCTTTATATGTGACAGCAATAATGATGCTACGAAGAATTTGCACTACATTTAAAACAAAGTATCAAGTCAGGGTAAAAGTTAGCCCCAGCAAGTTTTCATGGCGTATGCTGTCTAATCCGTAAGATAGCCCACGCACGGGTCCGGTAACCCACAGAAAATTTTTGGTCCGGCCGCCGTATGATCGAAATTTAACACAAGCCACTCATTAGCAATGTAAATCATACGATCTAGATCACATGCAATTCACTCACCCACACAGACACACAAGATTCGATTAAACAAAGGCGTGTGGATGTGTGTGTGACAGTATGCAGAATTGCCATATAAATTATTTTGCAAATACAATTGAACTTGGAGCATTACTATGTAGTTTTATGAAATTAACAATTTGCCCAAAAATGTTATTTAAGTAGAGATGAACATTAATTTCAAATCTAGGTAAATAAAGTCATACTGAACTTTGTAATTTAGATTTCTTTTTATTTTAATAACGAAACCCTAAATTACTATGTATGTAAAAACACTCTTTCATAATGTTACCTACTTTTATCTACTCTCTATTACAAAATCGAATTATACTTCATAATTATATGTTTTATTTACACGCGTCTGTAATATGTCAAACTTCGATTGGTTTTTTTTTAAATGCAGAAAGTGCAGAGGATTCTTTTTATACAGCCACATTAAACTCTATGAAAATATCGACATGCGCATGTCAGAGTCACTTGACAGTTAACGCGCATGCGCAGTAGGTAGGTTTGCCGCCAATTTGTCGATTAAGAAAAATATCTTGGTTCAATTTGTTTTGCAATATTTCATGGGATTAGATAAAGTAGTGTAACATAATGTAACACATAACTTGGAATTAAAACACTCGTGGATGCTATTAAAAATTCCACTTGTGTTTTAATTACCCCTATTATGATCCCGTATCATAAACTACTATTATTTGTGTAGTGTAAACCGCTCTATATAGATCCAAAATAATCTAATAAGTATGTACATATCGTCACTTCCGTCTAATTGGTATGTTATTTGAGAATTCGCATGAATTACGAAATTGTTATTCCGGGATTAAAAGATTTGTACCAAGTATGTTAATTAAGTATAGTCTACTATATAGTCTCTGGGGATGGTGTTACTGGTGCCTCTGGCCACACTGCAAGGTATAAAAGCCGTGCAGATGTGAAGAAAAGTATTAATAGTGGATTAAATACATCCACGGAAACCTCTATATTTTCTAAGACGCATCACTCCAAAAATCGTCGTGGCCCGCCTGGTGACAAGACTTTCTTCATCCAGAGGAAATGCAGCCAGCATTCTTGCCACTATGCCACACGGACCCAATACTTTAGATAATTGTTTGTAAAAAAATATTTAGTCTTAATTTAATTTTTTTTAGCAAAATTAGATTGTAAGAAAAAAAGCTATATATTGCTACATTGGTTTAGGTTTGTAGATAGCCGGTTTGTGCTGATCCAAACCAAACAGACTTCAAACTTATTAGTAACCTTTGACATTCACTCGAGTGCCATTCTCTGCGCGGGAGCACTTTCTAACTAACACTTTTACTAGACCGTTCACAAGTTGGTATTCTAATAAAAATATTGTGATTTTATCGTTAAAAGTTTTATTAAAATCCATTCGTTCGTGTATTTTCGACAAACTTAGACAGAATAGATATTTTTAAATATCTAGATAGTGCGCGCAAAATATGTTGCGCCAGATTGAGCGCTGGGTAGCCTGGAGAGAAAGTTGCAAGGTATAAAAAATATGGCCAAGTTGGGAATACGATTGGTTACGGAACCAATTTCATTTTGTCAATCAGAACTTTAAGACAGGATATTCGTTTAGGTTTTCCTGTAAATTACAAGAAAGGCCCTATATTTCTTATTTTTTTTTCAAAATTTTAGACTCAGTATTTTCGGAGATAAGGTATGGTAAATTTTCTCATTTATGCTATACATTTTAAAATTATAAAAAAAAAACTTGTTTTTCTGGATAAAGCACTTGAAAAAAAAATTTATCCAATACTAGCTGTTTCCCACGACTTGGTACGCGACTATTTCAGAATGTTGGCAAACATACACTTCATACATAGCTTTTGTCATGTTCACCTCTGCCCACCCCGTTCCTGTCGTCATGTCGTGATGGTATATAGCCTATGTTACTCAGGGATAATGTAGCATTCCAATGGTGAAAGAATGATCAAAATCCGTCCAGTAGTTTTTGAGTTTATTCGTAACAAACATACAAAAATACAAATCTTTCCTCTTTATAATATTAGTATAGAAAACGTCCGTAATTGAATCACCAAACTCTATATTTGTACCAAATTTCAACTTCTTTAGAGGCTTTTCCATCTGATATCTCAACAAAACTGGCCACTTGTTAGGTATAGCGTCACAAATACTATCGGTTAAAAGAGGGAGACTTGGTCTTTCACTGGGTACCCTACGTAACACGATTTCAGGAGCTAGAAGGCAACCCGTGATTCTTCTTTCAAAAAGTGGACACTGTACCTATAACGGTCGTGAAGATTCGTCTTGTTAATAACTCTTGTTACTCAAACAATATTAGATCATACCATATTTGTACAATGCAATTTGTAGTTTATCAACTTGTTAAATTTGGATCAACTGACCACAGATTATTTCTACAAATAAAATTATACAATATTTACCACAATACAACCATCAAACTTTAATTTGGCTGATTATAGCCACATGTGTGCCGTTACTATCTATCTTTTTTGATGGTCTGAGCTGATTACATTCAAGTAAAACCATAATCGATTGTGTTTTATATTACACTGGTCATGTAAATTGACACCCACACGCGGTATACTTGGTCAAGCCACGGTCAAACTTTAAGCAAATTGGATGGTAAACTTGATCGTGACTACTTGGGTTTACAATGCAAGTAAGTATCCGTTGGTATATGTGTCGCAGCTAGAGTTGAGATGAACAAAACACTTTTCTTAGAAGAGTAGTAAAATGCGGCTGTGTGAGTATTGAGTTCTCCTCAATTTTCGTTGTGATAAGTGCATCATGTGACATATCAAATTAAATGCATTGTTTAAATTATATTAAAAAAAAGGGATATAGGGCGCCTTTCTTATAGTTTATAGGAAAACCTAAACAAAAATCCTGCTGAAAAATTTCTACGCCCGAGTCATACTCGCAACTTGCCCAATTATTATTGGTTTATATGGTATGTAGATAATCTTGGTTTAAATAACAAACAGTAAATTTTAAATTAGTGATAAAGATTAGATGTGCTTCAATTACGACATATAGGTAAATTTCGTTATTCAATATCAACTTTTATTTAATTTTATTAGCGCCCATTTGCAACCCCTTATATTAAAAATAAATGCTAACACTTGAAACATTTACTAGATTAACTTATAGCTCAATGCAATCAACTTGAATTAGCCGAAAATCTCCGGGACTACACTCCACAATATATCTACAAAAACCTATTTCATGAAATGAATGAAAAATACAAAGAGTGGAAGGCATATTATACGGATGGTTCGGTGATGAAGGAGAGATCAGGGTGTGCAATAGTAACAGGCGACGAATGCTATAGATATAGACTTCTGGACTTCCATTCTATATTCACATGCGAAGCTATGGCAATACTTAAAACACTAGAACTAATACAAACTCTACCGGAACCTACTAAATGCGCAATCTACAGCGACTCTAAATCATGTTTGACAGCTCTAAAAAATGAAAATAACACAAATACACTTGTACTAGAAATCAGGAAAAAAATTATACAGTTGATTGAAAGTAACGTTAAAATCGAATTAATCTGGATACCCAGTCATCAAGGCCTAATTGGCAATGAGAAGGCCGACGAAGAAGCTAAAAAGGCCACTAGAGAGGAACAGATAGATGGTTCAATTAAATCAAGTGAAACAGAAATAAAAAAAATCGTCAAATTCGCTGTTAAGAAATATTGGGATAGTTGTTGGAAGAATAACAACACAAGTAAATTATATGCAATTAGGAACTCCATCTTTGAAAAGATACCGACGGGATTTCGTTGCAGAAAAGATCAGGCTGTAATAACTAGACTTCGTATAGGCCATACAAATTTGACCCATATATATCTCATTACTAAAAATGAAAAAACTAAATGTTGCAGATGCAGCTTGGATTTAACTGTAATGCATTTATTGGTGGAATGTGTTGAGTTTGAGACTGAAAAAAGTAAATGTAAATTACCCTCATGTCTTAAAGATTGTCTAACACAGAATGGTTTTGAACGAACTATAGAATTTGTTAAAGAAATTGGTGTATACAAAATGTTGTAATCTACTAAATTAAGTATACTTGTATTTACAGTGGTCGCTAAGGACCTTAGCAGTTATAAAGCGACCTTAAATAAAAATTAAAAAAAAAAAAAAAAAAACAAATTTAATAAAAATTTTTTTTTATATTTTATTTATTTATTTTACACAGACTCTTTTACCCTAAATAAAATGTCCTAAGGTAGGTATAGGTGTTTATTAAAACAATATTAAATAATATATATCTACATACAAAGTTAAAAAATAATAAAAATTAAACACAGGAAAAAGTGGCTCTCTAATCATGAATATGTAGTGATTGATACATACTCATAAGTAGAAAACCTTCTCGAAATCACTGTCCTGCGTAAAGTGCCAAGAATAGGCTAGCAGCGTTTCCTGGCTGTATACCTATGCTAATACATTGCCCTAGGTATGCTCCGTGGGGTCTCAGAGCAAAGAAATTATATAAGGAACTATCATCTCGTCTAATCGACTCTTTAATTAAATTAATGTGTGTAAAAAAACTGAAATTATTCTACAGAAATACGTTATAGTAGATAATTACAAGAAATATAAGATATTAAAAATCTACTCACCAATACGAGCAGACAGCAGCTCCAGCAGACCATGACTTACCTTAGAAAGACAACCTAAAAATAAAATTATTTACATAAATATATTTTCAGTATTATCTATACTAATATTATAAAGAGGAAAGATTTGTATTTTTGTATGTTTGTTACGAATAAACTCAAAAACTACTGGACGGATTTTGATCATTCTTTCACCGTTGGAATGCTACATTATCCCTGAGCAACATAGGCTATATACCATCACGGCATGACGACGGGAACGGGGTGGGCAGAGGTGAACATGACAAAAGCTATGTATGAAGTGTATGTTTGCCAACATTCTGAAATAGTCACGTACGAAGTCGTGGGAAACAACTAGTATCTAAATAAAGAAGGAACATGCAAAAGCCGGTAGTTAGTTGAATATGATGTCTACTGCTTTTGACGTCATGATAGCTATCAGAAGATGGTAAATCCATCAATCTGAGGAGTACCAAAGTTAAAATTCCGGTCAAAGAACTCAAATTTGCAACGAAATTATTATGTTACAGGTTATGTACGCAGGAAGTGAAACATGTAATGTAAAGCTAAAATCTTTCAATAAAACGTGCTGTTATTGTAATATACTTGAGACACTGTAATAAACAAAATCGAGCATGGTTTTGTTTGGTTAATTGTTTTTCTAGTACCTACCTATAATTAAGTAAAACTTACCGGTTTACGTCCTTTTAGAGACCCTCCTCGCCTCCTCGGGTTCTCAACTCAGCTTTCAACTGCGCTACAGTCCAGTTCGCGGAAATTTTCACTATTAGTGACAAAAACACCACAATATTATACTTTTCTCTGAATTATCGTAAAATAATCGACAGCGTCAAAACCGCGAACTATTTGTTATAGGTAGATCGAATGCAGCGCCATCTGCGTTTTCTTTCCCTTGTTAGGTTATACCAGGGTTGCATAAAATATAACAATAGGGATGTTGACAGTGAAAGAAAATAAATACACAATAATATTTTTATATAGTCTATAACGTATAATCACTGAACATAATGTTTATTTATTTGTTTTCTAATATTCCTTTTTTAATATCTAAATAAAAATATTAAATTAATACTTCCGGTCACGTGACCACAAACCGTAAATGAAGTCATTTCAAAGTAAATGTCAAATAAATAACCACAGACTAGTAACTATATTATAATAACCGTCTGTCAATCTGTCATTGACTAAGTTATTTTCTTATTATTTTATCTAATCTGTGACTATAATTTTGTTGGTTTTCTAGATGTGACGCATCATAGTTTTCGCGGGGATTAAAATTAAAACCATGATTTTTAAATGATATACAAATATAAAATTTTCCAATTATTTTATTAGGTATCTTACAACTATAATTTAAAAGTATTTTCAAAAAATTGTCAACATCCCTATTTAAGATAAATATCATCATATTTTTTATTTTGAGGTTATGTTTTAATCTAGATTTTCTCACAAACTATATCAGAAGTGAGAGGGTAGGAAGCATTAACATGATTTGCGAGGTTATGAAGATCGGATAAGTTAATTTATGATATTTTTATGGTTTATTTTATGTAATACTTGTAATGTAATTTGTAAATAATAAAACTTGTGTATATAACATATAATTGTGATATTTGTAAAATCGTAAAACTATAAATGTGATATATGATCATGTGTGGACAAAATAGTAAATATATGTATACTGTGTGTGTGTAAGTACTGTGTTTTGTACGTGCTATAAAATGGCTGAAGGCAGAGTCAGGTATTTTTTTTGTTAAGCTTATTGAAATACGAATATGAAATTTATAGATCAAAAAACACATCATAAATTACCATCCACTGGTATTTGCATTTTATTCCTTTACTTAGGTATTTATTTAGATCTTCACAGGTCGCCTTAGAGCTCCCGAAACTGTCTTATCGGTCCTATAGGGTATCCAGCGAAAGACCAAGTCCTTTAGCCGATGGTATTTCTGAGGCTATACCTAACGCGTGGCCTCTGTAGTTTGTCGGATAATATATAAAAACATTATTTATTTATTTTTAAATCATTAAAAATAATTTAAGTTAGTATAATTTTCTTTTAGGTAAGTTTAAGATCGTCTCTACTCGTCTGTTACAACTGCAAATTGGTGAGTTACAAGTTTCACATATACTTTGATTCTGATTTTTTAATATCTACAATAATTTCCATTGTAACTTCAATTATTACATCTAGATATATTGGTCTTAAAACGGGGTAAGCAGTAAACATAAACATACACAACAAAGTCAATGATCCTGAATATATATGCGTACGATGTCGCGGGCATTCAATTTCTGCGACTAAAGAGTATTTCATAAATTTTCATTAATTTTAACAAAAGTTATTATTTTCTTTATTTTTCCAAACTCAACATCAAATATAGAGACAGCGACATAAAGTATGAATATGCTGAGTATGTGAATTTAGAACCAAGTTTATGCCTTGATCTGCACCATAGTAATGTATATTTTTTTACACCATCAGAAAGTAGAGATTTCAACAAACAAAAAGCCCACCGACTTTTTTAAAAAATCAGATATTTTGACGTGAGAATTTTTGATTGAAAATTAGGGTGTTTTTTCGATATTAAGTCAAAATAAGGTGAAACAATAAATATTTTAAATAAAGAAAATTACAGTGTGTTTGGGATATAAGAAGGTAAGTTTTCACCAAATTTCGTAAAAAAATTTTTTTTTTGTAAAAGATAAAATATAAAAACCAAAAACTTGGTTATTTGAATTTTTCACATAAATTTTGAGGTTATGTGAAAAAAGTGTAAATAGAAAAGTTGTAGATCTGTATATTACCTACAACTTTGCTATTTAATTTTTTTCCATAGGACTTGTAGTTTTGCCGGAAATCGAGATAAACCGTTTTTTACCCTTAAAAACTCACCCCCTCTGACTTCCCGACCTCAGATCGCCCGTAATTTATTTTTTCTTTAATTTTTGTTATATTCTCTCCCTTCTCCAATGGGTTTCATCCTACTATAATTTTTTTTGGTTTCAAAAATTATTGGCCCTGGAATAATTTTGGATTGAGAATATTTGGCTTCAAGAGAAAAATCAATGTTAGAACTAAATCAACTTTTTTTTTCACGGGTTGCCTTACAGCTCCCGAACCGTGTACGGTCCCAGGGTATCCAGCGGAATACCAAGTCTCCTTCGTTTAGCCGATGGTATTAGTGAGGCTATACCTAACGAGTGGCCAGTTCTGTTAAGGTATATTTAGATGGAAAAGCCTCTAAAACCCATTGGTACATGGCTGAGATCGTGGTCTGCTTTCTAAGGCCCAGCTTCATATTAATATTGTCAAAAGCCAATTGGCCCAGATATATTTAGGTTTGTAGTTCGTTACAATAAAAATGTCCAATTTGATCGTCAAACCATGTACAGAGGTCATGCGTATCCGTCTAAATTACCTAATTATGTAACATTACACATACTATATTGCTGTAGTTTCGGCTTCCGTGTTAGTTCCATGTTAACTGTATTTTAAACTTGAACTAAGGTGTTAAGTTACTTTGAAAAAATATGAATAAAGACATACTTTTAGCCTAGCTTTTCATTGCTTTGAATCTGAGCAAAAAAATAACAGATTATTTATAATTTGATGATTGTGAAGGCCTGGAGTTTTTCAAGATGAGGGCGATAATTTTGAAAATCATTTAGTTATCGTACGCGTGGAGGTCATAGCAATTGACAAATAAAAATTACACAGATAGGTACTTACATAGTATTAAAAGTACACACAATCGCCGAGCATGTATGAAAGGTATGATGAATATAAAAGAAGCGAAAGAGGTATTGTCAGAATCGCAACAAATGGCATTCTGCCTACCCTTCTTGGGATAAAATGCGTGATGATAGATAGATAGATCCAAAAACATCGTCCACACTGCGTTTTTGTTTCAAAATCAACCAAATTAGTTTCAGTTACTTTAATGTTATTCTAGTTGAAATTATATTATAGTTTTTTAATAATAGGTATAACGAGAATTTCAGGGACTTCATGTTTTTTTTCAAATTTTTGTGTAATGTTTATTAATCCTACCTATTATACTCGTCAAATTTTTTATGTAAATATTTACAGTTAACTTTTCAATTTGATTTCTAACTATAAGTCCATAAGAATGACTCATTGATTACAGAACATCATTTCACAATACATAATATGAAGTCTACCTTACTGCCCATATCCTCCTATTAAGGTCTGCCAATATAGATTATTTTGTTCGCTTTATTATTTCTGCCTATAAAACTGACTCCATTCGATAGTGCCATTTTGGAATGCAATTTTCTTCATTTGGTATAGTATATAACTATTGCTCTGTCAAATATTGTGTAATATGCATTATTTATATAGAACTGGAATGTAGAGATCACAAATTAAAATAAATATTTATCATAATAAATATACTCATTGTTTTTATACGTGTGATATTACATTACAAAAAGTTACATATATTAGTATACTCTATGTTGATCTGGAATAACATAGCGTCCAGTGAAATGATTTTTCAAATAGGTCAAAATAGGTCAAGTAGTTTTCAAGTTTACTTCTTACAAACAAACACTTTTTATCACTGGTAGATAGTATATTAAGTATGATAGCTGAAAATACCTTTAAAATTCAGCAGGCCATTTGAGAAACTGAACAAAAATTCATCCAGACAGATAATACCTAATGTCTATACCTAGTTGGTCAGATTGTGTAATTTTTTTAAACCCAAAAGGCTAACATCTGGCAGTGCACATGTTACAATGACATGATATTCCTTATATGGAAGATAATTATGACAAACAAGTGTGACCACCACTATCTGATAAATGATGTACTACATTACCTGTGATTACAATTTTAACTTATATTATAAATGCAAAAGTTTACGTTTGTTTGTCTTTATTACAGGTTAAAAAACAGATTAACATGTTTTTTAGGGTTCCGTACCCAAAGGGTAAAAACGGAAACCTTATTACTAAGACTCCGCTGTCCGTCCGTCTGTCTGTCTGTCCGTCTGTCACCAGGCTGTAACTGTATCTCATGAACCGTGATAGTTAGACAGTTGAAATTTTCTCAGATGATGTATTTCTGTTGCCGCTATAACAACAAATACTAAAAAACAGAAATATTTAAGGGGGCTCCCATACAACAAACGTGATTTTTTTGCTCGTTTTTGCTCGATATTGATAACGGCAAGAGGTAGACGCTTGAAATATTCATAGAATATTTAGTTATATATTCACTTTAAAAATAAGTAATTTAATTAAAATAAAATTAATATTTAAGGGGGCTCCCATACAACAAACGTGTTTTTTTTGCCGTTTTTTTAGATAATGGTACGCAACCCTTCGTGCGCGCGTCCGACTCGCACTTTGCCGTTTTTTTTTACATAACCGGAAAGTGGAATAGGTCACTTTTTATCCCAGAAATCCTTCAGGATCAATTTTTATATGACATTTCGAAGCTGGATTTTCAGGAATTTTCAGGAGTACTCATATTAGTTTTTTTTGTTTAAGCTCTATAGTGCTCTTAATCACATGCACACTGCACAGCGGAAATGTCTGTAACTAAAAAAATTACTTACAATTTATTTCTAGTTTGTTACATAAAATGTATTTATCTTTGTCAATAATATTTACTTGTTTAGTTATGTGCACAATTTTATTTATTCCGCCCTGACTTCGTCCGTAGATTTTTTTTAAATATGGCCTAAGAATTTACATTGAAGAATTTCCGGGATAAAAAGTAGCTCTTGAAGTGGTAACTTTTTCATTTCATACGCCATGATAATAAAAATATATTGAAATTGACGTTATATAAGATTTTTTTTTATTTTTACAAATTGATAAACTTGAATTGAGTTAAGCAAAACTTTATGGAAATAAATCTTCATAAAATATAATTATTCTCTAATTATGATAATGTGCAGTTATTATACGAAAACCATTTAACAGTTACATTTTTTTTCTTTCTTCACGGGTTCCCTTACAGCTCCTGAAACCATGTTACGGTCCCAGGGTACTCAGCGGAAAACTAACTCTCCCTCTTTTAGCCGATGGTATTTGTGAGGAGGCTATACCTACCTAACGATTCGAGTGGCCAGTACTGTTGAGGTATATTTAGATGGAATGGTTTGTCGGATTATGTACATAAGTTTTTAATGACCGGGATCCGGAATCTAACCCGTGGTCTAATTTAAAGTTAAAAAAAAAATAAGATCGAAGTGGTTTGCACAGAAATAGTTTGATAGCCGAATAGTGACATAAACTACTTTTTTAACATTCCTTCAGGAAAATTGTTTATAAACGTATTTTAGCAACGTTTTTGTTAAAATGTGTTTTGTTTCTTTCTATTATTAGTAAAGACAGGTTTGTTAGAGAGTGACAAAACATATTTTAACTAAAACGCTTCTGAAATGTGTTTATGAATATGGCCATTAGTCTATTAACTCGTGTGAAGCCGGAGCGGTTAGCTAGTTCTTGATAAATAAGATATGCGACTATAGTTAGTAGGTACTTATATATTCTGCGATTGTACATACAAATTAGAGCATTGCAATTGTTGCGCGAATATAAATGTGTGATTGCAAAATCATATTGCACATGATCACGGTGCATGGCCCCTATTGCGAAGTGACTTTTTTCTATGTTATTAATAAAAATAAAAGTTTGATTACTGAGTTACTTAAGTGCATCTCTGGTAACGCTTATGTAACTGTGTTACTAAAATTTATTTACCTGTCTCTTTGTATTGATGGTCTGGTTTGATTATAGTATAGCTATATCATTTTTAGGGTTCCGTAGTAATACAACCCTTATAAGATCGTTCAGTCCGTCCCAGTCCTATTGGAGATCTCAATTTTACCTTAAAAAACTATATATTTTATTTTTTTCATATAAAGTTGGGGTGAAAAAAACAATTGGAATAGTTAGAATACTTCTAACGAAAATTATGACTTTTTAAATATCACTTGAGAACAGCTGGACCGATTTGGTGTTTTTAAATATTGTTGCCCGGAAAATTCTATGGGATTTTTGTATGAACTCAAGATCATATTAGGGGATAAACATTAAATATGGGCGCCACGGCTCTGAAAAATAAAACAATGTTGCAACATCCTGGGTTGGAGCTGTTACTACAGAATCCTATTCTCTATGCGTGGCCCGACACCCACTTAACCGGTTTTTTTTGTTACATACTCCAAATTTTGTAAAAACCATAATAGGAGTAATACCATTCAGACATTGGTTACTTTTACATTATTTCAGTAACATACAATGACTCCATCCCGTCACGGCATATGCTTAAATCTTTGAGTATATAACAAAGGAGACGTGAAGCGTTTAAATCACCGAACAATTTTTTCTGCTACTTTTGGTGGGGGGGGGGGGGGGGTTTGGGGGTAAACGCCTAGTACTAGCCCCTGTACCACTGTATTTTTCTGTCGTTTTATTGTCGCAACAGATGATTATGTTAAAATACAAACATAATAATTATAATTAATGATTGGAAACACTATGTTTGACGCCCTAGATCGCCTTTCCCGTTTAAAACATCACAATTAACTATTTTCCTAGAGGCCTATCTCGCGACACAAAACGTCAGTATAACTGGTCAAAGGGGGAAAAATTGGCGAAAGGGGGAGCCCGTCTATGGCCCCTCCATAGGCTTAGTACTCTATGGCTTAAATAGGTATCATCTATGAAGAAAAAAATTAGGGACTATATAAGGTTATATTTATAGATAGTAGTAGATTTTATGTATAGGGAATTCATTAAGGAGGGTGACTAACTACCCCATTATGGCTTATTGATAACACAGTGTTATGCACAAAAATTCATATACTGGATTCTCATCTTCTAAACCTACATATCTTCACGCCTCTCTTCCATATGGATACGCAGAAATGATGCCATCTGCTTTTGGTGGTATATAAACTTTCACCAAAAAAAATTCAAAATTTTAGTTTTACAAAAGTAAATGATTATTTTGAAATGTCAATCAGTGTGTACTTTCAAATATTAATTTTGGAAAGGAGATTCTGACCTTCGTGTCTTTCGTATTGGTTGTGAAATGTATGCGATATTCGAGAAATTGTATCGCCTTGATTTGTTACAAGGGACCGTTGTGTACTCAACAATATTGCTTTACATTGTTCTATAATGCATATCTTTACGTGAACAGTGCTGAACACCTTTTATATGCAGATGATAAAAAAATATATCTGCGAATTCAGAACGTCGGCGACTGCAGGCGCATACAGAGGACGTTGGACATACTAACTAACGGAATACTACGTAAAAAATAGAATTAAAATTAACGCAAAGAAATGCCAACAAATAACATTCACAAGAAGTGCAAAACCGATTTTATATACCTACACTATGAATAATGTGACAATTGAGAAAGTTGACTCGGTCCGAGATCTGGGAGTAATTCTAGACAAACAAATGACATACACAGAACATATTGATTTGCTGATTAACCGTGCTTATAAAAATCTTGGATTTGTTCTGCGAGTTAGTAAACCATTTCACAGCCTCGCATGTTTAAAAATACTTTACTATACTATGTCCGCAGTATTCTATAATTCGCTAGCACTATCTGGAATCCACATTATATCACACACAAAGACCGAATTGAAAAAATACAAAGATTGTTTATTAAACACCTAAACTACCGTGGGAAAACTCATTTTTCATCATACACAGATAGTTGTAGGCACCACAACATAGTGTCACTGACGGATAGAAGATCTATTGCGGACATGGTGTTCTTGCATGACCTGATAGGAGGCCGTCTGGACAGTCCGGCGTTGCTTGGTTTTCTTTCTAAATAAATAAATAAATACCTCCGCCAGTGATCTAAGGCAAAGAAGGAGGAGTTTCTCAATTCGTCGGAATCTTTTTTTTTTATGTATGTTCCAAGACGCCTGGACTGATTTGAAATTTTTTTTTAGTTTGAAAGGGTATACTTTACAGTTGGTCCCATTTTTTTTTAGTAAAAATTGGTTTAGTGGTTTTTCAGAAATTTTAAAAAAAATGACTATAAGAACATTTTTCTTAATATCTCGATGTACCTACCCATTTTGACGACTTATTTTTTTAAGGATATAATAATTTTTCGAAATTATCTTACAGACATAATGACGAAAATCGGTTTAGTAGTTTTTCAGAAATTCAGTAATTTGTCTCTGTCTACGGCTGAAAATTATGTATCAGAGAAAAGCCTTAGCAACGGTTGCTATTGACACGAAGTTGTCAATTTTTGTATCGACGGTGGTCTAACGGCGTGGTATGGTATGGTATGGTGCAGCTCAGGATGCAAATGGTTCAAATCCCATCCACAAATTTGGCATCAACCGTCTTCAAATTCTACGATGAAATATTTATTATTTCTTACTTTTCAGTGCAAATTTTTGAAGTCGGTGCACAAGTTAATTTATTTTATACGTCAGTATGAAGATACATATTTTTATATATATGGCGATATTTTTTTTAATTTTTCACGGGTTGCTTTACAGCTTCCGAAACCGTTGCCGACCCCAGGGTACCCAGTGGAAGACAAAGTCTTCCTCATTTAGTCAAGGCTATACCTAACGAGTGGCCAGCTCTGTTGAGATATATAGATGGAAAAGCCTCTTCGTACGGTTTGTCGTATATAATGTACATAGATTTTTCATTATAAAAAACCCATTGGTACATGGTCGGATGTAGGAATCGAACCCGCGACTTTTCAGTTGCGAGCCGTCGTCTTATCCACTCGACCACCGACGCCCTTTTTTTAGTAGTTTTTCATAACTACTTTGATAATAATATATATAGTAAATATAAGATATATATTTGCTCTACATACTTGGACGCTACCTATATTCCAGTTTTTCTGCACCCCCTACATTGAGGAGATCTATAAACAGATCTTTGACTATGTATAATTATATATGTTTATTTATTTCTTCACGGGTTACCTTACAGCTCCAGAAACCGGGTACCCAGCGGAAGACCAAGTCTCTCTCGTTTAGCCGATGGTATTTGTGAGGCTATACCTAACGAGTGGCTAGTTCTGTTGAGGTATATTTAGATAGAAAAGCGTGGTTTGAAATTTTAATTAAGAAACCCATTGGTACATGGCCGGGATCCGGGATCGAATCCGTGGTCTGCCTATAGTTTATTTTTTATATTTGTGGTAATACCAGTTCGCATACAAAATTTTAGCTTTCTAGGAATTAGTGAGTGAATGAGTGAAGAAAATATCAAAATTTGAGTTCATATCTATATAAAAACAACAGTTCAAGTTTCTAGACACATCCACGATGAAGATATGGGCAAAAGTACTGCGAGATGCTTCCTGTAAAGGATGTTACGGCTTGGAAAATTGTTATTTGAAAATTTCTAAAGGTGGCCAATCCCCTGCGCGTCCACCGAAACCGACCACAGACTCGTCCAATTCTTGTAACGAACGGTCCGTCTAGATCTTATGGCGGCCGGAATGAGAAATTTTCAGTGCGATGCCGGGCCAATGACCACGAACCGCAAAATGAAGGTTGTTTGTTATTTGAGATTTTTCTCAAAATATTTTAAGAAAGAAATATTAATAATTGTAAGAACGAGGCTTGAATGTTTTTGACATCAAAATATCCACAAAGATAATAACATATTAGCTAATTAATAATATAATGAGTTATGCTCTTTATAAATTAACTTCGAAGGTGATAATATAATATTAAATCAATGACCTTCCCAATTATGGTGATATACATAGAATTTTCTTGACCTCCTTAAATATACCACAATGTTATAAACACAATTGCATAACACTGCCCACTTATAATAAGAGATGCATGACATACTTTTCATCGTGTTATTTTTTTCGGCAACAATGAAGTGCCTATAAATGGAAAATTACTTTTGAGGACCTTGGTTCAAAATCTGAAATTAGGTTCAATTTTATTCTTAGGATTTGCGCTTAGGATACTTTGCGCTGAAATTTTTTTCAACCTTGGTGTCGACAAGAAATAGATCCAAAAATAAATAATCCCGTGGCTGTAATTTGCCCCTCCCCCGCCCGCTTTCGCGGTATAAAAAGCAGTATATGTAAACTACCACTATGCAAAAAATCATGTTGATCCCGTAAAAACAAAAACAAATCTATAAAAAGTAGCTTATGTGCTATTCCAGACTATCTCTGTGCTAAATTTCATCCAGATCCGTTCAGCCGTTCTGGCGTGATTGAATAACAAACTTACATACATCCATACCAACTTTCGCGTTTGTAAAATTAGTGGGACTAGCTTACAGAACCCGGCTTTGTCCTGAACTCATATGAAGGATTTCCGATATAATAATTTGGCTTTTAAAAAAAAGTGTACCGATTTTAAAAATTATGCACTGAAAAGTGTGCTTTCTGAAAGCAAATGCACAAGTCACTATAAAAAAAAATACCCATATCGCTTCAAGTGTGCCTATAAAATTGGAAGAGTTATCGATTTCTCCTGACCTGATGACCATGGGACCACCTGAAAAGTATACCCTTTCAAACAAAAAAAAAATTCAAATTGCTTCAAGTGTGCCTATAAAATTTAAAGAGTTCTCGATTTCTCCAGGATCCCAACCTGATGACCATGGGACCACCTGAAAAGTATACCCTTTCAAACAAAAAAAAATTCAAATTGCTTCAAGTGTGCCTATAAAATTTAAAGAGTTCTCGATTTCTCCAGGATCCCAACCTGATGACCATGGGACCACCTGCGAAGTATACCCTTTCAAACAAAAAAAAATCCAAATCGGTCCAGGCGTCTTTAAGTAATCGGGGAACATACATAAAAAAAAATAAAGATTTCGACGATTTTTTTAAGTTCGGTTAAAAATAGCCTATCTCTGTGCAAACATACGTACTATCGTATTTATAGTATTAAAATAGTCTTTCTATATTTCAGATTCCATATGAATAATGGTTAAATATTTCACAATGTGCTTTTAATTTTTCCACATGAGCAATAAGAGAATGATTACCTGCGCTAGATGTCTATCTTAACGTTATGATTGTTAATGGAAGCATATGACTGTTATTTCGTATGTTCTACTTACATAATACTTTAGCGATAGACTTGCGATGTATCATGACGAGCTAAAAAAACTGGATGCATCATAAATTAACTTCATTATTTTCTTTACATCTTCACGGCTCCTGGAACCAGCCTGAAGGAACCGTGTTATCAGCCTCCAGGGTAGGTACTCAGCGGATGGTCATTAGCACCTATTTCTTATTAGGCGATTATTTTTGGTGGTCGTTTTCCGGATTATAAGCTTTTAGTAAAAAAATCCCATTGGTATAGGTATGGCCGATCATAATTATGTAATTTTTCAATAAAGGACACAACTTCGCTGTGTCAATCTTATTACTGCGCTTAATGTGTCACTTCTTTAACAGCTGAATATGGACAACTGGCAAATAGTGGCCACAACGCAAGGTACAAAGTCTGTAAAGGTGTGTGTGTCTATAAAGACAAGACACTTGACATTCATATAAGCGAAACCGCGTTAAAATACTAGTGTTGCAACAAAGTTGATTACTCAGTCATCGCTACTTAGTTTCTACCACAGTTAGGTCAAAATATTTAGATATATTTTGTAAATGTTACATGCGCTAAAAATGGAGTGTAAAAATTATATAAGGTGATTGGAGAGTGAACGGATGTGCAGGTCATATGTCCGTCTTGGTGTATCGTGGGCTACGTACGTACAAGGCAAATTGATACGTTCACTGTATACACGGTTGGATACGATACGGCATTTTGAGTTTCATATGTAAAGAAAGATGTTCCAATATGCTCGCGACTTCTTAGTGCTTCTCTTCACCCCCTAAGGAATATACCTTCCAATTTTCATATTTATATCTTCAGTGGTTTAGGCTGTGCGTTGATAGTCAGTCAGTCAGCGATACGACGGTTTTATATATTTAGATTTATGCTCACGCATTATTTCCCTTGGTGTAGGCAGATATCTCTTTAACTGTGCCTTCATGTAGACTTTCATGGAAAAAAAATTGTGCAGTGGTTTCCCTTAGGGTCGAAGGCACAAGAATACGCGGCAGATCACCCATGTGATGGACCGACCAGATTAAATCTGCAGTGGGTGGCCCATTGCTTGAGTGTACACGTGGCACAGCCGACAGAGACGGGTGGCGTCGCATCGTGAGACGAATCACGGCTGCCCGGTGGTCAAGAGTGAACCGACAAGGAAGAAGAAGAAGGCAGAGATCACGATCCTGGCACATACATCTTTCCATGTATATTTCGATTTCGAGTGCTTTTTTATCCTATTTTTTAAATGTCACTAATTAGATCAGTGAATTTCTTTCTGGGGCAGCCTCGATTAACTCTTCCAGTCGCATCTGTCCTATATATATTTATATTTTCATACAAGTAATTTCTAAAGTAAATTATCCATTAATTAGTTTCAGCATTTTCAGGTATAAACAATTATAAATAAACAGGAAACTTAAATGTCTGTTTCAGAAAAATCTCATGTGACAATGGAACCAAGTCCCAATTAGAAGAGCCCATATCTTTTAATCTTACGTAGGTACTCCTTTCTCTCAAACTACGAGATGATCAACCATAGCATACACCCACAAACTTTGTGCATAGATGAACAAAGGCTGTCACATAATGATTGTTAAAAAATAAGATGAAATCTATTCAATGTTATCCATTGTTTTTAATTATCTAAATGTATTCACATAGCATTCACAATTAATCGACCTCCATAACATTTAAAGAGGCGGTGATCATACTAGAAAAGAAATCACATGACATGACATGACATACAAACAGACACATTTTTTTATATACAAACACATCACAAGTGTCGCAATCGTCACATTTAGTAATACAGCTGCTTTTCTACGTTTTGCAAGGCTGTATAAGACTGGGAACATGGAAGATGGCAGACCGTTCCACTTCCTTATAGCACGACATTCATGCCCACGCCTTATTTCCCTTCGGGTAGGCAGAGGCGGAGGTTAAAGGGCAGAACGGAATTAGATCTATCCGACCCCAAATGTCATCCTCACCTGTACGCTTAGTACCCTCTGCTAGAAAACGCACGAGGCTCTGGCGACCGAGTAATGGCGGTATAACCATACATCTAGCTAACAAACTGGCTGGAAGAGGCTACAGTGAGCCTGAAGACTTAAATAGTCTCAAAATGTCTGGTGCAGATGGCAAGGGGATACCACTTCACTATTCTTCCCAATAAAGTTAACCATTGCGAGTCAATACAAAGACCACGACTGCTCTGTCAAGAGCACTACAGCTGAAAAGAAGAAGGCAGAGACCAAAGACATCAATGGCATATTTCGTTCGCCTCATTCAAATCAATATTTTCAATATACTTATGGTCTTCGATATCCAAAATACGAGGATGCTAAGTTGTTGGCGTACACTATTATCAGGTCTTCCAAGTCTTTACATTTTTAACATAAATTAACAATTTAAACTGCCTATGATGTTATAATTATTCTTAGAAAACTAGCAAATGATTTTTTTTAATTCTCAGAATTACAATGTCATCAGATGACACTGACTTTGTGAGAGGTGTTTCGAGACACGCGCAACCCGTATAGATCAACAATATCATTAATATTCATAAAGTAGCTTAATCGTGTTATTCATACTACTGATATGAGATGTATTTGAACTACAAAGTTTGCCGACTAACGTGTCTAGCACTATAATGAAGAGATCTTAAAGATCCTTTTGAATCCATTTTTAGATGAATGGATCCCAGTCGTCGGATCCTTTTACCCCTCAGGTTAATTTCATCCACTTTCATAGTTTGTCCAATTTTTTAATACAAATATTCCTTGAGTATGTACCCGGGTGTACTAAGGAATACTCTTCGATGACACTTTGTAAATTTACTCTTCATAAGAAAGCAAATATCACACGTTTCATTATTTAAAAAAAATCATCTCATCAATTGGTGTAAACCTAGTCCTTGTATAAACGTCTAAAATTGTTTTTCTGGAATTAACTTGCAGCCTTATTGCCTGCAACTTCGATAGCAATTGTATCAAATGTATCAATCTATCGACTGTATTTTGCAGATCACATCCTGAGTACGTCGCAATATGAAGCTATCATTCAGAAGCCAATGCTTCGTGCTGCAGAGAGCACTAAACCCTCACTTCTTCTAAAAATAGAAGAAGTGACACATTTTTATTTCTTTCTTCACTGGTTGCCTTACAGCTCCCGTAACCGTGTTACGGTTCCAGGGTACCCAGCGAAAGATCAAGTCTTTCATACTACTGATATGAGATGTATTTGAACTACAAAGTTTGCCGACTAACGTGTCTAGCACTATAATGAAGAGATCTTAAAAATCCTTTTGAATCCATTTTTAGATGAATGGATCCCAGTCGTCGGATCCTTTTACCCCTCAGGTTAATTTCATCCACTTTCATAGTTTGTCCAATTTTTTAATACAAATATTCCTTGAGTATGTACCCGGGTGTACTAAGGAATACTCTTCGATGACACTTTGTAAATTTACTCTTCATAAGAAAGCAAATATCACACGTTTCATTATTTAAAAAAAATCATCTCATTAATTGGTGTAAACCTAGTTCTTGTATAAACGTCTAAAATTGTTTTTCTGGAATTAACTTGCAGCCTTATTGCCTGCAATTTCGATAGCAATTGTATCAAATGTATCAATCTATCGACTGTATTTTGCAGATCACATCCTGAGTACGTCGCAATATGAAGCTATCATTCAGAAGCCAATGCTTCGTGCTGCAGAGAGCACTAAACCCTCACTTCTTCTAAAAATAGAAGTGACACATTTTTATTTCTTTCTTCACGGGTTGCCGTACAGCTCCCGAAACCGTGTTACGGTTCCAGGGTACCCAGCGGAAGATCAAGTCTCCCTCGTTTAGCCATAACCATAGTGACACATCTAAGCCCATTAAGTCCAGCAACAGGCTTGCCACTAGTTCTGTTCAATATGGACAACTGGCGTCAAGTGGACACTGTTACTGGTGTCTCTGGTCACACCACAAGGTATAAAGGCTGTGAAGTTGTGTTCTTGTTGTGATATGTTAATCTTCATCTTAGATGTTATTTTAGGAATCGCATGAGTTGTCTTGGATATGAAGCTGGAGGTCCCGGCTTCAATCTTCAAGCCAAAAAAAGCTAAGCAATAATTTAGAACTTTGGATAGCACGCACTTCTTCTGAAGTAATAGATTTTTTGGCCAAACAACGAGTACTAATTAATGTACATAGTTCTCATGACATTTGCTGGAGCATCATAAGAGAAATTACAAAAAAAATATCTTCAAAAATAGCTCTACATACAACTGTAAGGTCAAATCCTTTTTCAGAGACGCCGATTTTGTTCCAAAATAAATTACCTTAACTATCCTATTTGCGATTTTAATTCTAAACTGTTTAGCATTTCATATAATCACTACATTATATATATACAAAGTCCGCCGTTGCGTCTTTCTGCCTGTCTGGGCACTTTCACGCAAAAAGTGCTGAACGGATTTTGTTGCGGTTTTGACTATTAGATCGGTTGATTCACCAGCAAGGCTTTCGAGTATTAAACATGGACCTATCATGTTTAGGAGGTGAACATTAACAGTATAAGCGAATCAAGTCCGGGAAAAGTTAGCTCCTGCAAGTTTTCTTGGCATATGGTATCTATCTAATCCATCAAAGATATAAAAAAAATTATGTATTAAAGAATTGTGTAGAATAAAATTATCTACAAAAAAGTCATATATATTAGAGAATAGATAAGTAGTTATAACTGTATTTATGTAGTTAATATACATTTTAGTTATCATAAAGAATATTAAATGATGGGATGATTACAAAATGACAAATTTAAGAGTCTTTTTAATGTGATTTTATGAAACTTGTGGCGTGTTGACATGCCACTCTGTTAATTGCCTTCGAAAATTACCGCTTAACTTGTATGATGAAAACCTGCGAGGTAAAACGGCTTTTCGATTATTTCTCTCTTTAAAATTTGTGCTCGCGCTGTGTCTTAAGTTCTTTTCAAATACATTTTCTTGAAATTTAATTAAGGCCTTTTGAATGGCGTCATTCTTTTGTTGTACGTATGTTTGTTTATGAAATATTTGTGCTTATGTGAAATACATGTATCCTAGACTAGGATACATAATATTTTTATGACCTATGGGATTTTTCGTTTTGACTACAACGCTCGGCTTGGCCTGAAAATGTCCAACACTAGAGTGCCGAAAATTTTCCATATACAAAAGGATTTAACGATCCTTTCATTTCGTAGGACGGCCCATTAGGATTCGCACCTAATAGATAAGTTTGGAAGAGTTTTTTTGTGGGGGTTGATTTTATATGCTAGCATTTAATTATGCATTTTTATGAAGAAAATAATGCAGCTTTCTAATCAAATTGGAAATTAAAAAAATATATATAGCGGAAACGAAAGAAAAGAAAGAAGACAACCTAGGTGTACCTACTTTGAAAAAAAACATCGAAGGCAATGTTAAAAGTACACACAATCGCCGATTATGATGAATATAAAATAAGCGAAAGAGGTATGCCAGGATCGTAGCAAATATCGTGATAAATAAATAGATTAATTAATCAAATCCAGTCTTACAAGAAATTTTGAAACAATTTAAAAAGATGTGTAAATAAAAAGTAATTTTCCAATTTAAAAATCAGAACCAATAACGAAACGTCAAGCACAGCATTATCATTACCAAAAGGTATCCTTTGCCCCCTTAAACTATAAGATTGAATGTTTAAAGCTTCGTTAAGTAAAAGTAGTCAAGCGGCGATTCTTCCACATACATCCCCAGCTATATATAAGATGTGCCACAGAGCACAGCACATCATTCTTACAAGGCAAGCGTGAGTGTATACATCTAAAACAAAAATACGAAATGGCAAAGTTGGGCTTTGTAAGTTACATTTTAAAGTTTAGTGCAGTGTCGTGATATTGTGACGGCTAAATGGATTTTATGTGAATTTGTGTGTAATATATATATTTCGCAAACGTTAAGGGTAGACAGATCGGTGTACTAAAAAAACAGTTTTAAACTTATATCAGTGAATTAACGTCATATTAATTTAATTTTGATCGATTTTACGTTTAATTTAAATATTATTTCACTGCACTTATTTAGTATTAAAAAAAATTATTAGTGTAGCATTATAGCGAAATATTTTAGGGGTCTCGTCGACTGACTCATCAAAATTTGCATGTTTTTTTAAATATATTTCTATATCTGCCACAGTTTCACGTGATCTGAATGTCTACTTACCCGTTATAGTTAACTTAGCGTTATAGTCTTTCAGCATCAAGCTAATCGTGAAGATATTTTAGGTGAAGGTTCTATTAAAATTGGACCACTAATTCCTTCTTGAAAACAAAAGAGATAGAGGTCCTAAAAAACTTTTCAATCTCAAAATAGCTAACTGCTAAGGTATCCTCAAAAATTTTTGGTTAATAAGGTTTTTTCTAATAGTCACCTATATTTTTGCAGGTGGTTTTGTCCGTCGTGCTCGGAATAGTAGCGGCCGAGCCTCCAGTGGGATACAGTTACTCTGCCCCATCATCCTCATATATCGTGGTAGGAGGTGGTCATGGACACTCCAGCGGTGGTCTTAGCAGTGGAGGTCATTACACCGCAGTACCAGTGGGCCATCAAACTTCAGAAGGATACCATGTAGACCCTCATCTACTTGAGAAAATCAAGCACATCATCTTGAAAGACGAAATCCAAAACCAAGCTTATTCCGGATCCGGATCTTCTCACGGATCTTCCCACGGGATCTCATCTCACTACGGACCCCCGGCTCCAGTATATGGTGTGCCTCACGACAGAATTGTGGGAATCGAACTTGATCACGTCCAACAAGGTCTTCAAGTAGCTCAATACCACCAAGCTGAGGAAGGTTACGCTGGCGGTCACGGTGGTTACTCTAGCGGTGGTTACTCCGGCGGTGGTTACTCAAGCGGTGGTTATTCCGGTGGTTTCTCCAGCGGGGGACATGGAGGTTTCTCTAGCGGAGGACATGGAGGTTTCTCTAGCGGAGGAGGACACGGTGGTTCCATCTCCTACACGACAATCGGAGTCCCATCAGGATCCTATGGTGTACCATCCCCCTCATCATCGTACGGCTCCCCTCACTAAGTCATTCTATCAGTCATCATTTTCACCCCATCAAGCCCATGTGATCACACCTTAGCTTTTAATATGTATTATAAATTGTTGATAATGTATTTTCTGTAAATAAAAACTTTTATTATATAAAAATTACAACATATAATTGTTTTTCTTGTAGTTATATTTAATTGTTTAATGCGCGGCCGTCGACATAACTAGTTACTTTCACGTTTTTGAAGGTGCGTAATGACGGGGAATTCATTAAATGTCCAAATAAGTAGGTAATTGTTAGTGCGGATGCGGTTTTCGGAATTGTCTCAAGGAAATATACAGATAACCTTTCATATTTAAGCTAGTTAAATACATACGGTTAATTAATGAAAGGCTTGTCAAAGTTAATTAGTTAGTTAATGGTTCCGTCAGAAAATTTTCAGTTTTTTTTTGACAGTTGTGAATTTCTCTATATTTTTCCAGCAACATTTTAATTTAGTTTGTGGTAAAAGTATAAAAATCCCATCCCACTAATATTATAAACGCGAAAGTTTGTATGGATGTATGTTTGTTACTCAATCACGCCAGAACGGCTGAACGGATCTGGATGAAATTTGTCCCAGAGATGTATGGTTCCCGTGGTTTTGTTTTTCATGATTTTTTGCATAGTGGTAGTTTAGGGGTCAGATAATGACATACAACGCGAAAGCGGGCGGGGGAGGGGTAAATTACAGCCACGGGATTATTTCTTTTTGGATCTATTTCCACGTGGGTGAAACCGCAGACAGAAGCTTGTATTGCAATAATATACAGACAGAGTTAATCTGTTATTATTACGAAATGGAAAGTATAAGATGACATCACTATGGAATTTATGATCGATTTAATGGGTACTGCACAATATAGTTCTATCTGTACCAATACGGATCTATCTATCTATCTATCATCACGCCTTTCATCCCAAGAGGGGTAGGCAGAGACAATCGAATGCCATTTGTTACGATCCTGACATATCTCTTTTGCTTCTTTTATATTCATCTTACCTTTCATACATGCTCGGCGATTGTGTGTACTTTTAATATTTCCTTCGATCAACATATTTTTTATATGTTCAATAAAAGTACATCTAGGTCGTCCTCTGCTATCATTTCCTTTCAGCCATATAAACCTTTTTAGTCAATCTTTCATCTTTCATTCTTTCAACGTGTCCAATACCAATACGGATATACCAGCTTTTATATATTTTGGTATTTGAACGAAGTCGCTGTTAAAATGTCAATGTCCTAACTTTGATTAATAGAAATTAGTTATTCAATTCCTTATTATCATCTTATTTATATTTTCGCCAAATTGAATGCTAATTTGAATTATTTAGATGCATTTTTAATATTAATATCACCACAATATCATCACGCCTTTCATCCCAAGAGGGGTAGGCAGAGACAATCGAATGCCATTTGTTACGATCCTGACATACCTCTTTCGCTTCTTTTATATTCATCATACCTTTCATACATGCTCGACGATTGTGTGTACTTTTAATATTGCTAAATCTTTTTAGTCAATCTTTCATCCTAAATTCTTTCAATACGTGTCCAAACCAGCGTAAACTGCTTTTCGTTATTTTAGTCACAACATCATTTTTCACTCCGCATTCTTCTCTAATGACGTCGTTCCTGATGCGGTCAATACGTTTTATATCCACTGCATTTATCTTACTTTCATGCTTCTTCCATACCCAAGTCTCGTGGAACTAAAATTATTATTTTAGTAAATGACGTCAAGTTATAGAATCCATGAATAGGTAGTAGGATGCAAGAAATACCCACGACGTGTGTTCGTTCTACTTGAATCCGTGAATATTTTTTTTAAATTGTGAATTATAATTTGCAAATCGCCGTCAAAAATGCAGTTTTACTTTCTCCAGAATAAGAGCATTTCGGGTCAAGATTTCGGATATACAGCATATTATGTAATTGGAGTCTTACGGAGTCTGTAGACAAGTAGATTGTAGTAACACTGGTTTTGCTGCTATATTAATTGTATAATACGAGCAATGCTCACTTGAGGGCTTTAGCGACTTATACCTGAACTAAGCGACCATTTGAATACCTACATAAATATAAATAACTACTTATTTATTAGAGATAAATATATGCTACCGCGGACTTTTTTGTAGATCATTTTATTCTACACAATTCTTTCCTACATCATTGTGTTATATCTCTGATGAATTAAGCAGCATACGCCATGAAAACTCGCAGCTAACTTTTTTTTCCCGACTTGATTCACTTATCTAAACATGATAGCTTTCCGGTGAATCAACCTATATAATAGTGAAACAGACAGACAAACTCGGCGGGGAATTTTGTATTATGATATATTATCCCTGAGTAATATAGGCTATATACCATGACGGCTTGACGACAGGAACGGGGTGGGCAGAGGTGAACATGACAAAAGCTATGTATGAAGTGTATGTTTGCCAACATTCTGAAATAGTCACGTACGAAGTCGTGGGAAACAGCTAGTCTCTAATAAATAATTAGTTATTTATATTTATGTAGGTATTCAAATTGATGTAAAATATGTATCACTTGACGTAATGCATCTAAATAATTCAAATCAGCATTCAATTTTGCAACAATATAAATAAGGTGATAATAAGGAATTGAATCACTAATAACTATTAATCAAAGTTAGAACATTGACATTTTAACAGCGACTTCGTTTAAATGGGTAATACCTATATTAATAAATATATCGTAAGTTGACCATAAATTCCTAATAGTGATGTCACTTTACTTTCCATTTCGTAACATAACCGATTAGCTCTCGGCTTGTAATAATTTTAAATACAATTTTACAGGAAAAGTGAAGGGAAATTTACCTGTTAATTTTACTGACGGAACCCTTAGAACTATTTAAATCAAAGTATTTTAAAGGAGGTCATATTAATAGCACTTCAACATTATCGCAAAGCCATTGCATAATAATTAATGAAAAAATCGACACCTTGGATTCAAATATATAAAGCATAAATTAACATGTTATTTTGTTAAGTAAACAGAACTAAATCATCAATGTCATTTAAGAACTTTGATTTTCAAATATAAAGAAATTATGACATTCTGACCGGGAAAAAAATTAAAGGTAAGGGGACAATATTATCAATATTATAGATATGGAAGCTGTTTCCCCTGAATCGTCTACTAAGCGTGATAGCAGGTGAACCATTATAAAAAATTAAACACGGTTCACTTTTGACATTTTTATATGAATCAACACTTCTGTCCCTTTTAACCAAAGTGCTTCAATTAGGTATCTAATAATACCCACACAAATACACTTATAACTACTTATCTATAAGAGATAGATATATCCTACTTTAGGCTATTTTTTAGATCATTTTATTCTACATATTTCTTTCTTATATCATTTTGTTATATCACTGACAGATTAGACAGCGTAAGCCATGGAAACGCGCTGCAGCTAACTTTTTCTCCGACTAAATTCATTAATACTCATTGCTATGCTCCTAAAAGTGATAGATCCATACCTTCCTTGTGAAATAACCCCTTTATTCCTGAAAACCGCATCAAAATCCGTTGAGTAGTTTTTGCGTGATAAGGCTTTGTAACATGTAGTAATAGTGATGATGATCGAGCAACCAAAGAAATAATTTCTTGAACTGCTTAACGCAGAAGTGGTACCTGCTTTTAGCAAATAAGCTACTGCCTTTAGATAACTTAGTGAAAACTGTATTTACATATGGCAAAGCAAATATAGATAATGCAATCTCAAATAATAATGTTGTAACCGATATTAGAAAACCACCTAGTCATATCAACTTTCTCGTGTCTTTAGGTTAGATGCTACAGATGTGGTGTAGTTTACTAATACGTGTGTTATCGAGGAATTTTAACATAGTTTTTAAATTATTTGCTGATAAAGCAAGCTAATGGATGAATATTTTGAGTTTGGATTAGCAAAACAATTTTATGTCGCCACATTTAGGGAGCCTGCATAGACATAATCCGGTCTGCATTTGGAACGATTTTATTAGAAAAGAATGCGGAGTGAAAGATGATGTTGCGAGTAAAATGAGGAAAAGTACTTTACGCCGGTTTGGACACGTTGAAAGAATGAAGAATGAAAGATTGACTAAAAAGGTTTATATGGCTGAAGTGAAAGGAATTGCTGGCAGAGGACGACCTAGGTTTACTTTTATTGAACATATAAAAAGTGTATTGATCGATGGCAATATTAAAAGTACAATACAATCGCCGACTATGTATGAAAGGTATGATGAATATAAAAGAAGCGAAAGAGGTATGTCAGGACATTCCTGTTATACAAATGGCATTCGAATGTCTCTGCCTATCCCTCTTGGAAGGCGTGATGATAGATAGATAGATATCATAGACATAATATTTTGTTAAATAACATATATACCTCAATAACATATAGCCTCACAAATACCATCAGCTAAACGAGGAAAACTTGGTCTTCCGCTGGGTACTCTGGGACCGATAACACGTTTTCGGGAGCTGTAAGGCAACCCGTAAAGAAAAAAAAAGTAAATATCTCACAATATTTGATTTAGAACATGTGTGAGTAATAAAATATTTAACACCCAAATTCAAAGGCAGCGTAACACTATGTCATCGTACGTGATTGCACTTCCTTTGATTTACCATAGAGTTGAGAACAAATTAAATTTGAGAAATGCAATTTTGAATCCATACCTCCATAATAATAGTATTATAAAAATGTGTTTGGTTCTCGGGCCACTTTCCAATCCACGATTAGAAAAAAACGATTTTTTGACTGTTCTTAGTAGTAGTTACCTAGTTATTAGTTTAGAAACTGTTTTTGTGTAAATGATTATATTTTTTTTGTATTATATTATTATTCAAATAATTTTTTTTTATTATCAATGTTGTATTGTTGTTTTAAAAATGTTAATAGCCCTATAATTGACATTGCGTCTATTAAGTTATAAAAATGTACAATGCATATATGCACGTAGGTGTTGTTGGGCTATTTATAATAAATAAATAAATGCGAAAGTAACTCTGTTAACCGATTTTGATGAAATTAGTGTGGCGAACAGCTGGTTCCTAAATAAACCAGCAAAATATTTGTTTGTTTTCCATGTATTTTAGCAATCATTTCTATCTGTTTCGTGTAAAATCTATAATCGATTAGAAAACATGGTCTGGGAAACTATTTCAGGATACTAGAACTAACAGCACATACAAAAATATCTATAATCTATCTATCTATCATCCCAAGAGGGGTAGGCAGACATTTACAATACAATATACAATAGAATGCCATTTGTTACGATCCTGATATACCTCTTTCGCTTCTTTTATATTCATCATACCTTTCATGCATGCTCGGCGATTGTGTGTACTTTTAATATTTCCATCGATCAATACATGTTTTATATGTTGCATATTCTTTCACTTCAGCCATATAAACCTTAGTCAATCTTTCATCCTTCATTCTTGCAACGTGTTCAAACCAGCGCAAACTACCTTTCATCATTTTGGTCACAACATTATCTTTAACTCCGCATTCTTTTCTAATGACATCGTTCCCGATGCGAACAATACTCATACTAATAGTAAGAAATTGTAAATATTGATCATCAAGTTATCTATTTTTACACTAATAACCTTCATACAAAGAAGATAACTTAAATAACAATATAATTATGTTTAATTTTAATTAATAATAAATATTAATTAGGTATAGTATCGTCAAAAACAACATACCTACTTGCGTCACGTCTATCATGCAACCAAACGTAACATGAATTTTTTTTTTATTAAACGTATAGTCATTGTGTCATTTATAACATCTCTGTTATTTTTTATGTCTATGCACCTGATCCACTTTACAACACAATATTTAAATTATTTCTTGAGCAGTCTTGGCAGTAGCGTAACAACCTTAGATCACATCTTCCCATGTATGTAGTAAATGGTTACATAATGCTAATACGTTTTCTTAGTTATATTAGTTTAATTAAGTGCTTCGGAGGGCACGTAAAGCACTAATATTAATAACTAGTAGTTGCCCGCGACGTACAAAGTTTAAACCCCTATTTTCGAAAGGCACCCATTCCTCCAATCACCGGTGCGCCGCCGTACAGTCCACATTTGGGAAATTTTCGTTGCGATGCCGGACCAATGTGTGGCCTACTTAAATGCAAAGGCCGGATGATCTAAGCGGACCGTTCGTTACAAGAATACCGTGCTGGTGTATGGGGATATTACTATTCCCGATTTCTCTGTAAAGAATCCACCTGTGTCACTGTAATTTAGCATATAGTTACTTATTCAATATATCTAAGTGAAATAGTCGTTATTTTTTCAATTGGTTTTTTTTTAATAGGAAATATGAGTAGTAAAATAAAGGAATATTTTGCCCCTGTTTTCTTTTTTTTTTTAAGCACTGTTATACCATTACCCTTCAATTAAACGTCTTGCGTTTTTTAGTAGCTCTTATATTATTTCATTATATAGATATTAATCTACCATGAAGGTTGTATACAGGTAGTAAATGTACCAAAAAGGTTTTATATTAAAAGTAAAGAGTTGTTACCATGAAGGTTGTATACGTACATATTGGAAAAATAGCGCAAATGAGAGAGTACAAGTAATAAAAATATTAATTAATTATAATAATAAAATTACAGACGCGCACATAATATAGTATGGTTATATAATTACATTACAAACACACAATTTTATGTATGAGGATGGAGTCATAGTACTTTCACTAGTCTCAAGTGTTACTAGGTATCTTCTTTTTTATAACCAGAGTGACATATTTAGCATCTAATGACATGAGCATGGTTTATCGCATTTCCATAATTTTTTTTCTTTAGAATTTTGAAATAAAGAAAAGATTTTCACTATTTCAAGAAATTAGATAACATTAAGGTTTAATAAAAAAATCCCCGTTCGTATGGTTCCGTACTTAGAATTGTAAAAAAAACAACATTTTTTTAGGGATATGGACAAATTTTATCATATAATAAACCACCTATCCATCATCACGCTTTGCCCTTGCAAAATGGCAATATAATCGTTTCTATGTAATACAGTAAATATGCAGGGATATCTATGTTATATGAAATGTTCGCGCCTCACTAACATAGGTCTGTCAATTTCTCATGAATTTATTTTTCAAATCACACATTTTATTACGTCTATGCAATCGCTTAACATTGAGATGTGATAGTTAACGATTATATCTCTGTCGGAATTGTTAATTATGTAATAAACTAAAATTTGAAGTAATGCAGATCAATACCAGTATTTATATCTTCAATTTGAATGACGAAACCGATATTACTAAAGATTTTAATTTTAAATTATTCATTGAATCCGGTGTGGCAAAGTAACAGTGTTCACTTCCAATCCTGTGGCTCCTCTTAGAATGTGTCACTTCTTTAACAGACGCAAGTAGGTATATGGGGCTTAGACAATATACTACTAATGAACAACTAAACTAATAGAATAGAATGTAGAATAGATGACTTTAAATGTATGGGCCCGAATGAAATACAACCACTTGACCTAAAAACTCCTTGAAGTATAAACTCATTGTAGAAAACGAAGCGTAATTATGTCATGTTGTCTTCAATTAGCGTCTTTCGTGAACGCAAAGTTAGCGTCTGCCCATACCCTGTAGATAACACTGAAAAAAATGGGTTATGCCCGGTTTTTGTTTTTCGAATTGAGCCTTTTATGGGCTGTCCATACTTTTCATATAATTCGGTTATAAGTTTCAGCTTATAATGTTAGGATTTAGCGTTCCGAGAGAATAGAATACTACCGTTACCGAATACTGCCCTCCGAAGCTCGAGAAGTCGATTAAAGAAAATTGGTGCTTCAGGACTTTACTATAAAATATACATTACGATGCTCTTTCGTAAACGCACTCCAGTAGCATAAAGCGAATTTACAAAATGTTTTCAACTGTAAGAGACTACATAATGATATGGGAAACACCGAAGCACTTGTTTTAAACTTGCATATAAACTCCTGTTTTTAACTTTATTACCTCTGTAATGTTCGCTTCTATGCTAATATGTCTGCTGGCACATTATCATAGGGTAAATGTAGCAGTCACTACCTGCTTGTTAAAACTGTATTAAAAACAAAATTGTGATAGTAGCGTGGAATGCAATTTAATTTACATATTTGTTTTTTTTTTAAATACTTTTATTATCATATCACGGTGGAACTTGATATAAAAAAAATTTTTTTCCCTTAATTTATATATTCTTCCTTTTTATTTCAAATAATGGAAAAAATTGTAATGAAAATATTGCAAAGTGTTATTTTCTAATTAACTTGTCACATATATCGGTCATGTACCAATAGCTTATTTAATTAAAAACTTAGAGGCTTTTCCATTGAAATATACCTCAACAGAACTAGCCACTCGTTAGGTATAGCCTTACAAATACCATCGGCTAAACGAGGGAGACTTGCTCTTTCCTGGAACCGTCACAATTTCGAAAGCTGTTTAGCAACCCGTGAAGAAAAAAAGAAGAAAAAACTCGTCACATTTTTTCTAAAAGAGTACTTACTTGAAGTCGTTGACATAAAAAGTGTCAAATATATTGTCAGAACCTTGACATTACGTAAGTAGTATTTGAGAATTCAAATTTGAAGCCAATAAAAATTGGAGCACAATATCTTACCACTAACAGGTACATTTACCTGTTTGCCCTAAAAGCGAAGTTGAACCACGACTGGTCAGTGGCACACCTTCACTTTCGTCTCACTTACGTAACATCCCACTTAGTCTTTGTTTAAAACTATACGAGACGTAAAGTTAATCTTGATTTTTTTTTCTTTGAACACCCACTAATTTGTAACTAAAAACCATTGCAAAATTTATAATCTCTATACTTATATTATTTCTCAAGGGTGTTTTTTGTCGGTACGCCATATCTCATACATGTTTCATACGGCATTTTTTTAATTATTTTCCCCTCTAATGACGAAAAATAAACAAACACATCAAAATTAAATGTTTGTTTTAAAATTAGACTAGTTTATGCATTTTGTAAAAAAAACGCCATCTGTTGGAGATTACTTGAACTAACAGTGCGAAGTTTTCGCACGGGTTATCTAGTATAATGTATTACATTACTAGCGACCCACCCGGACTTTGCACAGGTAGGGACAGTCTAATAAGAATTTTCCTTATATTATATAGCGGCAACAGAAATACATCATCTGTGAAAATTTCAACTGTCTAACTAAATCACGGTTCATGAGATACAGCCTGGTGACAGACGGACAGCGGAGTTTTAGTAATAGGGTTTCCGTTTTTACCCTTTGGGTACGGAACCCTAAAAAACGGGTCTTTACATTATGTTCCTCAACATCCAAGTTTTATTTCGGAATAAACTGTGCAAGTAATTTGAATTAAAATAAGTTCAACTCATCCTAAACATAAAAATAACTTTCTATAAGATAATGTACTAGTATTAATCTAATTTGATTAATTGTTGACGGCATATTAGAAAGTTGTTATTTCCAAAAAATTACTACCAATTCTAAATGTTTTTTTTTTCATACGAATATAGCTATCAATACCTATATATTATTGAAACTTACCACTCACTTCAAGTTAGTACACAATAGAATCATTTGTATTAATATCTGTCATCTAATAATAATGCGGGTGTCTAAACGCACCTGTCTACCCTCATTGTCTCTAAAGTCTTTATTGTGTCAGAGAAAATAATTGGTCATCTATAAAAACAGTGTCAGTGATTTAAATTACATGTCAATTAAAAAATATTCATTAAAATAGAGTGCATTGAAAAAAATAGAGAACGTTATAACAGGCTGGGCTAGCACGACGCGTTAGATTTTGTTTAAAAGCATAAGTTTTGTACGTTTCCGTGACGATACTTTTTGTCTCTATGGCACATTATCTCTTTCTCTTTCTAACAGAAATTTTGTCTACGTATAAAAATCTTCTCTAGGCCAGTCACACTCAGTGTAACGTTCCAGAACAGCTAGGTCATAGTAAAAATATTAGAAGAGGACTGACAAAACTAAACAAAAATAGCAAATAGAAGAGTAGAATAAAAATGAGAAAGTATCAACGATACCTAAAATTATCTGATAAGGGAGATAGAGTATGTGCGAGAAGAGAACCGACATGAAATCGAGGACGCAGCTGCCTCTAATTATCGTATTTGTTTTGTTTACAACATTATAATCAAAGATTAGAAAAAGTTGTGTTGAAAAAACATGTTAGATACCTATTTGTCATCCTTCATTTAGATATAAGTACCATTTTTCTTGAATTCATTCAGCAATAAGTGTGTCGGAGAATAAAAACAACGCACTCTTATTTAGCGCACCTACCATTTAAAAATGCAAAGTCGTGATAGCCCCCGGCCACACTGACCATCTGTTGAGATTATTTCACCTGTTCGTACATGAATATATTACTATGAGTGTTCGTATAATCGATATTTAATTGTATAGTATATTTACAGGATTTTCTTACAAAATTGTAGAAAATTATGACAACATGTCATGAGAAAATGACTAAAGGTTCCTAAAAAAAAGGGCGTCGTTGGTCTAGTGGGTAAAACGTCGGCTCACAACTGAGAAGTCGCGGGTTCGATCCCCACATCCCGACCATGTACAAATGGGTTTTTTATAATAAAAAATCTATGTACATTATCCGACAAACCGTACAAAGAATCTTTTCCATCTACATACCTCAACAGAGCTGGCCACTCGTTAGGTATAACCTCAAAAATCTTCTGTTAAATGAGGAAGACTGTCTTCCGCTGGGTACCCTGGGGCCGGCAAGGGTACCCGGGAGCTGTGAGGCAACCCGTTCTTTACTTACTTTCCGCCCCGGCTTCGCCCGTGGAGCCCATATTAACTTTCATCCCCTATTATGGTCGAGTTCTTACAAAAAATCCATAGAAAAAAGCACTTTACTTCCCGAATTTTCCAATTTTACAGGCAACTTCTCCAATTTTTCATTCTCATAAAACCTTATTTTACGATCATTTAAAAAAATATCCAAATCGGTCCGACCGTTCTCAACTATTCTCAAGTGATGCGCTTACCAACTCTTACAGCATTTAATGTTTATTTATATAAATATATTTGTAAGTACATTACGTATTAGTTTCCATAATTAAAATAGATCCATCCATAAGTAAAATCGAAAATGTCTATCTGAAAATTTTACCGATATATAGGAACAAGCAGCGCATTTAGTTTTACAGGACCGAGGCAGTGAACTTTTAGTTTAATTTTCCCGGATCTACTTATTATAGTTAGCATCTACCTGTTAAAATTAATATGTAAATATATTTAATAATTAGGTTTTGTCGTCAGAACTGGTAAATCCATATTGTTGGACCAATATTTACTTCGAGTATTTGTTTTTCTAACTATAGGCTTGGTAACTGAAGTTCAAGGTTATTTTCTAGGTACTTAAGGTGAAGTGGTCGATAGGAAAATGAGTGATGAAAGAGAAGAATGCATTTATCTAGAATCGCGCGCACGCGAGCAGGATAGAACCAGTAAGCGATTCAACGTAAGCGATAATTTTTGTTTAAAACGCAATTTAAAAAAAAAACTTATACAACATAGAAATAATTTTACAATGATAAGTTAGATAATTACCAAAAAAATATTTTTGTTAATTTTTTAATGATACCATCTCTATTTATAGCCATAGATAAATTAAGTTTTCAGAGTTGAATTTAGGATTTTTTTTCTATCGAGTAAAATGTTTGTATCATATTTTCAAAACAATAAAAAGATTTGTCATATCCTTAAAATCAATATTATTATTTTTTTCAGTTTCGTAAATAGATCAGGTTTTCTGAAATTGATGACTGACTGACAAATGAAATCTGTGATTTTCATTAATATTAGAGTATATATTGTTTAAGTTTTGGTACAGTAGTTTTAGAGACTATAGACGGCTCGCAGTTTGTTATTACCATAGAATGATAATAATACATCTAATAGAGCGCTTGTAGTGGCGCGTCCCGAAGTGTAAAGTGTTTTTTTCGTATGATGATGAATATTATGGAAATTTGAGGAAATGTGGAAGATCTGATGTCGAAAATACAAATGTGCATATGCGTGGTTACTGTTCATATACCGACGCACTTTATTGAAATAATATTCTCTAAATTTCTTACTGATAATTATTTGTATTTGCAATTTAATTTATTATATGTCTGTAAAACATACTCCTAAAATATGTAACCCAGTATACTACAAACTGAAGTCCGTCAATTCTGAAAAAGTTTAGAATTTTCAAAAAAGAATTTTCAATGAAATGATCGTAAACGAACACGAAGAGTGATCACAGCGGATCACCGTTGTTATTAAATGACAATACCTCAACGTCCTCAACGTCAATTTGATTTAGTCACAGAGCGGGGAGATACTGAGTGCGGGGTGTCGCTCAACAGGTGTCCACAAAGTAGCTAGAGAACACTGTGGGAACGGGAATTTACTACTCAAAACCGGGATATATTCTTCTCAAGTTAAATATGAGTATTTTTCCTATATTTTCATGAATCAGTTGAAAATGTCTTCAGGAAGCAACAGACTGACTTCCGCTAGCCAGATTTATCTTCATCTATCTGTCTGTCTGTGCCCGATTTACTCCGAAACTACTCAACGGATTTTATTGCGGTTTTTAAGGATATATATAATGATTCAAGAGAAAGGCTTATAAGTATTGAACATGTATCTATCATGTTCAGGAGCTGAATATTAACAGTATTAGTGAATCAAGTCGTAAGAAAATATAGCGCCAGGTCGCCTTCATGGCGTATGCCTTCTAATCTGTCAGTAAAGAATTGTAAAAAATTGTTTATAAAAAAGTCCGAAGTAGCATATATATCTAAACTAATTCATAAAATGGGATAAATATAGAGATGTACATGAAAGGTATGATGAATATAAAAGAAGCGTAAAGAGGTATGGCAGGCTCAGTGTGACCGACAGATTCATAATCTATGCCAATAATGGTAAGACGGTGAAGGTTTATATTAAATTAGTTAGAACAGGCTCAACTGCTGAAGCGCCGAAAATATTCAAATATTATAACAAATTACTTATTTTCGGCGCTTGCGGTGGAAACAATGGGTCCATGGTCTGCCGAAATGAAAATATTCATAAAAAATTTAGGTACGAGACTAGTCCACGCCTCAGGTGACCTAAAGGCTGGCTCTTACCTCGCTCAAAGGATCAGTTTAACCATTCAGCGAGGTAACGCAGCCAGTGTTTTGGGAACCATGCCACAGGGAGGGGTTCTGGAAGAGGTATTCTTTTTATAATTTGTATATATAGTTTTTAAATACATTATTTATTTATTACCATTACATTTAAGTTATGATGTAAATATTTAAATTAAATATTCTTTTTACTTTAAAAAATTAGTTACTATTAAATACTATGTAAATAAACGTGATTGATATGTTGTTCTGACGTGTGCTTTTGTAGACAGCTTTCCGCCCCGGCTTCGCTTGTGGATTGAGTTCATAAAAAACCCCCATAGATAAAGGACTTTCAGTTTTTCCGAATTTTTCTATTTGCCGGGAAACTAATTCAGACTATTACGAATAACAAAAAAATACCAAATCGGTCCAGCCGTTCTCAATTGATGCTTTTACAATTAACAGCATTTAATTTTTATTTATAAGATAAAAAAAGTACCCAGCGGAAGACAAAGTCTTCCTCATTTAGCCGAAGATTTTTTAAGGCTAATACCGAGTGGTCAGCTCTGTTGAGGTATGTAGGTGGAAAAGTACGGTTTGTCGGATAACGTACATAGATTTTTTTTTATAAAAAATCCCATAACATACAAAAACAAGTAATTTTATATTTTGATATATGATTATGAATAACATAAAATATGTGACACGCTCTGTCGTCTTTGCGATACAAAGACGTGGAATTAGATTTACAAAATAATTTACAGGTGTCTTGTTGAAAATACTGCCTGTGTTACTTTAGATAAGATAAGATTAGATAAGGATTTAGGACTATTTTGAACATTGCTGATTTGTTATACTTAATTATAAATTTTTGAGTTCTATTTTTAGAGATAGTTACTTACAACCAGAGGTCCACAAAAACTATAATTATCTTTAAGAGCCCTATCTGTATCCATAATTGGTATGGGGATTTTTTTATTGGTCAAAAATAATAAAATTATTATTATTTTGAATTTTCAATAAGCTACAAAAAACGAGATATATATATATATATATATATATATATATATATATATATATATATATATATATAATTTTGAAATTATATTATATCTTATCCCTATTAATATAAATGCGAATGTAAGTTTGTTTGTTACGCTTTCACGCAAAAACTACTTAACCGATCATCATGAAATTTTGCAAATATATTCTTGGAGGTATTAGAAGTAACATAGGATACTTTTTATTTAAAAAAAAATATATTTTACGAAAGTTAAAAAAATTGTTTGTCAAAAAATCTCGAAATCTAGCTACTTTAAGGGTATATTTTATTTTGTTCGTAAATAGCCACGGGCGAAGCCGGGGGCGATATGCTAGTATTCAATAAAACTCATTGAAAAAATTACAGCTATTTTACTTAGATATATTAAATAAGTAACTATATGCTAAATTACAGTGACACAGGTGGATTATTTACAGAGAAATTGGGAATAGTTTATCCCAGAAAAATTATGAATAAGGAGCCTTAATCGATATCTTATAGACACTTTATAATTATAATGTAAGTTTGTAAGTTTGGATGGAAGGGATAATCTCTCAAACTACTGAACCGATTGTAAAAAATATAGCATGAAGAGATCATTAGTATCTGTTTACCCTTCTAGAATACAGCATATGCAGTTATCTAACAACTAAAAATAATATTACCCTTTGCCCTGTCACCATACGTTATGCGTGCACAATAAAAACGTGTCCCAGATTATCAAGAGACCATAAATAAACGAATCTTGATTGGCCCGTAGTGGCATCCATTTGTGGCTCCATCTCCGTTAGTCAGCTTCCAGCTACCAAGTTGCCGATATCTCGTCTCCTCAGTAAATCCGTCCCACCATAAATCTACCTAATCATTTGAATTACTTCCCGCTCTCTTAATATCTTGCGACATTTGCAGCCGTTACTGAGATATATGGTGAAGTAGGTATTCCTAAAGACTTATCATTTTGGAAAATGCAAGTATACTTACATAGTATAAAAAATCGGTCAAGTGCGTGTCATCAATATCTCTACTAAGGTTCCGTAGCAGAGACAACGCAGGATGTTGCAATACTGTTATTTTTTTTAATCGGAAAGTTTATTTTTCTCGGCGCGGATATATCCATATTCCATACTAATATTATTATAATTAATTCGAAAGTTAGTCTTTCTGTCTGTAACGCTTTTACAGCTAAACCACCGAACCGATTTTGATGAAACTTAATACGAAGACTGAATCGCGAACGTTTGTTGTAAAATTGAATGATCAAGGAATTTGTATTTTTTCAGGATAAGAATCTTATTACTAGAAACATGAAAATATATACTATATTAGAGACCCCGCCCCTGGCTTCGCACGGGTACAATATGGGTTTACATATTTTTGATAGATAATGATACTGCGGACTTTCTTGTAGGTCATTTTATTCTACACAATTCTTTCCGACATCATCAATAATATCATCACTAACGGATTGAACAGCATACGCTATGAAAACTCGTTGAGGCTAACTTTTCTTCCGACTTGATTCACATATACTGCTAATACTCAGCTCCTTAACATCATAGGTTCATGTTTAATACACGTAAACCTTCTTGATGAATCAACTTATCAAATAATGAAAACCGCAACAAAATTCGTTGCCTGAAAGGTCACAGACAGAATAATTTTCTTACATTCAGATACAAAATCCAAATAAACCCGTCAACACCCCTATAGCACTTTTAGATAACTAACAGTAATAAGGCCAATTATCTCAAACAGGGTTGTCATCAAATTTTAATTTTACAAAAAGCGTCTGCTGGCAACATTGCAATACTAATTAACTTAACGTTCATATTAAAATAAATAACACGACACTCTTCGTTAGGTATTGTGTACACTTGTTAATGAATATGAAAGTAGAATAGAAACTGCCACTTAGCTGAATGATCATTATCTGTAGTTCTATACCATAGATCCAGGGGTGGCCAACTTGATAAGACCTAAGATCTACATCAAAACATATTATATATATTATTATACACCGAATACACTATAAAATATGGATAAAATAATGTTATGAGTTAATGAAATAGTATACAAGTAGTATTGGGAAAACAACCAAATTAAAAAGAATTGGTACGTATTTTTAACCGACTTCGAAAAAAAAAAGAAGGAGAAGGTTCTCAATTCGGACCGTATTTTTATGTATGTATGTACATCGATAACTCCGCCAATTGTGAACCGATTTTGATGGTTTCTTTTTTAATCGACAGATAACTCTTCCGGATTGGTCCCATTTTTATCTCATAAAAATTGGTTCACTGGTTTTTCAGGAATTTTGAAAAATCACACTTTATAAGTATTTTTTTCTTAATATCTCGATGAAATATATACTGATTTTGGCGACTTATTTTTTTAAGGATATAATAATTTCTTGACATTATCTCACAGTCATATGACGAAAATCGGTTCAGTAATTTTTCAGAAATTCAGTTATTTGTATCTGTTTACTGCTGAAAATTATATCAGAGAAAAGTCTTAGCAACGGTTGCTATTGACACGAAGTTGTCAATTTTCGTATCGACGGTGGTCTAGCGGCTAAAGGTATGGAATGCAGCACATTGCTCGAGATTCAAATCCCATCCACCGCAGTATTTTTTTTAATTTTCCATCATTTTTTTTTAGTTGCGTTATTATTTATTTCTCAGGGCAACAAAATCACTTAAAAGGGAAAAATAAACCTTTTAAAAAAAAGTGTACCGACTTCAAAAATTTGCACTGAAAAGTAAGAAATAATAAAAATTTCGTCGTAGAATTTGAAGACGGTTGGTGCCAAATTAGAAATAATTTAGTACCCAAATTCACTAATCTAGATAATTCATTAGGAACCTACGATCATCAGTACAAACACAGATAATATTGAACAGATCTTTATGTCCCTAGATGTTTACTTAATTTTGTATCCTAATTTGGCACCAACCGTCTTCAAATTCTACGACGAAATTTTTATTATTTCTTACTTTTCAGTGCAAATTTTTGAAGTCGGTACACTTTTTTTTAAAAGGTTTATTACACAAAAATATTATTATTATGTATTTAAACCTATATGTTTCTTACTGGACTTTTTATTATTTATATCGACTCACGATTGGACTATAACCCGCGATCGATCGATTGGCCACCTCTGATATATTAAGACTAAAAGGGGTTCTACATGGTTGGTACCTGCATATCAATTTGGTTGCCCAATGGCGTTGTTCAACCATGTAGAAGGGTTTAAGGAGAGGCCATAGACGGTTTCCTCTCTCCACTAATAAGTTAGCGATCTAGGACGTTTTTGTTATCTATCAATACTTGTTTGTATTTTGGCATAATTAATCTCTATATAACGTAAAAGCCATTGCAACAATAAAACGACAGAAAAATAAGTGGTACGGGGGTTAGTACAGTAGTTATGAGCGTATTTGTATAGCTATTCAAATTGTTGTAAATCCTAAACTCTATAATAAATTATATAAATTATTCATCAATTAGTCATATTCATTAACTATATAAAATAATACAATTCAGATTGTAATTTTTTTTTTTTTTTTTTTATATATATATTTGTTGTTATATTGAATGTTTGATTGTATTGTGTTGTTTGTGTTTATATATGTGACGAATTAAATTTACTGTTTCTTATTTTGTTGTTCTTTTATGTGTTAATAAATAAATAAAATAAATAACCCGTGCAAAGCCGATGGCAGTATAATATATGTGGTACTAAATTAAAAATGGTTTTTTTTCATTAGTAAAAATAATGGTAGATACAAAATTTAATTTCGATTCGCACTTGACAAACACGTTTAGTCCTTTAGCTCAATGTTAGTATAATCTAAGATTTTAATTTGAATATACCCTAAAGTGCCTAAAGTCAAATTTATATAAAGACAATATGAGAACGGGAGAGAAATGGGCGGAGAAAATGCAATAACAATAAATAGTAATAAATAAAAGGATTCATTCCTAGCTTGTATTGTCGGAGTATGATACTAATCCTTTACTACAGAACTCTGTAGAGACGCCATTGGGAACGGCGAAGTGGCGCCCAACGTATACAACTAGAATACAGCGATAAAAATAGCATATATGTATCTATCATCACGCCTTTTATTCCAAGAGGGGTGGCAGAGAAAATCGAATGCCATTTGCTACGGTCCTGACATACCTCTTTCGCTTCTTTTATATTCATCATACCTTTCATACATACTCGGCGATTGTGTGTACTTTTAATATTGCCATCGTCCTCTGCCAGCTATTCCTTTTACTTCAGTCGTATAAATCTTTTTAATCAATCTTTCATCCTTCATTCTTTTAACGTGTCCTAACCAGCGTAAACTAATTTACCCCCCCCCCCCCCCACGTTAGTCACAACATCATCTTTCACTCCGCATTCTTCTCTAATGACATGTCCGGAATGATGTCATATATGTAAATTGAAAATAATGAAAAATATTTAATAGTGGCTTCGTCCGTGGACATTTCTGAAATGTGAAACTTTTTCACCCGCTGTAATAGCAACCCCTTACTTTATGTTAATAAAACAGAGCGTATATATGTTCATAAAAATAGCTTTACAAATGTATTTTCAAATCGTGAATCGTTTTGGAGTTCCCAAGAGTATTGAAGATTTCAGGTTTGTAAAAACCTTAAAGGAAAAAATGGCGGGCGTTTGAGCCGAGCGCGATTTTTAGGTTCATAATAAAAATGCTTAAAACCAAATTCACTACGATTTTTTTTATGCATCGATTTCAGGTACAATAAGGATTGATAAATTGACACTTGCAAGCAATATGCTGCTCTAAAGTTTTCGTTATTCCGTAGTACTAATCCAAGGCAGCGTCGAGTGTTGGGGCGATTACTTTAATTGGCTCAATCTCCATTCAAAACCACCTCTTGGCGGCTGTAAGGGGTGGGTGGAGGTTATAACCAGATTTATGGCGAAAGGGTACAAACACTTCTGACTCCACTTTATGAAGAGTACTCTTACAAAAAATACTCCAGACTTTTACAAAGGTTATATCTTATGTTATATAATATAGAGAAAAGACAACAAGAGAAAGATGAAATATGTTAACAGTTTTTAGATATTATATTTGTCTATTTGTCCCGTGTTTTTCTAAAATACCAAACTCTGAAAATGGATGAATTATTTTTGATAAAACTTTCAGACATCTGTAAGTATATAAGGTCGGGCCCTTGTATGGGATGCTACGTGCGTGGACACATTAGCCCCGTCTCATCTCAGGGAAACAGCAATCAAAGCGGGAGCTGCGGCGGAAATCGCAGAGTCTAACAAACGGCGCAATATATATAGTTCAATTATTGAAAACTACTTTGAGCCGTTTGGTGTATGTAGAAACTCTAGGTCCGTGGGGTTCAAATGCCAAAAAAGTTTATTAAAGAATAGTATCCCCTCGACTAATCATCTCTTCTGGTTACAAGAGGGCTGGGCAGCCAGTTAGTTTTAATGTTTTTATATTGTTTGCTTCAACTCTTTACTTGCTTGCTTCTAAAGAGTTCTGAAAATCCTTACTAATATTATAATATGTGTTTGTTTGTTTGCCCTTCGTTCTCGTCAAAACAGAGCAAGAGATCCTCAACGGAAAGCTAAAATAACCATAAAACGTCATCAAATTTTGTTTTTCACAAAATCACCCAAGAAAATTAAAAAAATCTCAAACGAACTTAATAATATCGTCTCTTACGACTTGCAACGGTAATTAAGTGAATATTCAGTGACCGAGTTGTATAGAAGTTGGCTGGTTGCCCTCCAAGCACTACATCACAGCTCGACACCTACCCCGGGTATTCATTAGGTAACATTAACGTATGACATGGCGAGGGACTAAATCTTCATTTTTGAGCGTCCAGGTGACGGGACACATCGCTCCCTGAGGACGGGACTTTTGGGACGCGTGTTTTCAATGTATACTTCTGTGAGAGTATTCGTGGGAAGTTCAGAGACACTAAATTAAATATTTAGTAATTTTTTTAAAGAATTATACATAATTACCGATAAAATACGCAATTAAATAATGCGATATTCTAGTGATCTGATTACGTGAAAAAAAACTTACGTCTTGTTAGACACATAAAGTAGGTAAGTAACAGTTATTTTTCAGCACATTGTGAAAGAGTATCTTACTTGAATGGTCCATTAATTACACATCGTTGCTATGCGTCATGGCAATAAGGCCACTATATAATATAGGTATGTGTGTATCAAAATTAACATGTTTTTTAGGGTTCCGTACCCAAAGGGTAAAATCGGAAACCCTATTACTAAGACTCCGCTGTCCGTCCGTCTGTCTGTCTGTCCGTCTGTCAGTCTGTCACAAGGCTGTATCTCATGAACCGTGATAGTTAGACAGTTGAAATTTTCTCAGATGATGTACTTATTTCTGTTGCCGCTATAACAACAAATACTAAAAAATAGAATAAAATAAATATTTAATGGGGCTCTCATACAACAAACGTGATTTTTTTGCCGTTTTTATATAATTATAGATAATGGTATGGCACCCTTCGTGCGCGATTCCGACTCGCTCTTGGCCGGTTTTTTCTTAGCTTATTCACATAAATGGACTGTAGACCATAAATGGACCAGTAGTAAAGTTTGAAGTAAGTTTAGTAAACACGCCGCCAGGAGTTGGGGACGAGTGACCTCGTGACGTCCCTAATGTTGATATATCGGACAGTCTTGCGGACTCCGTGACTCCCTCGACTGCCTTTTGTGAATTTTCTAGTGCAATTATTAAAAGATAAGGGACACTAGTGTATACTACGACTCTGTATAAGTAGCAACTCATATTTACTACTGACTTGTGTTATTATGGAAATATTAAGGGGTTCATATCTGCTAATGTTACAACTAGATTTGACTTAATTAAGGTTCAGTTTTTGTATTGTATGTAATTGTAAATCTGCATCTAATTGAAAAAATTAAGCAATTAAGTTCAGAATTCTTGCTATTTCTACCTTATAGTTTCTATAGTGAATATAAAATAGCATGTTATTTTTGAATTTTGTTCTATTACATCATTTGCGTTTGTTGTTTATCTGAACTCTCCTTGCTATATTTATACCTATTTGCTATGAAAATTCATACACTATTTTCCATTATTTAATTTAATTTATTTCGCGATGATTATACAACATTATCCCAAACAATAAATGCGGATCATACATATTCCCATCAATCATACCAAGTTAAACACATATTTACAAACGGTCTGTCTGTTAGAAGAAATATGAACTAATATTTAACCTATATAAGGCGAGACCATCTCATGATCGCGAGAAATAAATTATTAGTCTTCGAGATTGGTTTGATGCAGTCTGTCTGACTCTAAACATACTCTACATTTTAGAAAATAACATGAATCGAGGCTTAATATTTCTTCATGTTGGGGAAGGATCTTTTGATTATAAAGAGAGAGTGTAACTTTATTTGTAAGAAGAAGTGAACTCGAAAACTACTGCATCGATTAAAGTATTTTTTTACCAAGTTACAATATTCCAGGTGGACATAGACTAGAATATGTGCTATGTTTCATTAAAATAAAGTTAATGGTCGTGTGCCTATCGTAATATATAAATAATTATTTGTAACAAAAGTTGGATTATCGTTATTTTTTAATTATTATAAATTTTCTCGTTTGAAGCCGGAAAGCGAGTCATGAAATTCTGACTAATAATATAGGTAAATGCGAAAGTGAGTTTGTTTGTTATCGTCTCTTGACATCTCAACGGCACAACCAATCGTAATCCACAACATTTCAAAATTTTAACACCCTAATTTTATTAGCCTATATGAAAGTAGGTGAAAAATTAAGGTATCCGTATTTTTTGCTTTTCTAAAATTTAAATTTAAAATTTAAAATTAAAAATTATAAAGAGAGAGTGTAACTTTATTTGTAAGAAGAAGTGAACTCGAAAACTACTGCATCGATTAAAGTATTTTTTTACCAAGTTACAATATTCCAGGTGGACATAGACTAGAATATGTGCTATGTTTCATTAAAATAAAGTTAATGGTCGTGTGCCTATCGTAATATATAAATAATTATTTGTAACAAAAGTTGGATTATCGTTATTTTTTAATTATTATAAATTTTCTCGTTTGAAGCCGGAAAGCGAGTCATGAAATTCTGACTAATAATATAGGTAAATGCGAAAGTGAGTTTGTTTGTTATCGTCTCTTGACATCTCAACGGCACAACCAATCGTAATCCACAACATTTCAAAATTTTAACACCCTAATTTTATTAGCCTATATGAAAGTAGGTGAAAAATTAAGGTATCCGTATTTTTTGCTTTTCTAAAATTTTAACTTTAACATTCTTAAATTAATTTTTAAATATTGCATTTTTAGAAAAAGCCGATGACGGCTAAAAGTATCAGGTGTCTATGCGTATTCTGTATTAAAAAAAAAGAAATGACATGAGCTGCGTGCTTTCGTTCGTTTCATTCGTTAAATAGTTCGTTCATGGTTCTTTTGTTTCATTCATTATTGTTTATTTTTAGTTTATTAATTTAAAATTAAATTTTATTCACTTTCATTAACAAAGATGGGTAGAGAAGCACGTAAATTAAATTCCCTTGTATCAATTCTATTCTATTTTTTCGTGTTATGGCTTCATCAGTAGTCCCCTTGTATCCTGTTTTGTTTTTACAACTACAACTAATACTTTTTGTTACCAGTTACCTTTGTAGGCAGAGAGTATAGTAGCTTTGAGCCGTACTCGTTACATAGTGTAGTTTTTTCAAAATATCTCTTAAACCACTGAATAAAAAAATAAATAAATATGTGTATCGTGTTAAGCAAAGGAAGATCTCCAAACGGATTTTTAATTTTGGTACTTAACGAAAAATGAAATGTTGTGAATTAAATTTTTGATAAACAATTTTTTAACCATGCGAAGCCGGGGCGGGGCTGCAGTTCATTATTCATTCATTCATTCAATCATTTTAGAGTAACATGCAAGTCGTATCTACTGTACACATTCAATGGCCAATCATTTTCAGGGGGTTAGAAAACTTAGCACAGACTAAAATATTGGATGATCCCAACACCCGTCTAGTCTACAAGTATTAAACTTGGAAAATGAACTAGAATGAGTGATTTCTTTGATATGTTATGAAAAATAATAATTTGTTCTGCAGGCAAGATTGTTTATAGGTAGTTAAATTGTAAAAAAAAATAAGTTGAATACTTGACAATTTTTGACAACGATTTATGCCATTATTATAAATAATAGGTAAAATAAATGGGTAAACTTTATTGTTTATTACCTACTCACTATTCAGTCGTGTGATGAAGGATGAACGAATTTGGATGAAAATTTCACTAGGTAGTATGCAAATAAACAAGTATCTGTTACCTGTTAATCAAGCCGTCACTACCTAGATCAGTTGGTAGAAAGCGATTAATGAACTCCTATGGGACAAACCCTATTTAGTAAAACAACAGGTAAATTAAAGTATAAAGCTACCAAAATAAAATTATATGTTTGTTAAGAATAGGCTCCGAAATTAATTTTGATTTCAGTAATCATAGTTGATATTCATGTTTACAATAATAATGTCTATTTACATGAACATTAATTTAAATGGGAAAAAATTGTAAATCTTGTATGGCGGGTCTGTCATTTAAGTTATAAAGGATAACTAAATTGAAGGATAATTCTAAAAACTTTAAATCAAATGAAAAGGGACGCCACTCGATCTTAAAGTTAACTAAACGTCCATAATTTTTACTCCCTTGTGTAGGAAAAAACAGTCTGTCACCGATGTTTTAAATTGCCAACAGATTTTGAGCTTTATTTTAAAGAGATTTGAATAGTTTTTCCTCTGTCAATGATGCAGGAATCAGGGATCAACGAAGACGAGTGTCCGAGGCGAACGGACGTGGCAAATTGAGATGGAAATGGAACGGGAATTGGTGATACGCACTGGTGCTAGGGTTGGCTAACTTATTTTTATATTATTTCTCGGATTTGGATCTTCCTTTCTAGTTTGTTAAATGATTCCTGCCATTTTATTTTTGTCAAAATATGGCTAATCTCAGTTCATCCTGGAAAGGTGAGTTTATTTGCAAATGAAGGCAATGCTCGTTTTGGAAACTACTGCTATTTAGAACTATGAATAATAAAAATATGGCTCAATCTCATTTAAAATAATAACTATCATTTGTGTGGTAATTAAATGTTGTATAAATAAACTCACCTTTCCAGGATTAACTGAGATTTGTCATATTTTTGACAGATACAAGATGACTGAGAGCAACGGTCCTTAACAAGAGTTATAAGTTGCAATAGTATTTTTTAAACGAAACATTAAGTCTTGTTCTATTTTGTGGACAGACCTAGTCTAGCCTAGTGGCCAGGTTCGAATCCGAAGTAGGACGTTTGGGTCAAAGCATATAGTTACAGTTAGTTAAGTACGTAAAATTCATCATTTGCCACCAATTCTATTTATGGTTATGAGGAGGTTATAACAGATTTCATAACCGTTAAATTTGTCGAATTACACTCCACTCCACTCATTCGTCCAATCACCGGCGAACCGCCATACAGTCCACCTAAATCGACCACAGACTCGTCCAATTCTTGTAAAGAAACGGTCCGCCGTCCGTTTTCAAATCGTTGTGTTTGTGGTTGATTTCGATGACCGGAACACACACTGTTGTTTGACACTTTGTTTAATCAAATCTTGCGTGTCTGTGTGAGTGAGTGAATTGCATGTCTAAATTGTATGATTTACATTGCTAATGTGTGGCCTGTGTTACACATAAGTTCTACCTACATCAATAGTCTATTATTAAGAACATTTAAAAATAAAAGTAGACAACCCTATTCTGTTGTCCACAGGGACCACGGGCCCGCAGTGAATGATGGCAACCACGCGTCGAAACTCTCCGTAGACTTTAGGGTTTTCAACTAAGTACATACCTATTCATTGATAGCGAGTACCTGGGAGGGAATATTTTATACTTAACTCGGCCCGTTGGTTAACTTCTCCGTATAGTCAGGCTTGGGGAATACACTTTGTTCTAATATGCATAGATTTATGAAAATACCAGATATAAGTAGCCTCGGCACCGTGTGGTGGATATGCAAGTTTACCCCGACCGTCTCAAAACCTACTAAACAGACCTTGCTTCCACTGGATACCTTGGCGCGACATTATTTAGCAAGTTATAAATAAGTAGGTTTAAATATGCTACACTAACTTCAAAGTTTATGTGTAAAATAAATACATATTGGGCAACACAGTAAGATTTAATTAGTGTGAAGTCTTCCATTACATACATTCAAGCAGCCTTCACTCTTGCCAAATAGCTAACTAGTTATAGTTAAAAGAGAACTTAAAATTCATCAAGTAAGTACTATATTATATGGCTAACCAGTACATAATATTTTGAAATACCCAGAAGAAGGAATCAGCAAAGTGAATCATAAATTAATATCTATTCAAAGTTACGAAACACCATTCACCGCGAACTAACATTTAAAACTGTTAGCGCCATCTATCGATAGTTTACGTTAACACGAAAAGCTGATATCGATTGATCGTGTTAAATGTTTCCATTGATAGATGACAGCACATGTGAACTGATTTATTGGTATGCTGAGGGTTTTATGCTATTTGAAGGTTGAGATAGATAGGGAATAGAAATATTTTTCTTTGCTGAAAGTAAAGGTGCCCACATAATCCTCTAATCGCCGCGCGCCGCGCCGTACGGTCCACCGAAATCGACCACAGACTCGTCCAAATCGTTGTATTTGTGGTTGATTTCGATGGCCGGAATGATCTGTTCAATCGAATCTTGTGTGTCTGTGTGGGTGAGTGAATTGCATGTGATCTATATCCTATGGTTTAAATCGCTAATGTGTGACTTTTGTTCAATCTCGCTCATACCGGGCCGAAAATTTTCGGTGAGATACCGGACTGTGGATATTTCCAAACAAAATAAAATTACACTCAGGTATAATGTAGCTTCCTATTAGTGAAAGAATTTTCAAAATCGGATCACTAGTTTCAGAGACTATAAATTTACAATGATATTGCAAGAGGCTCATACAAAAAAATATTCGTAATAGGGTAGGTACCTCTATAGTATCCAGTGGCGGCGCTAGACCAAATGTAGATGTCGGCGACATCAGCTTTGCGAGCCCTCTTTCAGTTCCCAAGAACAAAAACAATAAATAAATCAATTTCATCTCTTAAAATAGGCAAAAGTTTGCGTATTGTCCTTTTTTATAGCAGAAAATTCCTGAACTTTTCTTCTTATGACTCCCAAGTCAAAATCGTCAATTACTATTTTACCACTAAGGAGTCTTCTCTAACGGTAAGATAATTATTACGTTGTTGTCTGTGAAAGAAAGCATGAGAGTGCAAATTTTGTAAATTTTTAAACTTTTTTGCGTGGTCCCCACAGGTGCCTAGCGCCGCCACTGAATTAGTATCTAGGACATATAAGTCACCCTGTAAAATCATTAATTAATAAAAGTTGCGCTATAAATAGGGGGTAAAGGCGGCCCCCGTGGTCACAAAAACTTCTCAGATCATAAACCTGTCATCAAATGAGGAAGTGCCTTTGTTGCGACATTTAGTTAGCGCGAGCGACGTTCTATAAATCTAATACAAAAACAATTTTGGCCTCCACTGAATCATGCTTCAGGGTAGTGTACTTAATATGGCCGTATACTCAAGATTGTAATGCCAACATTGGTAGGCAGAGACGCTATTCTTTTTAATGTTGTTAATTATTCTAAAACATATAGAGTGCCTAAAGTAGGCCACATATTGGTCCGGTATCGCACCGAAAATTTGAAGATCTAGGCGGGTCATTTGTTATAAGAAGTGGACGAATCTGTGGTCAGTTTCGGTGGACCGTACGCCGGCGCGCCGGTAATTGGACGAATGGTTGCATGGGCACCTTAAAGCTTAAGTAGGCCACACATTGGTCCGGCAGCGCACTGAAAATTTCCCATTCCGGCCGCCATACGATCTAGGCGGGCCATTTGTTATAAGAAGTGGACGAATCTGTGGTCAGTTTCGGTGGACCGTACGCCGGCGCGCCGGTAATTGGACGAATGGTTGCATGGGCACCTTAAAGCTTAAGTAGGCCACATATTGGTCCGGCAGCGCACTGAAAATTTCCCATTCCGGCCGCCATACGATCTAGGCGGGCCATTTGTTATAAGAACTGTACGAATCTGTGGTCAGTTTCGGTGAACCGTACGGCGGCGCGCCGGTAATTGGACGAATGGTTGCATGGGCACCTTAAAGCTTAAGTAGGCCACACATTGGTCCGGCAGCGCACTGAAAATTTCCCATTCCGGCCGCCATACGATCTAGGCGGGCCATTTGTTATAAGAACTGTACGAATCTGTGGTCAGTTTCGGTGAACCGTACGGCGGCGCGCCGGTAATTGGACGAATGGTTGCATGGGCACCTTAAAGCTTAAGTAGGCCACACATTGGTCCGGCAGCGCACTGAAAATTTCCCATTCCGGCCGCCATACGATCTAGGCGGGCCATTTGTTATAAGAACTGTACGAATCTGTGGTCAGTTTCGGTGAACCGTACGGCGGCGCGCCGGTAATTGGACGAATGGTTGCATGGGCACCTTAAAGCTTAAGTAGGCCACACATTGGTCCGGCAGCGCACTGAAAATTTCCCATTCCGGCCGCCATACGATCTAGGCGGGCCATTTGTTATAAGAACTGTACGAATCTGTGGTCAGTTTCGGTGAACCGTACGGCGGCGCGCCGGTAATTGGACGAATGGTTGCATGGGCACCTTAAAGCTTAAGTAGGCCACACATTGGTCCGGCAGCGCACTGAAAATTTCCCATTCCGGCCGCCATACGATCTAGGCGGGCCATTTGTTATAAGAACTGTACGAATCTGTGGTCAGTTTCGGTGAACCGTACGGCGGCGCGTCGGTGATTGGACGAATGAGTGGGCACCTTTATAATCTTAAAACCAAGTCTGATTAAGGCATATGGTCGAATGAATACTATATAATAGTTCTATAGGTAGATAATTTAACGGTACATTCAATCAATATTTGTACAAAATATTAGTTATTTAGGTAAACCGCAACATTAAATCCTGATCGAACGAACACATCGATTCCCTCGACCGATAGATGGCGCTAGAAGCTATTTTTGACGCCGCGCGCTCGAATGAATCGTAAATTACCATTATCTGCAGACATTGGGTACTAGTATTTATTATTTATGGTTAAATCGAGTCATGCCCGCCAGCTCCAAGATAGGGGTGGTTTTTCCCCGAGCGAACGTTTTCCGCCTTTTTTCGAAACTCTTTATCGGCAGTGGTGACATGCGAGCTTGATCACTCTTTCATACAGCGTGTCTTTTGTTGAGAATCTACGGTTTATGATCTATGTGCGAATGTGGAGTCAATAAAAATGTTGAATTGATAATATTTTATAGGACTTTTTGGATTTTTTTTTGTTAGAAATGGGAATAAAGTAGAAGTAAAATTAAATATACTTAGTAGGTGGTACCTACTAAATTTGTTAAAATATATTTGATCACATAAACAGAGCGTAATATAAAAAATAATTAATCTACCAAAATGACATTACGACCGCAAATTACGCGAAACTTCCATTTATCGGCAGTAACTCATACTCGACGCGTCGAACTGCCATTAAAATACGGACAAACATTGTCGCGAATCGAATAAATTATAAAGATATATTATTATTAAAATTTCTACTCCAACTTTAGGGTATTAAGTTTGGAACAGTAATCATGGGAGGCGAGAGGATTGTGACATTTGCAAAATTAATGAGAAAGCATTCGCAAGCCGTAAGACGTGCGATTCTGGCGGCGATAAGCGACCATTTCCTCCGATAGGTGGCGCCCTTAACAAGTAGTCGACGGTGCCCCACTTCCTGTATAAATCATTGCGAGATATTTACAGCCTAAGTGCCCCAAATAACGTTCAAAGGACACAATTTCGATTTTGTTTTTGATAATGTATAAAATATTAGCTTAATATACAAAGTGTACGCTTTAGTCTCGTGAGAAAGATCTTAAACTTGATGAATGCCGAGCAAACATTAATAGCTAATATCATCCTAGATCTAGACCATTATACAACTTTAGCCACTCAGTTTTTAGGGTTCCGTACCCAAAGGGTAAAAACGGAAACACTATTATCTACTACCTAAGACTCCGCTGTCCGTCCGTCTGTCACCAGGCTGTATCTCATGAACCGTGTTAGTTAGACAGTTAAAATTTTCACAGATGATGTATTTCTGTTGCCGCTATAACAACAAATACTAAAAACGTAGTAAAATGGGGGGCTCCCATACAACAAACGTAAATTATTCACTTTAAAAATAAATAATTAACTTAAAATAAAATTAATATTTAAGGGAGTTCCCGTTCCCATACAACAAACGTGTTTTTTTTTGCCGTTTTTATAGATAATGGTACGAAACCCTTCGTGCGCGAGTCCGACTCGCACTTGGCCTGTTTTAATTTTTTTTTTATATTTAAATAGTATCTACTTTTATTGAACATATAAAAAATGTATTGATCGTAGGATTCGTAGGTTATATTAAAAGTACCTACACACAATCGCCGAGCATGTATGAAAGGTATGATGAATATAAAAGAAGCGAAAGAGGTTTAGGATCGTAGTAAATGGCATTCGATTGTCTCTGCCTACCCCTCTCGGGATAAAAGGCGTGATGATAGATAGATCGGCATGGTTAAAAGTGGCTCTGGTTATACCTACTGATCTAAACTCTAGAATGTGTACGGGGAATGGGGAAGTTGGGTGAAGTCGATAGTTTATAACCATAAGGGCTAAGGTCGTCATTACGAAATCAGAAATAACACTAAATCAAAACGTCTATATCCAGGCCATCAATTTCAAATCGACCCTAACTAAAGATGAGATCCGCATCCGGCCAAAAGATGGCGTTATACACAACCTCCCGAGATATGAAGCTTGCTTGTAAATCATCCAAGTTTATTACACGTAGAACCCACTTTCGGTTAGCTGATAACAGCGATCGCATAAACAATCGAATGTATGGGCAACGGTGGAGCGAGCAGTCATTTTGTATGGTTTCGATGTTTGTGGGGCCTTTTTGTTGAACTTATATATTGAGGACTTTGAAGGTTAAAGTTAGTTAGCTATATATAAAACTTAGTACAGCTGTAACAGAGTTTGAGATGCTTAATTATAATAAAGTGGATGAATGGAAAAGATAAAGAAAATGTGGCTAAAAAATTGATAAGGATAATAATAACAAATAATAAGCTATTATTCAGTTGTTAGTCAAAATAGAAAGTTACTTCAGTGCCATCTATGAATTACGCTTAAAACTTATAAAGTCTTCTTATATGGTCCATGAACATATAATGTGGTGACATCTATTGTCGAGTAGTGGAATTACAATAACAAAATCGATGATTTTTTTTGTAAATCCTAGCTTATTTAAGAGAGTTTTCATTCAAGGGTTATTCGTCACAAAATAGTCAAAAAAATTGGCCACTCGTTAGGTATAGCCACACAAATACCATCGGCAAAAAGAGTAACACGGTTGCCATCCGTGAAGGGAAAAAAATGTTTGGTACAGAACTACAGAAGAACCATAGAACATAGTAGCTACTGGCATTTTAAATACCGAAACAAAAAAAATCAAGTATTTTTTTGTGGTTCCGTGTGGTTTATCAAGCTAATTTACCATACGGGATCCGATCCAAACTTTATAATTATATTTTATTTTTTAACTCTTGGAGATTCATCATGATCCCTACGAGTCCTTCATTATCTGTTGACTCCTTCAACAATTGGTGCAATAAAAATTGTTAAGGAATTTTCCCAAAAAAGTGTCTTCATATTTTTTTCATAAATAAGTGTCCCAAGTTTGCCTGGTAGATGTCGCGTCTCGCAGCCAGTCGCAGCTCGCAGCAGAACACGGGGCTTCACTTAGCCAGTTGGTACTTAGCGACCAACATTATTTATCGCGCCATTAGGGATCTAACTAGTAAATCATCACGTGACGCAGCCCTTAACGCTACCCTGTACAGTGTACGTGTGCTCGTAATGAATGGCAGCTTTTGCCCAAAGTGTTTCTTTTTTGAAACTGTTAAGTGTTTTTGGTGGATCAACATACTTACTAAAGTTATGGATAACTTCGTTTGTGTAGTTAATTTATTTAATTATGCCAATCATAATTTGTGGGATCTAATAGGTCATGGGTCATGACTTATGGCCTGACCCTATCACATAACTTAGGAAATATTGAATTCTGAAACAGTTTTAATAAGTACACATAGATAATATTTTTTCATAATTGTAAGTTGTTTTCGAATTTAGATTTCAAGTTGGCGACAACTAAGTACCTATAGCCCAGCCATACAAAACAAAAGTTTTTCAAAAACAATTTATGTACTTAGATAATTTCTTTGTGAACTTCAGCTCTGTCTACATCAAGCTAAAATTGGAACTATTTGTTTTTTGGTCAGGTACCTACTTTTCTTAAAACCTACCAGAAAATAGGTCTAATATGTTGTAACTTATTTGTTTTTATTTACAATTTACTCTCTGTCCCGGCTTTGCCCGTGGAGTTCATATTAACTTTCATCAGCTCAAACAAAAATTCCATAGAAAAAGCACAAGCAGTTTTTCCCGTATATTCAAATTTTCCGGGCAACTTCTCCAATTTCTCTTTACTATTACGAACATGTAAAAAAATAACTAAATCGGTCCAGCCGTTCTCAAGTGATGCACTTATCTTGGAAAAATAATCAAAATAGGGACTCCATTAAAGCATGAACAATAAAATAGTTTGATTAATAAAAGTAGAATAGAACATAATAATATCGTTCGACATTCATTAAAGTATCGGGCAACCCATCTGCCCTTATCTAATATCTCAGTATGTCATATCAGGTACAAAGAGGGGATTATCAAAAGTCGTTTATGTGATTTATGCGTAGAATTATTGGTAATACTCCTTTCAGGTGTGAGGGTCGTGTTTTGTGCTATTCGATTTAACTTCGGCCTCCGATTGTGCGAAGTTTTCGGTAGGGTCTCGATTTATGATGTTTTGGCTTCATAATTGAATATGGGCCGTGTGTGGGAGCTTTATTTTGTGGGTAATGAGAATTGAAGGGTAACGAATGTGTCTCTACAACAAAACATTCATGGACTCGGCACATCGCTTGAAGCTGAATATCAAGCGGTGAGAAAGTTCAGGAAGTCACATAATATTCGCTTTATTGTGAAACATACACATAGATACTTTTCTAAATCATCAAATTATTTTATTGATTTTTAAGAGCTTCTGCTACCTACCGATAGATGTCGCTACGTGTTCAGAAAGTCTGTTGTTTCTGACTTATCAAATCTTGTGAAACAAAAGTGCTCTAAAATTATGATTTCTTCCCTCTCATGAGTAAATGAGAGAGAGGGACTAATTTAAAGTTGAGGTCTTTGAGTAGGTATACCACAGAAGCTGTGAAGCAGTAAATCATGGACCAATTTTTTTGCCAATTTTGGGGGGGAGTACTAACCCCCGAACCACTGTATTTTTCTGTCGTTTTATTATCGCAACGGATTTTACTTTATATGGAGATTATGCTAAAAATAATACATACAACATAATTATAGGAAACACTTAGCAAATTAGACGTCCTAGATCGCCTTTCAGATTTAAAATCAACACAATTAACTATTTTTCTAGAGCTCTGTCTCGTGACGTGACACAAAACAATAACAACTTATTACCTACTATCCTAATGGTCAGTCTTATGGCCAAAAGAGTAGAAAATTGGCGAAGGGGGGAGCCGGTCTACTTAGTCTTAGTATCTAGGTTCATGGGCCCTAAGTTTAGGAGCACAGTATTTGTTTGAGAAGTTATTAATAATATAGTTCTATGACAATGATTTTAGAGCAAGCTTGTTAGTGCAATGAACTCAGTAAACCGCGCGGCTTATTTTGTTAATATTTCTTTTAAAAATTGTTAGAGAAATACACTACGAAATAATCAGTTAAATAACCAAGGATATCATAAGATAGGCCAAGATTCACGTACCAGAAACATGAGAAAGAACGATTTACAAAAAAATCAGTCTTCCGAAAATACACAATATATATAAATCTTTTAGTATTATAGAAAAACTATTAGAAATAGCAAGTTGTAGTTAATGTTTTCATAAAGTAGGTATGTGAAATTTAACAATAGTATTAAAATAACTCGAGTCGCAAAATCGGTTGAAAATATGCGTGAAATTGATTACTTTCAGGGCTTGATTAAACTTAGGAACTGATTTTCATATTTTTTTTAAATTCATACTGTGTCAAATAATATCTATGGAAAGCTATTTAAATTTAGTTATTACGTAATTTAAGAAGTCGTGAAGCATGTAATTTGACTCGACGAACTTTTTCTTGGCATATCACTGTTTCATTTACCTTTAACCTAAAATAGAAAGGAAAAACGTGCAAATATAACATTTGACATAGTATTTTGATTTTCCTTCGAAATCAAACGTTACAAGCCTCAACAGCTATCGAGTGAGGCAGGTCTCGCGGGACCTCTACCCAAAACCTAGCGGGTTACTCTTTATATTCACTACTTTCAGATACCTACTGAAAATCTGATATATTTCATGAAAGTATCTATACATACAAATAAATAAAAAGTGTCTAAACATAAAATAACCTTTATTAGAATTTTTGCATGTCTGTCTGTCTGTCCCCAATATTCGTCCAGAATAACTTTTGGAACGGCTAAATGAATTTTAAAGAAAATTTAATGAATCATAGTAAGTATTTAGACGTAGAATATTATGCTTGGAATATACACCTTATTATGATAAATAACCTCTATATGACGAGATTAGGCTACAAACATAATAATTATAAATAATGATAGGAGACACTATGTTCCCTCAAATTAGACGTCCTAGATCGATTCATATTTAAAAAATAACACAATTAACTATTTGTGGGTGGAAAAACTACTAGTGCGTCGGTGGCTGAGTGGTTAAGACGTATGGTATTAATTAGGCAGACCGCAGGTTCGATGTACCAATGGGTTTTTTTAATTAAAAACTTATGTACATAATCCGACAAACCACACTTAGAGGCTTTTCCATCTAAATATACATCAACAGAACTGGCCACTCGTTAGGTATAATAACTACCTACTACTTAGTCTTCCGCTGGGTACCCTGGAACCGTAACACGGTTTCGGGAGCTGTAAGGCAAACCGTGAAGAGAGAAAAACAATAAGTAAATCGAATTTTCCCTGTAAAGTTTTTCACTATTTCTCTTGACGGCGCTAAACTGAAATTCTGAAAAATTTACAAATACCCTATAGATGTCCTTTTGCAAATGAACGAACGCCTGAATCTTACAGCTTAGTGGAAGGTATTATAGGCCATGAAAACTTTTGAGGGGAAAAAAATCACGTAAATCGCATTTTGTGGCTGAATAAAACCAATTCGAGTTAGAATATTGGTTCACAATAAATAGAAACGACAGGTTCTATCAGTGTATGACAACTACATATTTCACCTGTGAAATGTAGTTTATTTGCAATGACGTCTTGTCGACTGGGACCGATGGTTGATGGTTTAGATCTATACAGTTTGGAGAGAATTTTGTTACATTTCTGACACAGTTTTATGCGTTTACATTCAAAGTAATTGACCAGCCCACCGGAATAGGTCAATTCTCTATAACTAAATATAGATTAGCTAATTTATGGAAAAATATCAGTCCACAAGAACCAATCTATGAAAACCCCCAATCAGCATAATCTATATCCGTCTAAGCATTCCACCGTCTATGCTCTGTTTTTTTTTAATTCTCTGAGTCTCCACTCAGACAGTCTTGACGATGTCGTCTTCTATTTAAACTTATCATCCTATAAAAATGTCAGCTGAAATTGTCTCGATGATAGATCTAGATTGTTGCTATTCTGTGTTCCAAAGCTCATCATAACCTCATAAGCCACTGCCAGTATCCAACTCCTTACCTTAGAGTTCCTGTTGCATTGTTGCATTTTTTCTTAGATTACTTATATGTACATAGTAAATTACTCTATAATATTTGTTCAACTCGACTGGCTATTACACTTTTTTTTTTAATAAATTTGAAAGTTGTAAGCTTGTTTGCTAAATTACCTATATGTAAAGTTTGTGAGGTTGTAGGGGATAATCTCTGGATCTACTGAATCGATTTTGAATTTTTTTTTTACCAATAGAAAGCTACGATATCCTTGTGTGAAATAGGCTATATTTTATTTTGTTTGAAAATATCCACGGGCGAAGCCGGGGGCGGAAGGCTAGTTTTGAATAAAGTCCTGGGTTCAAACATTAAGATCATACGAGCTGAGTAACAAAAACAAGTAATATATATTTTATCTTCAAACAATAACACTATCAATCCGAGTCGACAATCCGAAACACAAAAGGTGGGAATCTATCATAGACAGAGGTGCGTCTTGTGAAATACAAATCCAAATATGATTCCTTGAGATGGGGTCCCGAAAACAATGGTGACTATAAATTTGGAGACTTCGATCTGAGCTTTTTTATTCTTGTAATAATAGGAGCGATGACAACTGTTATATGTTATGAAGGAATATATATACACTTAACATATGCTCACGCTTCAATCCTAGTGGGTTATACAGAGGCAAGTCCACATGCCACCATCAGGTATCAAGATTATCAATCTTATATTTATTGAGAAGAGTATGCAGCTTGCTTTTTCTAATTTATTTTATTTTATTTCGTAGCCCATGCACTGAAACGGTATCTAACATAAATTTTTCGGTCCGGCCGCCGTATGATCGAGATTGAACATAGGTCACACATTAGCAATGTATCTAGATCATATGCAATTCACTCACAGACAAACAAGATTCTATTTAAGAAAGGCGTGTGGATGTGTGTGGGGGTGTGTGTGTGTGTGTATGTGTGTGTGACAGATCGTTCCGGCCATTACACGTGACCCAAATGGACTCTTTTTAATGATTTCATCAAGTTGTTTATAAGAACGTAATCTGAAATCTACCTTACTGTCTAGCTCTAGTGTCTACCACACAGATCTTTTATGTCTACCCCTACATCTAGTTTGTTCATTGACTACCTTAAGAAAGGCAAAAACATTAATAGTTATTACATGGCATTATTGAATCGACTGAGTGAAGAAATAAAGAAAATGCGTCTTCAAATGCAAAAGATAAAAGTGATGTCTTATAAAGACAAAATGCATCGTGTCACAAGTCGATGAAATCGATGGTCAAATGGAACGAATTGCTCTTCGAAGTCCATATCTGGGCCCCAGTGACTCCTGGCTGTTTGCAGATCCCAAAAGAATGCTTCAGGGAAAGTGGTTTAGATCAAATGAAGAAGTGATTGCTGAAGTTGAAGCCCATTTTGAAAGCAAAGACAAATCGTTCAACGAAAAAGTATAAAATATTAAAGGAATTTGACAAAAATAAAGTTGAATTTTGCCTAAAAGTTGTTGTTTGTAGGGTTCCGAACATCTCCGATGAAAAAACGGACACCCTTTTAAGATCACTTATGTGTCTACTACCCCTGTCCGTCTATCTCAGCTTACTTTCTCCGAATCTACTGGACGAAAAATGTTGAAACTTGGTATAAATATAGAGTTTCGACCCAATGACGGACGTAAGGCGTAAATAATCGAATTTCGATTTTGGGGGGAAAATAAAAACGTAAATTTTTTTTCGTGTGCATCATGTAACATATCAAATGAAAGTGCTTGTTATAAGAAATCCAAATATATCTATATATATAAAAATCAAGAACGGCTGAACCGATTTGGCTAATTCTTTTTTTTTGTTTTGTTCTACACACAGGGGTGGTAACTGGTATAGAAGAAAAAAAAAGTTGGAAAATGTTAGTGGTAGTGGTAGGGGTAGGAGTAGAGGTAGGAGTAGGGTAGGAGTAGTGGTAGGGGTAGTGGTAGGTGTAGTGGTAGGGGTTGGAGTATGTGTAGGGGTAGGGGTAGGGGTAGGGGTAGGGGTAGGGGTAGGGGTAGGGGTAGGGGTAGGAGTAGGGGTAGGGTAGGGGTAGGGGTAGGGGTAGGGGTAGTGGTAGAGGTAGGAGTAGGGGTAGAGGTAGGGTAGGGTAGGGGTAGGGGTAGGAGTAGTGCAGGCAAGCCAACGTTTGGGCAGGACAACGTCTGCCGGGTCCGCTAGTTTTTTATAATTTTAAAATGCATAGTATTAATTATTTTAAAGAAAATATACTGAAATTGACCGTCCCCCCCCCCTTATCTCGAAACTACAGAGTCTAAAATTTTGAAAAAAAAATAGGGAATATAGTAGAGCTTTAAAGGAAAACCTAAACGAAAATCCTGTCCGAAAAAATTGTACGAAAAGCATAGCGCGCGAGTCGCCAATTTGGCCAATTATATTAGTTAGGCCCGGGACTTATCGAGTGATGTGTAAGGGTAGGTAAATGTACCCCATATTGAAAGCATATATTTTTAACAAACTGTATGTTTCGAATCAGACATGGTAGAGTCTGTTTATGCGTCACAAATCGAGAAGATCATCGTAGAACCCTACCATTAAGGCATCTGTGTAGTTTAATATTTTTTTTGTGTCAGTTTTGAATACAACCATGACATTAGTCGATTACATATTCTAACAGATCTATGCTCTGTGCTCCCACAGCGACACAGCGTCCACATAAATAAGGCCACAAACTTATCAGATTGGGCGGTCTGACTTAACGTTTTAATAAATAACTCTACAGCACTCTTCCCACTAAAAAAAATCTGAAGAAATTAATAATAATATGAAATAAATCAATAAGAGAATGGAAACATTTCAGAGCGGGCACTCGGGGTTGAATGATTTGTTGTAATGCGCCGTTCGGTGCCGTCTGTTGCCTTCGCTTCTTTATGTTGCGGCTGGAGTCACTTGATACTAGATGTCATTTTGTACGATTATATGTCACGTGCTGAGCTAGTCATAGTAGTCACAGTAGTCACGACTATGTGACTACTGTGACTACGGTGTGACGTCGAATCATTTTTTTAAATTTAATTTTGTATAATTAGGCGCCATTAGCATAAAGATTATAAAATAAAAATATTTTAGTAATAAAGATTACTTACTAAAATATATTTGACAAGCTTTCCGCTCCTACATCCAAACTTACAACCTTAAAAACTTCAACTTCTTATTATATTAGTATAGGTTTAGCATATCTAATTAGAGTTTCTGAGATCTCGAAAAAGAATTCAGTCAATTTAGACACGCGAAAAGTAGTTTAGGGTTCTTTTAAAAAAATCCTCTTAAAATCGTGTTACTACCTACAAAATACTCAGTACCTACGTATTTCTAAATTTAAAAAATACATTACCTAATTCAATTCAGCATTTCTTTTTTACTATTTATTATTTCATATTTTCTTGTGGCTCATAGTCATTCAGGTTTATCTCGCATATTTCACTAATTAAAACCTTTAACATTTTATCACAACAACAATATAAAATATAAATTAAATTAACCTAAGACAATCAACGTGAAAAGTATCAAATCTATCCGATCCTCACAAGAACATAACCACTAGGAATATATCAGTAGATATCTACGAAGGAAGGCCTGTCTAGATCGCGTGGCCCCACCCCTCTATAAACTATACCCATCAATAAAATACTTTGATGCCAGAAAGGATTCCTACCTCGAGGGACTCATGTACACCACACAATGCTAATTTAACTAACTCATATAATGCATCTTTTTTCATGAACTTATCTTAAAAATTCATGTAAATATATTAATTTGATTCCTAAAGCAAACGATATCATAAATATCATAAATAGTATTTTAAAATTTTATTTTTTCTAAACATTACACGCATTTCGTGTGGCCTAGTATTTTCACCAACATCTAAATCTTATTTATTTGTTGCATAATTTTTATATCTGCTGAAAATAATTCCTAAATCATAATGTTCTAGAAAAATATGTATTTAAAAAGATGGTTGGTATGTATGTACTTGCATAAATATCTTGTTTTTTTACAAACACACTGCAAGAACACTGCCTGAATCGTTATGCTTTCTAGCATCAAATATAAGGTCACAATTTTAGATTTTCCCACCCAGGGTTATACTTATATACTTTCACGCCTGAAACCCATCATCGAGCATCTTCAAGGTATAGCCTATTATGCAACCCATTCTTTATTAAAGATAATTTCACCATCTTGATTTGAATTTCAGGCTTGTTTTTCAGATATTTTCCACCTACAAGTGGGAATAGCAATAGTAATTAATCAGGTAATATAAAATTAGCTTACGTCTTACCAATGGCCGATACTAAATCCATCGCAGATAATATCTTTACAAATGAACAAAACGAATGCGCACGATTGCTTTGCTAATGATAATGTGCGTCCGCGCAGACAATTAAGTTCCATTCGGACGGGGCCGGACCCGTCATGTTGATTTGTGATTGATATTATATATGTACTGCATATCGATGTGGTTTAAAATGCACCTTTCAAACTTATTCACTACAATTTAAGCCTTAAGCTATAAGCATTCAGTTCAAATTTATTCATACAATGTAATCTTATATAACTAACCGATAACAAAAAGATTACAAAGCATTTTAAGTTTTATTGAATAGAGTATAAGGTGTATATTAAAATTAAAAAGTTTTCGTAGCGTGTAGTAATCGATCGTAGATCATAGTAAGTAGTTTTCTGGTAGGCGATGCCGCGGCTCACACCAATGGTTTATAGAGGTTCGGTTTTGTTTTCCTGTTTTAAGGTTTCATTTAATTTATTAAATTACGAATCTGATAATAATTTTTGATTTGGAATGAATCAATTTTACCTGTAAAATTATGTCCCTGAAGATAAGAAAGGGAAAATCGCATGTGGAACATATTTTCATAAAGACTGGAATTTATAATTTAAATTTAAATATTTAGAAGAAAAATTTGGATCCAACCAAAGAAATTTCAAGTTCCTGAAACCGTGTCCGACAAACCAAACTTTGCTTTTCATCTAAATATTCCTCGAAAGAACTGGCCATTCGTTAGGTATAGCTTCACAAATACCATCGGCTAAAAGAGGGTGACTTCGTCTTATAATAGAAGAAAAAAGTCATTATAAAAATGAATTTAACTACGGAACCACAATTAGTTTCTATTGAACATCTTACGCCATATTATTTATTTGATGGAAATATGTTGGGTCTAAAATTGATCATATATTAAGGCGCCATCTTGACTTATTGATTTTGTAAAGTCTGTCAACAAAATATTAAATATGGTTGTGTGGGAGTTCCTATTTTCGAATCCTACAATTATGTTACACGATTATGGGAAATTTATGATTAGTTTTTTTTGCTAATGGCTCATATTTCAAAAAATTACGAATATTAGATTTTTATTAATTCAACAGACCATTTATAGACACAGTATTTCTCGCATTGTCCACATTTAGCAAGTTGTCAAGGATAGATGGAAATTCTTTCACTGCACTTCATGGGACTGCTTAACTGAAAATGTCCCATCTCGCAACCCTACCCAGTTAATTAGTAAATGTACTTTATAATAATTGACTACTAGCTTTCCGCCTCGGCATTGCCCGTGAAGTTGATATCACTGTTCACTTGATCCCTTTAACAAAGCCATAAGGGACTGTGGTGGCACATCGCGTTGATAGATGTCGCATCCTTACTGTCTCACAATATTTAAATTGAAACCTGTATCGCGCTATTGAAAATATTTAATAGATTGGCATATATACTCACAGTCATTGGATTGGATTATTATTCTATAGGACAATAATTATTTTTTATCTAAAGGTGCCCACTCATTCGTCCAATCGCCGGCGCGCCGCCATACAGTCCACCGACATCGACCAAAGACTGGTCCAATTCTTGTATTATATGGCCCACTATCCGTTTTCCGTGTTTTCCGGCACACACACACACATCCACACGCCTTTGTTTAATCGAATATTGTGTGTTTGTGTGGGTGAGTGAATTGCATGTGATCTAGATCGTATGATTTACATTGCTAATGTGTGGCCTGTGTAAAAAGCATAATCATAATATAGTACCCAAGTACCCAACATTTTTTATACATCACAAGTTGCCTTATGGCTTCCGGAAATGTGTTAACGGTTCTAGACACCAGCGGAAGACCAAGGCGAAAACTTCAGAATCAAAAAATCTGGCTCAAAGCAAAATATGAATGCTACGCTAGAGAAAGTAATGATTCCAAAATTAGAAAGCATACCATCCAATACCATTATAGTACCCAACAATTAAAGGCCCCAATCGTCACGTCACTCTAGTAAAGCCTTCCCAATGATTTAGTGGTGAAGGGACCTCCCTTATAGTTATTTATTGTACACTTAATTACTAACTTTCGATGGCCGGGCTGCGGTCGCGTAAATCAGTCAAAAGAGGAACTTGAGATGAGAGGAAGTGTGGGGACATGTTAGTATCATCTACCTACATTATTAGACCCTGACATGTAGAGTGTTTGCAGATGAGTGGTTAAAGAATTGGTCAAATGAGTAAATCGATAATTATATTATATAGCGAAAATAGCCGGCCAGAAACGCGCAGTCAGAAATGTCTGACCCAGCAATTGGAATCCAGTAGGTACACGAATTCCTGCCAGCACATTCTCTGGTCAAGCATTCTCAGGCCGGGCAATCCATGGCCGGCCTTTTGTGCGGAGAGCATGTCGTGAACCCATAACATTTTCTCCTACCAAAAATCACTCAACACGCTAGAAGTGTTTACTTAAAACAGTTAATCCCGGCAAATAGAGGTATTTTTCTATTCGTTTACACACGACTGAAATTGTGGGCAAAAGTTATTGTAAGGTTAAGTAATGTTAAATAGTCTTTCAAAATTCCTGAAAAAATACTGTAGGTACTCTTAATAAAAAATAAATGGTAACATTTTCGAAAAATACAAACACATCGGTCACAATTCCCCGCTACATCGCAAGGGTTGTATTAGGAATACAATTCACCCCCTTGGGTAGGTACCGTGATGTTAAATAGCCTAAAAGAATTGAGCTATCAAATGCAAAAATAATTTTTCAAATCGGTCCAATAGTTTTTGAGTCTATAGAATACGAACAAACATATATTAGATCTGACAAGGTAACCTCAAAAATCATAATCGACTAACAAAGACTTCCGCTGGGTACCCTGGGACTGCTAAGAATAATATTTAGCAAGTAAGTTCTTCAAAGCTAGATCTTGAGTTAATATAGTAATTAAGAATGTTTCAAAGTATGGGTAGCTTCGGACCCCACTGACAGAATCAGCGGACGTTTAAATGTGCCATAAATCCTTCAGCACCCACCCACCTATCTCATGGGGCGTCACTATAGCAACGCTGTTTGTTTTGCACTTTTGTACAATTATATGTTAGTAAGCTAAGAGTTTAGATCACGAGTAGTACCGCGGGCTAACTCTCTATAGGTGAACGAATAACATTTAATGTAAGTTAGGTCTCATTGTTGTAATGTAATGTAGAATACGAATTACTGAACGAACATTATTCATATATTATATATTATATACCACTTCTGATGAAGAAAAAAAACCTCGTTCAAAACCAAAATGTGCTTTCGGAAAGCAAATGCACAAGTCACTATAAAAAAATACCCAAATCGCTTCAAGTGTGCTTATAAAATTTGAAGAGTTCTTGATTTCTCCAGGATCCCATCATCAACTCCTGACCTGATGACCATGGGACCATCTGCAAATAAAAAAAAATTCAGTCAAGGCGTCTTAAAAAATTCCGACGAATTGTAAACCTCCTCTTTTTTTTGAAGTTCGGGTAATAATTAGTTACAAAATATCCATCAACTAAGTAAACGAGGAAAACTGTCTTCCGCTGGGTACCCCGGGGTGGGTTTCCTGAAGTTGTAACTTAACGGCAACCCTTCAAGTTAAAAAGAATTGGAAAAAATGATATTGTTATGAAAAATTTTGTTTTATATCATCAGAAATTTATTGAGGTATGGGCCTGGAATACAGTGCATCTGAATTAAATTACAAGTCATAATTTTGGAACTCGATTAAACATTAAACTGTCAAATACTTTTTTGAGATAGTATATCCGTTTATATGAATGTAGGCTAGAGACAGTATGTATTTAAGAAGAGAAGTTGAAATCAAAGTTACAACATTAAATTCAATTTCAAAATACATTAGCAGTGAACACCGCCAATTACAGAAATAAAAGCAGATTATAAAATTCGCTTTCCCAGTAGTGCAATGAAAGAAACTGCTCCGATTCTGCTCATCAAAGATAAACAAATTGGCCATAAAATAACAAAATATTGATCCGATTTTCGACCTCCCTCTCTCTTAATGCGCTATGGCCAATGGCCATATTAAGTTAATATTAACTGTACACAATCGTATCGATAAACACTCACTGTTAAAAGCTACTTCGAAGGTTTCGGTAAAATCCGCTATGTATGAAAATATGAATTACCAAGTGACGTATTTCCATTGTCATGCGAGAAATGAATGTTTAAAAGTAAAAAAATTGCATTGCATGCATTTACATTATAAGTAGGTATATCATCAGAAACAAAATACCTTTAAATTGACTATTTAACCTAAAGTAAAACTCGCACGCTGAGGATTCCGTACTATTTTTCGGGAATTTCGTTTATATTTTCATGTAAACTAAAGCAATACAAATATATTTGTTTCATAATTTTAAATGCATAGTTTAAATTAGATTAAAGAAAATATACGAAAATTGACCGTCCCCTCCTCTCTCTCCCAAACTACCGAGTATAAAATTTTGAAAAAAATAGGGAATATAGGGCTTTATAGGAAAATCTAAATAAAAATCTTATCTTAAAGTTCTGACCGAAAAAATGGTACGGAATCCTTAGCGCGCGAGTCGTACTCGCAACTTGGCCATTACTTTTTTTTGTGTATTTCCAATGCTCTTTTTATTTAATTGAGGCACCTGACGGCGCCTGTCTGTGAGCGCATTGTCTCTGATGCATTCAGAGATAGATCCCGGCGGTTGCTAGCCACACCACTTTAGCTTAAACACTCTGAAGGGCCTCTATGTGTTGGACCTATACAAGCCTTACAAAGGACCGAGCATTATGCCCGTGAATTTAGAGTTATATACCTCATAACGTGAGCAGGTAAAGTTAAAATTGTAGTTTATGATACGGTCACAATAGGGGTCATTGAAACACAAGTGGAATTTTTAATAGCATCCACAGAGTGTTTTAAATCCAAGTTATGTGCCCGTTCATACACTACTTTATCTAATCACATGCAATAGTACAAAACAAATTGAACCAAGATATTTTTCTTAATCGACAAATTGGCGGCAAACCGCGGTTACCTACCTACTGCGCATGCGCGTTAATAACTGTCAAGTGACTCGGACATGCGCGTGTTCATATTTTTATAGAGTTTAATGTGGCTGTATAAGACAAACCCTCTGCCCTTTCTGCATTTTAAAAAAAACATTACGATATCCTTTTTGTATGATAACATCGGTACTGTAATACAATACAGTATCGAAGTTTGACATATTACAGACGCGTGTATATAAAACATATCATTATGAAGTATAATTCGATTTTGTAATAGAGACTTTACGATATAAGAGTAGATAAAAACTATAATAACATTTTGATTGATATTGACGTGCGACAATGGAAACGTGTAATGTCAAAAGTTCGTGACCATCCAAGAGTATCATTTTAAAAATCGTTAAATCTTTATTGTGCGAGATATTAAGTTTAAAGGAACGGAATGTAAAGATCTTTAAGTTGCCACCTTTATTCGACCTGAAGTCATATAGAGCCGCCGTCAGCACGATTTCAACAAGTGAATTAAATTGTTGAAAAATTAACTTTGTCTCATCTTTGGATGGATATTGCATCTGTTGGACCTTTTACCGTTTAACTGGGTTAATTTAGATTACAGAGGTTGAGCACTGCTAATGGTGTTTGTTTATTTACTTGAGAGTGAAGATGGTTATCTGTTTTGTCACATAACGTTTTGAAAGGTGAACAATATTTTTATTCAGTCACTTTATTTTAATTTCGAAGATGTACTTTCATATCGCGATTTTATTTAAAATACTACATAATTTACACTCAGTTTGCTTGTCATTAACTCATCAAAGTGTGATTTTGGTTTTATTAATTTAATGGAATTCTGAAAATAGCCAGATATTGAATCCGAGGGGCCCGAGTTCAAATCTCACGCATGGCAAAAATGCTAAGCATCAATTTTTTTTAATAATACGTGTTTTTAAAATAACAAATACTACTTACGTCTGTTAAAGAAGTGGACATTGTTACTGCCATGGCGTCAATGGTGCCGTTGCTGTGTTGTGTCAATTTTAAAAGTGACAGTTCTAATGTGTAAACTTTGAAATCTTAAACTTTTTCGGAAGAGTAATCGAAACTGAACCGTCACGCTCGGGTCGGTTGGTGACGCTGACTTGGCTCAAGTTGTCATGAGAACGTTTGTTTTATTATATTTTTTAATTATCCTTTATCGTGTTTATATATCGGGTTATATCACTAAATGTGGACACTGCCACGATAAAGAATAATGTAGGTTTACATTTTCGAGGAGTTTTTGACGAGATAAATTGTAACAGTAGCCTTAGTATGTAACAACGAAGTGTACAAAATGTGTCCAAATTAAACAACATTTAAGTAAAGAAAGACTACATAAATACATCCCGGTTGCTGCACAAAGATTTATAGCTGCCAAAACTCCGAAACATGCTAAAAGTTAGAAGAAAAACGTCCGACTCTATCCAAAAAAGGCGAGGACAATTAAAAACAATGTTTGTAGCGGAAAGTTGAGTGCCGTTTGTCAGGGTGATATAATGTGAGTGAGGCCCGTACTTCTTGGGAAATAAGTAAACATCTTCCATTATTGCCGACGTCTCTTCAGTGATTTACTATGGAGACTGGACTGTCTGTGATGTTATTGTGTAACTAGCAACTAGCAACCGGTTGTTATAGACCCTAGCGCTCCAAGCGAGCAACCGGGGAATTCAAATTCGTAATAAGAGACTGCACTCTTACTTTGTGGACCTGAGTTCTTCAAAAAACAAATAATCCCAATTTTAGTTTCAGAGACAAATAAATATACGCTAGGTTACATTAGATCTATCTATCTATCATCACACCTTTTATCCCAAGAGGGCTAGGCAGAGACAAGCGAATGTCATTTGCTACGATCCTGACATACCTCTTTCGCTTCTTTTATATTCATCATACCTTTCATACATGCTCGGCGATTGTGTGTACTTGTAATATTGCCTTCGATCAATAAATTACACCTAGCTCGTCCTCTGCCAGCATTACCTTTCACTTCAGCCATATAAACCTTTTTAGTCCATTAGAATAGAATACAAAGCAATTTGCAATTGGTTGCTATGGCTATCGTATGGTTGTCACGCAACTGGTTGTTGGTTGGTAATTTACGATTTCTAGCTGTTATGCCCGCCGGTGTCGTCTGCTCTGAATTAGTGCTTGCCCCTTGTGTTTTATTCGCGGAGGGACAGACAGATAGATTCTGTTTTTTTGAGGTTCACTTCACACTGTAATGGAGTTTGGGAACTGTGACCCTCGACGCGTTTGGGTATAATATGCTTCTATAGTTAGAGGTTGAACTTGAAACGGGAGGATTTGGATTCAAACCGTACCAAAAAAAAATTAGCACCAATTTATTTTAGAAAAAGTTTGCACTTCTGAAAATTATAAATACTAATATGAAGCAGATATATGCTTGCCACCTGTTACATTTTATATGGACAACTATAAGGTTTAAAATCTATCAGATAACTTAATTATTTTAGTTTTTTTTAGCTAGGTGCAAATAAAAAAGTTGTTATGATAATGATTTTTATAAAAAATAATTTGGTTTATCATTTTTATTAAAATACTAGGGACCCTGTCCCCGGCTTCGAACAGGTTCAATATATGTTTATAACAATTTGAATACAGACCTACATACTTAAACATACATAGAGAAGATTGACTTTTTTGTAAATCTATTTATTCTACACAATTATTTCCTACATCGTTATATCTCTGACGGATGAGACAACAGGTACCTACGCCATGAAAACTCGGACTTGATTCACTTATACTGTAAATGCTGAGCTCCTAAACATGATAGATCCATATTTAATACTCGTAAGTCTTTCTGGTGAATCTACCTGTCTAATAGTGAAAAACGCAACAAAATTCGTTTAGAGTAGTTTGTTTTATAATATGTATGTAGTGTGTTGATTAACTTTTTATGACATAAGAATTTATCCTGAAAGATTTCAGGGATATAAAGTAGCCTATGTCACTATCTTGCACTGTTTTGTCAAAACAAACAAACACACGCTCGCATTTATAATGCCTATTATTTATTCCAGCGTCCCTATTCTCTTTGTTTTTTAAAACCTATCTCTAATATCGATGGCATATCGTTCTACATTGAAACCACATCCTAAACTTTCGTGTCATACAGAAAACAATAGTAAAAAACCGGTCAAGTGCGAGTCGGGCTCGCGCACGAAGGGACGCGTACCCGAGCCCCCTTAAATATTAATTTTGTTCTGTTTTTTAGTATTTGTTGTTGCAACAGAAATACATCATCTGTGAAAATTTCAACTGTCTACCCCTAAAAACGATATAGACATTTTGACAGAGGCTTAGTGAATAATAAAACCATAGATATAGTCTATCAATTGGATTCCTTTGCAACTAAGTAGCTTCTTTGTCTAGGATTATAACTGGGTCAGAATTGTGACATTCTTGACGAAGCAGTAATCTCTTATAAAGCCTATAAACCTAATCCCGGGTCATAACTCAGGGAGTCAGGTTGTTTTATGACTGTCTTGACAGATTGACATCTCAAAACATGACTTTACTGCGTCTGCGCAACGTAGCCTGTTTAAACACTTGATAAGGAGACAATATAAAAAAATTGATAACGTTGACAGAATTTTGTATTATCCTAACCTATATTTAAAAGGTGCTTTGGAACTTGGAACACAACTAGATTGTTTGAAAATTTACAGAGCTTATGTAAATGGAAAGGCTTTCATATTATGAATAGTTGTTTGAAACTTTGATGACTCCCCATCAAATATTTATGAGTTTTTATAAATGACCATACTATTTTTGATCAATACGTCATGCATTGATGCATGTATATTTCTAATGCGTCCATTTTAGGATTCCGTACCCAAAGGGTGCAAACGGAAACCCTACTACTAGGCTCCGCTGCCCGTCCTTACGTCCGTCTGTCACAGGGCTGTATCTTTTTTTTTTTTATGGCAATCGTTCACTTAGGAACATTTATGCCAGTGTCACGTTGTCACAGGGCTGTATCTTTTGAATCGTAATATAACAACAAATAATAATAATGAAATACAGTTAAAAATAAATTTTGTAGATAATTTTATTCTACACAATTCTTTCCTATACCATTTTTTTATATCTCTGATGGATTAGACAGCATACGCCAAGAAAACTTGCTGAGGCTAACTTTTTTCATTTATACTGTTTTTTATTTTTCACTTATACTATTAATACTCAGCTCCTAAACATGATAGCTCTATGTTTAATACCTTCCTCGTAAATCAAGCTATCTAATAGTGAAAATCACAACAAAATTTGTTCAGTAGTTTTTGCGTTAAAAGCGCACAAACAGAGTTTTTGGGATATCGATTGTATAGTAATTTAATTAATATACAAAGTAGGTACAATTTAAAATGTAAATTGTTGTCCTCAGACTTTCGCAATGAAACTTGACAAATTTATCGGTTCAGATACATTTTTTCCGAGGTGCACGAGATTGGTTGACGATCGTAAAAGTCAGTACGAAATAATAAATAACAATTTAGAGATAATGAATTTTGTTGTTTTGATAAGAAGGCAATAAAAAGGACGGCTCGATCTCCATTTTTATTTGTTCAATATGGTGGCGAAAATTGTTTATATGGACAGGATTCTAAATGGTCATGATTTTAATAATCATAATTAAATATCATTTAAAGATCCATTTCATGATAATGATAATGTCAGGTAAATGTAATTGTCTCTGCAAAGTGCCTATCCCTCATGGTATAAAATGGCGTAATGATAGATAGATAGGTGGATCTAAACAAGTAAAAATGCTTATAAAATTAGGTAAGTACATAACAACTTTTAATGAAGAAAAAAAACCTCATTCAAAAACAAAATTTGCTTTACGAATACAAATGCACAAGTCACTATAAAAAAAAATCCCAAATCGCTTCAAGTGTGCCTATAAAATGTGAAGAGTTCTCGATTTCCCCAGGATCCCATCATCTGATGACCATGGGACCACCTGGAAAGTATACCCTTTCAAACAAAAAAAATCCAAATCGGTCCAGCGTCTTCAAGTAATCGGGGAACATACATAGGTATAAAAAAAGATTCCGACGAATTGAGAACCTCCGCTTTCTTTTGAAGTGCGGTTAAAAATACAGTATAAATCATTAACTTCCTACCAAGAGATGTCGCCACCTATATCTAAAATCCCATTCCAATAAGTTTTAAAAATATTAAGTATATGAGACTTTTGACCTCAGGGTTTCTAACGAATGAACTGAATTGTTATAAATATTTAAATAATGAATAAAAACAGGGCAAATTAATAATTACATTTAAAAATCAATATTCAATTAATTATGTATCTTGGTAAAAAAAGGAAAGGTATAAAAATGTGATTTGCATAATTTGTTTTAACCGACTTCTTGTGCTTTGAAGGGCACGATTGGTGCATATATAGAGTTTGATGACCCAATCACGAACGTATAGCGTAAATAATCGAATTTCGATTTTGGGGGCAAAATTTAAAAGAAAAAAAAAATGTTTCAAGTGTATACATGTGTGACATATCAAATGAAAGGGCTCGTTATAATACAATACAATAATTAATACAGTTATCATTTTAAAATGCATAGTTTAAATAGAGTATGCAAAAATTTACTGGGAACCGCCCGAACTCCGAAACTAAGTACTAAGGCCATTATTCATAAAGGTATTTTAGCAACGTTTTTGTGAAAATGTGTTTTGTTTCTTTCTATTATTAGTAAAGACAGGTTTGTTAGAGAGTGACAAAACATATTTTAACTAAAACGCTTCTCAAATGTGTTTATGAATATGGCCATAAGTCTATAATTTTAGAGCCTTTCTTAGAGTTGACAGGAAAACCTAAACGAAAATCCTGTCTTAAACTTTAAAGTTTTTGGCCAATTTTTTTTTCCATAAATAAAGATTGTTTCACTTGCCGTCCCGTCTCATTATTCGAAGGGCAACTTACACATGACGAAATGTTCGACAATCAAAAACTCGTATCAAGCCAATCGTAAACATTTTATACGGTACAACGAATGTTAAAGGCCCACACTAAATTCGCGACTTCACTGCGCACTCTGATATCTTATGGAGTGTAATGTCACTTTTTTTTATTGTCAACTGAAGGGGTGACCAGAGACGGAAAGTGTGACAAAGATTAATAAACATAAATATGGATGCGGTATTTTATAATAGAGAAGAATAGTAGGTAGTTTACGCTGGTTTGGACACGTTGAAAGAATGAAGGATGAAAGATTGACTAAAAATATTATATGGCTGAAGTCAAAGTAAATGCTTAAACGAACTAGGTGGACTTTTATTGAACATACAAAAAATGCATTGATCGATGTAAATATTAAAAGTACACAGAGTAAGTAGAGCATGTATGAAAGGTATGATGAATATAAAAGAAGCGAAAAAGGTAAGGATAGTAACAAATGGCACTCGATTGTATCTGCCTACCCCTCTTGGGATGAAAGTCGTGATGATAGATAGAAAGATTAATTACTAACTGTTCGCCCCGGCTTCGCCTGTGGGTCCCATACTAATTTTCATCCCCTATTATACCCCCTTAGGGAATGGATTTAAAAAATGTATCCTATGCTCTTCCCTAGGGTTCAAGCTTAAGGTGCCCACCCATTCGTCCAATCTCCGGCACGCCGCCGTACGGTCCACCGAAACTGACCACAGATTCGTCCAATGGGCCGGAATGGGAAATTTTCGGTGCGATGGCGGACCAATGTGTGGCCTACTTAACTCTTGATACGGAGTAAACTTCATCACAATCGGTTCAGTGGTTTACCCGTGAAAGCGTAAGAGACAGACAGAGTTACTTTCGCATTTATAATATTAGTAAATATGAATAAGGTTTGTGAAATTGAACTAAGTTTAGGAAAATATAGCCTAAGTTATTAGTTCCTAAGATGTAGCAGCGTGACAATGTCCACAAAATGGCAAGTCTATTTTTCTGTAATTGTTTTCAGAAGAGGTGACTGCGGACGCCGCTAGTAGCATTTATTCGAGCAAACTCTAGTATTTAGTAAATGAACATAGATACCTAAAATATATTTTGGATAAGCGTCGGTGGTCGAGTGGGAAAGACAAAAATCTATGTCCATTATCCGACAAACCGTACAAAGAGGCTTTTCTATCTACATACCTCAACAGAGATGGCCATTGCACTTGTTAGGTTCAGCAACGGTTCCCGGGAGCTGTGAGGTAAACCGTGAAGTAGAAAAAAAATGACCTTTATAGTAAGTTTCGTACATCCTTGTAATATGAAATGATAGTTAGAGATCCGTTTGCGAATAAAAAGATGGACATTGTCTCTCGGATGGACGGACAACATCAAAGTTAACGAGCCACTCTTTATACTTTATAGTAATAGGTGCATGTGAGAGAAAGCAAAACAAAACTATAAAGACTATATTATGTTCCATAAAATATATGATATATTTTATATTTTGTTTACATGTGCATTGTGCAAGGAACCAAGCCAAAGACAAAATGTTCAACATTTAACTGATAACGAAGTATTTTTTATGTTAATGCCAATTAATAATTTGTACGAAAAAAGGAGTTTCATACCAAAAAATACCGTAACTTGGTAACTACATATTAATTTCGTATGAATGTAATTTTCGATATACACTTACATAAATTAACTTTACATCATCCAATGACAATTCCTTGATAATACATAAATTTGGTCCTTCGCGCCGGATTTAAAATTGTCAATTATATTTTGTGTTTGTATTTTTATATAAATACAACGAATACTATTTATAATTATAAAGACACGCATTATAAATTTTATATATAATATATTTATATGTAAGGGGCAGTTTAAATTTTAATGTTGGTCAAATATAAATACTAGTGCATTGCTAAATGTTTCACACATGATATATTGTAAGTAAATAATACAATATTTCATACTCAAACCATTTAACATACTTGACACACGTTCCCAATGTCTTCCGAGTTTATTCAAGAAATTCGGATTGGTTAAAAAACATTTTGATAAAGTACAAACCGAACGCCAAAAAATTTGGCTATGCCTCTCTCCAGCCTTCCAACTATAACTGTGCAAAAAATACACGTCGATCCATAAACAAACAAACAAATACACTTTCGCATTATTATTAGTTAGGGTAGGGTAAAGATTCGTATTTCAAATCAGATATTTGTTCAGACACATATTAACCTAATGCAACCACCAGTCAGTAAAAAATGCACACAATTAGAATGGTTGAATTGAGAATCCTAAAATCTATGATAAAATTTTGAATCTCTATATATTATTTCTCAAGGGTGTTTTTTGGTCCGTACGAAGCCTTAATACTTCATCAAAATTAATGTTTGATACGCCATTATACAAATACAAATTATTTATGTATGTTTTAAAAGACGCCACTTGAACTAAAACGGTGCAAAGTTTTATTTTACTTATTTCTCTCCGTTCATATTGAGATTAATTATATCTGGTTTAAATAATTATAACTACCTTTTGGTTGAATTTTGGGATATGATGAAATAAGTGTAGATGTGTTGTCTATAGAATGTCGTAAACGGTACAATGGAGTCGCGCACCGTCCACTTCTCGTCCAGCCTGCACCCAAAAGATAGTGTCCGATGATTTAAGGTTCAACTTTTGACACAAGTAAGCTTTCGGAGTACTACTCGCGTCTATAAATTATGCCTCCCGAACTAATATCATGTTTTGGTCGTGCGCGATAAAGGGCACAGTAGTAGGTTCATATTTCAAGTTTTGTTTGTGCTTCAGTACTCTTGAGGACGGGCTGGGATCAGAATGATTTGTGTCCAAGTCTTAGACCTTTTTATTTGAGGGCTATTGTACATTTTATATCCTACGATTTTAAGAGCGTGTTGCGAATTGAGCTATTTTGAGGACAATCATGTATGTTGATTTATTTGGCGTTTATGTCAGTACATTGAAAAGTTTGTGGCGGCACATTGCGTCGATAGATGTCGCATCCTTACTGTCTCACAATATTTAAATTGAAACCTGTATCGCGCTATTGAAAATATTTAATAGATTGGCATAGGTAGCGACACGCGTTGGTTGAGCTATTTTGAGGACAATCATGTATGTTGATTTATTTGGCGTTTATGTCAGTACATTGAAAAGTTTGTGGCGGCACATTGCGTCGATAGATGTCGCATCCTTACTGTCTCACAATATTTAAATTGAAACCTGTATCGCGCTATTGAAAATATTTAATAGATTGGCATAGGTAGCGACACGCGTTGGGGTGTATCCCCTTTTACTCACATTTTTATGAGTTCAAGAAAATATTCATTTTAAAACTTATTCTCTTCTACGTTCATCAATATTAATGGTACGGTAGACTTGATTCAAAATTAAAAAAAATTAATCAATTCTGGAGTATGATCTACCATTTATTCGCAAAATTCGTATAATCCCGTAATTTCAATAAATAAGTCCAAATTTATTCAATAATGCTGACAGAAGCAATTTTCAATATGACAGTAACGTTTGTTTGAGTCATATGGTTTGAGGCAAAGAAAAGAGTGGGCATTGGGTAACGTTTGTTTGAGCCATGAACTCCAAATACAGGTCGTTTTATATAATTATCCAATTCATTTAATTACCTAAATAATTCAAGTTTAAAAGCATCTATGTAATACGCACCAAGATTATCATTTAAATATTCTATAAATAAATGTTGTAGTTACAAGTCTCAAGCAAAATTAACCACGGATCTCATTAACCTCTACATTAAACCACTGGTTATCGCAATGTTAACTTTAATTAAAACTAAACTTAGATTAAATTAAATTTGAATTCATAACCTTACATTTAGTTATGGGATCTTGATTGGATATTGTTAAGGTTTGAGATCGTATAGCCACTGTATTTATAAATATACTTTGGAATCTGTAAATCATGAATTAAGTAAGAAAATTCAATTCTTATCTCTATCTGTCTATCATCACGCCTTTTATCCCAAGAGGGGTAGGCAGATACAATCGAATGTCATTTGCTACGATCCTGACATACCTCTTTCGCTTCTTTTATATTCATCATACCTTACATACATGCTCGGCGATTGTGTGTACTTTTAATATTGCCATCGATTAATTTTTCATATGTTCAATAAAAGTACACATAGGTCGTCCTCTGCCAGCATTTCCTTTCACTTCAGCCATATAAACCTTTTGAGTCAATCTTTCATCCTTCATTCTTTCAACGTGTTCAAACCAGCGTAAACTTCTTTTCCTTATTTTAGTCAGAACATCATCAGCGGTCAATACGTTTTATCACAAATTGTACGTAAATAACGCATTTCCACTGCATTTATCTTACTTTCATGCTTCTTATTCCATACCCAAGTCTCGCTTCCATAAGTGTGTAAGTAAGGTATACCTATTGTTTTAATACTCATTTATTTGTGTTTTATCATAGAAAGTTGCACATACTATATTTTAATTATTTATCGTGGTATGAGGAATCTTAACCAAAATGCACAGTTTATTTTATTCCATTGATACTTTATTCCCACGAAGTTACTTGTTTTAAGTTATGAAAATACTGATCAATTTAAACTAAAATATTATGGCTAATGATATTATGTCACAGCCTGAGTAGAATCGCTAGCAAAACCTAGTCCATAACGGTTTTCGTGGTAGGAAATGTTTAACAAAATGTTCTCAGTATATTAATATTTCAAAAGGCGGGTGAACATAAATCTGGTGGACAGTGATGTACCTTTGATGTGTCTAATTGATGCTTGAGACATGTGCTGACTGATTAATAACTACTGAAATAGATATAAACCGTCTAGCGGTGGACAGTCGGGATTGAAGTGACGCTTAGAGTTCCGTAGTTAAATGTTCAAACTGAACCATTCAAAAGATCAAATCTACATACTGATTTTTTTTTATTTATCTCGTCGGATTTAGATATTGACCGCATCCGGAACGATGTTATTAGAGAAGAATACGGAGTGAAAGATGATGTTGTGACTAAAATGAAGGAAAGTAGTTAAGAAAAGATTGGCTAAAAATGTTTATATGGCTGATGTGAAAGGAAATGCAGGCATAGGTCGACCTAGGTGTATCTACTGTTATTGAACATATAAAAATACATTGATCGATAGAAATATTAAAAGCACACACAATCGCCGAGCATGCATGAAAGGTATGATTAATATAAAAGAGGTATGTCAGGATCGTAACAAATGGCATTCGATTGTCTCTGCCTACCCCTTATGGGATAAAAAACGTGATTATTTTTTTTTTTATTATTTTTTTAAATTTATGTTTATTTCTGTAGACGGGAAGGGAAGGGAAAGTAGCTCGAAATATTATAATTATTAACCTGCTGAAACTGTGGGAAAATTGCTAATATTAGGATAGGTACATAGATTTCAAAAGTTTCCGTTTTTAATCTAGTCTTAACGACTGTACCAAAAAAGATCCCAAAGATTCTCTATACCTAAGAAAAACAATAATATATGAAACATTATGTTTCCATCGTTATACAAAGAGCAGTAAATATATTTATAACGCCATTGACAAAACACAAATCGCAAACATAATGACCATATCAAATACGAAAGCCTTCATTTAAAATCAAATTGCAACTTTAACTCTAATGCTATAAAGTGCAAATTTCATGGATATAGGATTCAAAGACATGTAATGCATGTACAAGAGCTTGGACTTGAAAAAATGAATGTCATAAATAAATTCCAAATGAAAAATACGAGATAGATATTGCTCGGCCCCCTGATTACTTATTCAGGATATGCGTAGGTAATCCCTAACTTGGGAAGGGATGTGGGCTCGGCAAGTGTGGAAGAGGATTTTAGTAATTTAAATAAAATTATTGTTCTTGAATTAAACTTAATAAGTTACGATCATAAGGTTAAGAACTAGGTATATTTTGGCGTCAAGGTTAGTATTATATTAATATACTTATTAGGTGTAGTATTCCAAACTCAATGGTGGCGATGGTTTTTTTCAAACAATAATCGGAAGTTATCTAACAAATCCGAAATATAGCACATACAAATTATAATGAGTATTAAAATAAAGTTATAAACTATTGAAAGCTTCAATTCAATTCACATTATGATTAGTAAAAGTCTCCGGCGCATGTCTGTCTATATGACTGCACCATGCTAATCTCGAAAAATGTTTACTGGTCACAATTTATGATGACGCTCTAACCGAGCTCCGAATCCATCTAAATTGCAAGTAGTCCACATAAAAGGATATCCCCAAATTGGGTAAGTGCAGCTCATAATATCTATTTAGGGCTTAGGTTGTAGTTAAATTGTTTTAGATTAGTACACCTAGTCTACCTAGCACTAATTGCTACTTAACTATCGCTTCTTTGCTTATTTGACACCTAGTTTGTACATGCTGCTGCATGGAATAAATACTTGCTATTGTGCTTGCCCTCACAAGTGTGCTGTGCAGGAGTCTCTGTGCATGACCTGTCTGTGATGCCTGTGCTCCTTGCATTACAGGGAAAGATGTTTGGACTCAACATCTACTACATGTAATATAACTTTGTGATCCATTTGGTTGTTTTCTTTTACACCCAATTGAGGTTAAAAACAACCAAAATGTTACACAAACTAACACTATATGGAAAGTAATTGTGTAGAATACACATTCATTCTACATACCTAATTATATGCCATTTTTTACAAATTCACTGTCGTGTTTTTCTGCTAAATTGTACTCACGTGAAGCAGTTCAAATATTTAAATGTAAATATGAACAATTTAACATAAAAAATCCGTCTCCACATAAGTAGAGCTCTTTATAAAAGTTGATAAAAGTACTAAATAGTAATGTTTATAGGACATAAAGTGTCGGTCCGGCCGCCACTGAGGTAATGTCGATAAAAAACATCGATAAATATATCAAAAAGTCTTTTTTGTATGTGATTCGATCAGTTTTTAAGAGATTCTTATTGGCCAGTGTAATATCAACCTAAGATTTACTGTTTTCGAGAATGTGTAGGCGACTTTATGATAAGTATAACGTTCTGTTTATTTCTGTACTTGAATCACACTCCATATTTTCTTGTCATAATTAAATGTGTTACAAATGTTGTGAACTAAATTGTATTATTATCAACAATTATGTATGATTCATCATAATCAAGACAGGCTTTTTGCCACTGCCTACCCCAGGCTACCTAGCTTTTTCTTGAAATATTATTTTTTGTGAAAAAAAATGTCACTTAATCTTAAAATACTTCAAAATAACTGGCTCGTAAGCATCAATAAATATGGCCATCTAAAAGATGAAGAATTAGGTAGGTATGTATGTTTTTTATATTTTAATTTCAAACATATTTTAAGAAACCAATTTGAATATTTTTGTTTTCTATATGCAGTACTTAGGTAGTTTTTTTTTAATTTCTCAAAGTTTTCCCAACAATCATCATTTAGATAAAAAGAACCATTCAGTCCCATTTCTCAACGTATTTGACGAACTGATAGTACCACGAGGCAAGTTAAGGGTCGTACAAACGAGTAGATCATGGGACAGAAACGCTGGTGTTTGACTTCCTGTCATTCAATCAATTTCTTTGATCATATCATAACATAAAGTACGCCCAAACTATCTTTACCACATGCCGGTCATAAAGAGTGTATTAAAATCAGCCAATCGAGACATGTGCGTCCTAAACTTATAAATATGTCAATGTGAAAATCGCGAATGAGCTTCATAAACGTACCCTTCCATCATCTTTGGTGATGTTAAAGTAGATAATAACATTGTAGGTTTTAGAGGCAGTTCCCGGCGAGCGTCTGTCTGTCTACGCTGAGCTTGAAAACTACTGTAGGTATTTGAAGATTTCACTATTATTATCTGAAATTCTAAATATAATAAAAATAAATACAGTAAAAAAGTTAAGAAGTCCGCGTTAAAAGATAAAGTAGTGCTTGGGTATGCTTGTTTACAATTTAAATTACGTAAAACTAATAAAAATCTGTGATATAACCTAAAGTTTTAGCAAATATTAAAATATTAATTTAAGTATAATTTCTAAAAACACTAAGGCCCTTTAAAAATTTAAGAAAGTTGAAACAAAAACTATCTCTTGCGCTATAGACGCTGTAGATTGCAGTAGATATTTTGATACTAAGTTTACTAAGAAGTTAATTATTGATAATTCTACTAACAATACACAAAATGTGGAACAAATCCAAAAAGTAAATCAAAACCTTTCTAATTTAGACATTGTCCAGAATACCCAAACGCGTAGTTTACCTCGGACACACCACGTACAGTCGGAAATATAAATCGCTCGCCACTTTCACACTCCATTACAATTGAATTTACATTCTCAGTTATGTCGCAATAACAGTTGTTGATTAATCTAACATTCGTTGTTAGACATCGGACTGTAGTGGATTGTGTAGGAATTCATGAATGGTGTTTTTGCCTGTGCTTAAAATTATTAACTTTTATAAAGCACGCGAAACTGAATGCATGAAATGTATGGATATGAATGGGTCAAATGGAGTGCCAGGATCGTAACAAATGTATATATTTGGTCTCCCAAACACAGTCCACTTTTTTGGCTCGCGCATAACTACATTGGTAATCATAAGCCGGCTATAGAGGAAGTGACAAATGACAATATAAACTCTTGTTTAACCCCTCGATGGCGAAAGATAGGTTCTTCTATAAAGTTTTTTTTATGTGTAACATCTTTCCTCTCGCTTTCCTGCAATCTTTGGAGTGATTTCGTGAAAAGGGACGGAAGTGTGTAACAGGAAGCGCGCGCTATTTGATTTTACCAAAGAACGCGCGCATTTTTCCCAGAGGTTGGTACTGTCAGCCAACAGTATGTGCGTGTGTATGACGAGAAAAAGAAAGGAAAACAGAGAAGGAGAACGCATCTGCTGTGCGTTTAACCTACAGTGTTGTGTATAAAGTGTTAATGTTTTCAGGATATAATGTTAATGTTGCTTATTACCAAGGTGAGATGTCAGATGTAAGGCTCGCTCGTTTTTTATTATTTATGTAAGTGTGTTGTTATTTATTATTACCGCTCCGTATTAACTACGAGAGAAACAGATAAAAATAATGTAACTAATTTTTAAATAAAAATATCCTAAAATAAATTTTGTCAACAATGGCAATAAAACAGCAAACGTTGAAACAAATAATATTAATCTTTTCATGTAATAGGCATTAATATTCTGGGGTTAAAACACAATAGTTATACTCGAAAATTTATTGTTTTTCATCATGGAAATCTTAGCACAGTCAACTTGTATAAATCATCTGTTAATGCCCCCGTATTATACAAATTCAAATTTATAACCCCCGATAAAATTACAGAATGGCCGTCCTAAGGGGTGTCGTCATCTAGAAACGTATTTGGGATATTGGAAGGTTAAGTCATGTTTATTTTGTGGAACTTTCACATAGCTCAAAAGGTAACAGTTTTTATTTAAAGGGAAATACTGCACCGATTTCTCTGAATGCAAATTTTATGAATAGAAAAATGAGTTAATTATATTAATTAAATAGATTTCATAAGTATTTGTGGACAGGCCCGAACTCAAAAAGACTCTAGCACAATAGAATCACCAATCCAAAAACCTATTTGAATGGAATCAGATAAAACAGAATCGTCACCGCGCGGAGATAATAACGCGAGGTAATTACGATCAAACGTTTGATTTATAAGGACTTGGCTGTTTAAACCTCTTTTACTTGGCCTCGGGTTTAATTGAATGATTAAATCGAGTGGCATTAAATTAGGGGCTTCTATTGATCCTCCTTTTGTTTTAATGTCGTAAAATCAATGGTGGAAAAGCTGACTTGGTGCCATTTAAATGTGATTCAAATACATTTCATGCAGATCTTAATATTTTCCATTTGTAATATTTTATACAACAATTTTATTGCCGATAACTTATCAATATTACCTACAGTTACTTACATTTCATTTGTAAACTATGAGGCTCAATATAAACCTACATTTTTCACTTTATACTAATATTATCAATGCGAAAGTAACTGGATTGTTTGTCTGTTACGTTTTTACAGCTAAACCAATGCACCGATTTTGATGAAAATTGATACGGAGAAAGCTTGATTTAGAGAAAGGACTTAGGTTACTTTTTTTAAAACCCGCCCGGGTATAATAAGGGATGAATGGGCCCACGGGCGAAAACGTAGTTATTCTAATGGTAACATTTAAATCTGAACACATGTCATGTCATCATATTACTAATGCACTTAGTATCACTTTAGAAACACAAAAGAACAAATTTAAACATTCAAAGGGCAAATAAAACTCGTTTAGAAACCACAACTATAATGTCACAACATTTCGTACCCTTTCCGAGGCGTTTGGTAGAGAAAAATACATCAATCAGAGTTAACAAAGACCACATTCCCTCCCTGCCCAACTTCGGCCATAACTAATAATTAGATACGCGATGCATCCAAATGAAATATAATAAATATGTCCCAATGCGGCCCTGGACATTACCAGTCCAATTAAACCGTGTATATAGTATGACTATCTAAGTCATATGCTAAATTTATACCATACAACTTATTTAACAATCTGGACCTTTTTGTTTTTTATTGTGTAAATGTTTTTATGCTGCATAGGTTTTGTGTAAAATGTGAACACCATTGGTTTCCTTTGTTAGCTGACCACTGATACATCGTAATGTGTACTCGCTTATTAGATTTTACCATTATGAACATATTTTATCAATATAAAAAAAAATTCTCTGCAGATACACCAGTAACAGTGTCCACATTACATCCATTTAGTGATGTATTCAACTGTTACTATTTATAAGGATGCAATATTGAAAGTACTTGCTAAAAATTATAGTTATTTATCTATCTATCTATCATCACGCCTTTCATCCCAAGAGGAGTAGGCAGAGACAATCGAATGCCATTTGTTACGATCCTGACATATCTCTTTCGCTTCTTTTATATTCATCATACCTTTCATACTTTCATACATGCTCGGCGATTGTGTGTGTACTTTTAATATTTCCATCGATCAACATATTTTTTATGGGTCTCCTACATTATCTCTAAAATGTTTTGATATAATTTTAGAATATATAGGTACATAAGATATAAAATTACATTCTATAATTATTCATTTGCTATAATTTTTTTTAAACCTAAAATAGATTTCTGTAATTTTCAAAATCACTATTATCAAAATATATAAAATTAAGTTCTATAATTATTCATTTGCTATAATTTTTTTTTACCCTAAAAACGATTTCTGTAATTTTCAAAATCACTATTATCAAAATATATAAAATTACATTCAATAATTATTTATTTGCTATAATTTTTCTTTTGTCTAAAATCGATATCCGTAATTTTCAAAATCACTATTATCAAAATTTATAATTTGCTATAATTTTCGTTTTATCTAAAATTGTTTTCTATAATTTTCAAGATGTCTAAATTATCAAAAGGTACAACATTTAATTATCTAATGATTAATTTGCTATATTTTTTCCAGTTTATTTGCGAAATATTTATTAATATATAAAAATCTTCCTTTCTTATTATAAATAATATATATATAGGTATCATATCCGTTATCAACAAGTGATGGTTGTTTAGGTATTTATGAGTTTCTGGCGCTTCGCCGTCCGCTGCCGCGGAACGCTCGCTTCGCTCGCTCGTCTCGCGCTCTGTTTTAGCACTATTCGAACCACGCTCGTCGCTTCGCTCCTCGCTAACCTATTTTTATTTACAAATTAGGGGAATAGGAATCGAAAATTACTGCAACAGATTTACAAAATCTACTGTAAATTTTAATAATAGTACTTATTTAAATTGATTACATTATAGAAAATTATTTTTTATGATTATATATTTGTAAATGTAAATAGAATGAAGTTATACGTTTAAAAATATAGTGAGTACACTTATTTTAACAATCCATTAGAGCAAATGATATTATAGATCAATAAATTTATAGAAAATGAATTTATATATTTAGAAAATTATAATAACTGCAATTATAGAAAAGTAACCATTAGTGCAATTGAAATTAGAGATTATAAAAATTATAAGACTTGAGATTATATATTTTCAAAATTATAGTAACAGCAATTATAGAAAAGTAGCCATTAGTGCAATTGAAAATAGACATTATAAAAATTATAGGACTTGTAATTATAGATTTTGAAAATTATGGCAACTGCAATTATAGAAAACAATACGTTATAGGAATTAATATTATAGATTTAAAAAAATATATCAAACAAATTTATAGATTTTTAAAATTACAGGACCTAAATTTATAGAAAATGAATATTTATAGCAACTAAAATTATAGCTTCTGAAATTATATATTTTATTTTAGAGCATTTGAGAGGATACCATTTTTTATATGTTCAATAAAAGTACATCTAGGTCGTCCTCTGCCAGCATTTCCTTTCACTTCAGCCATATGAACCTTTTTAGTCAATCTTTCATCCTTCATTCTTTCAACGTGTCCAAACCAGCGTAAACTACTTTTCTTCATTTTAGGCACAACATCATCTTTTACACCGCATTCTTCTCTAACGTCATCGTTCCTTATATATATATATAGTTTTTTTTTTTTTACAAAAAGCAGAGTCAATTATTTGACCTACTATATTATAATGAAAACTGATAGTATATAAAATAATTATCTTCTAATTAGTACCTCAAGGAATAAAAACATATGCAGTAAAAAAAATCTGTCTGTCTATGCATAACGACATGAGCTGCTCTCTTCTCCACCTATTGACTTAATCAGTTGATATCAAAGCCAAATATACGCCGTCGCCGCGCGTGCCGAGCAAACAAACTAACGTATACATTCACTTATAAACATTTAGAAGACCATAACTTAAGAGTGTAGTGTACCGCGTCCATGTCCATACAAACGGAGAAAACGTTTTACTACCCCTAAATATTATTTAATTTTAACGATTTTGTAATATGTTACTGACATAATGAAAAAGTACGTACGCATTTTTTCCTTTTTTTCAAAATTCGTAATAGGTCAAAAGTTATAAGCCCCTCAAATCTCGGTTTTTTTGGTCCATAACTTGCTGGTAATAAACCGTCTGTATTTGAGAAACAAAGCAAAATTTCAAAAAAAGCAAAACGTACGTACGTAGATTATAATCTGCTAAAACGTTTGACACCAAAATTATAAGGTTTCGTTATAGTTTAGTAGGTGTAAATCGTTTTCGCCCAAAACGCAATTTTCAACGAAAAACATACCTACGAACACCCACTAGCTGCAGTGCTCTCTGTCGCACTGATGCCCGGGGGAAGAGCGCGATTGAGACAGAATATGATTTTCTAAATACCTATTTCGCTGCGTACGTTGAGCTACACGATCCTCTTAAGATCTTCGCAAACAAAACTTTCAGCTACTAGATTGCTCGCTTGTCGCAATGTGTGTCAAATTTTGACATTAATTTAAATTAAATTTTTTGACTGTACTTTAAAATAAATATTATTACAAAAACATTGGTCAAGTTGCGAGTACGATTCGAGCGCTGAAGGTTCGACAGGATTTTCGTTTAGGTTTTCCTGTAAACTACAAGAAAGTCCCTATATTCCCTATTTTTTTCTAAATTTTAGACGCAGTAGTTTCGGAGATAAGGTTCCCAGTAAATTTTGTATATGTTATTTACTTAATATAATTTAAACTATGCATTTTAAAATTATAAAAATATATATTTGTATTCTTTATAACGAGCCCTTTTATTTGATATGTCACATGGTGCACTTAAAAAAAAATACTTTATAATTTTCCCGCCAAAATTAACCCCCAAAATCTAATTCGATTATTTACTCTATACGTAATAACGTATATCGTAAATAATACCAATAATAAGTACCAAGTTTCAACATTATTCGTCCAGTAGATTCGGAGAAAATAAGTTGTGACGCAGACGGACAGACAGAATACAGACACATGAGTGATTCTATAAATAAGGGATTCCGTTTTTTCATCGGAGATGTTCGGAACCCTAACAAGCATTTTATTACAAGATTTACATGCAGACAAACGAAGATCAGCGGCAAATCAAATGTGATTATTTTGCCCTTATTTTTCGATACGTCTAGTAACACGCATAATAATTTTATAGCGTTTTGATTACACGAAATAATTTAATAAAATAACTTTCTTACGAGTATATTAATATTGAAAAAAAAGTTACATGACGGAAGCATGTAATTAGATTTCGTATTCACTTAAATTATCTCTTTTTTCTTCGCTTGAGTTCTGTAAACTTTAGTTCAGTTTATGGTCTTCTAACACGTATCGTACATATTTCTTGTGTTATATTTATGTATATAAGAGTATTTATACAAAAGTAACTTACCCATAATGTTTAGACAACGCTGGGAGCTTTACCTTGTACTTACTATCATTTTAGTACAGTCACGTACAAAGGTTTTTGCTGTTTTTTATTTAAACTTATTTGCAAACTTTTAAAGTATGATGCAGTGATATCTAATTATACAAAAAAAATGCTGGGTACTCTGAAAAGTACTTGTCATAAATTGTTTTTAAAATAGTTTTAATCTATTGGTGGTGTCGTGTGTTATATGATTTACGATAGCCATGCCACTAATGATGATGCTTCCAACCCAACTTTTATTTTTGATGTGTAAGTTATGTGGTATTTTTTATAGGAAGTAATTTCGTCAAATGAGACAGAAGTGTGTGTAAATCCGTGCACTGTATTTGCCTGACCCAATAATTTGCTCGGCATTCTAGCATTAGACATTTTCGGACATTCCTTGACTGGTCATTGGTAATGGCTCGTCGTTTTTGGCCTTGCAGACAAAACAAAAGATGTGGCGGTCGTAAGTATTTTTGAGCCATAATTGGCGACTACTGTACTGGGGTTGAGCGATTTTTGATAGTGGAAAATCTTATGGGTTCGCGTCACGACATGCTCATGGAATGCTTGACCGAGAATGTCCGGGCAGGAATTTGTGTACTGACTTCCAACTGCCTTCTGCCTCATTTTTTTTAATCTTCATCTTTTTCTTTTATTATAGCTCCACCAATGTTCATCTGTGATTTGCCAATGTCAAGTATTACAGCCTTTATAGTGTTTATAGCCGATTAATCGGTATTTAAGATAATCCCGCCGACCGTGATATGTCTTATTAGTCGTCGACTAAATCACAACCATCACAGCACGGACAGGATTAAACTGGATTCCACATTACGTTTCGATGGGCGCGTGCGTTATTCACCAAGGCGTGACATGGAATCTTATACTCTGTATTTGTGTCCACGACAGTACGTCGGCAAGGTATCTAACAGGTGCTATCTGTTATCACGTCTGTCTGTATCCACTGCACTATCACACGGTTGCTATGTTTACTTTTTAATAATAAGTTTGCAACCTACAGCTGCTTTTATGCATCCCGTCTTGTTATCAGTTGCACTGCTCGTACATTGTTTACTTAGGGCGGTTGCTTTTTAGATTTCTTACAACGAGCAACGTAGCTTCAGTAGATTACTTTGAAATATAGCCGGGCGTAACACGAATTCTTCTTTGGTTCTTATTATTACGTTCTCAGTTCAATAATCGTTCAACTCATGAAATTATCAATGACTAACTAACGATACGCTCAACTGATAAGCAGCCGCAGTACCTTTAGATATATTATTTTCAAGCATGAAACTGAAAAATGATAAGGTACTAAGTATTTCAGTAAAGCTTCAATAAGCTTCATTCAATATGGGTGTTGACAGTGAAAGAAAATAAATACACGATAATATTTTTTATATAATTTATATAACGTATAATAACTGAAAATAATGTTTATATGAAAAAATATTTAATTCATACTTCCGGTCACGTGACCGCAAACGGGCAAACTTCCATCTTTCAAATAAATAACCACAGACTACTAACTCTATATTATAATAACTGTCTGTAAATCTGTCACTGACAGTTGACATTTTCTTGTTATTTTATCTAATCTGTGATCATCATTTTGTTGTTTTCCAAGATGTGTCGTCATCATCGTTTTCGAGGGAATTTTAAACATGATTTATTAAAATGAAAATACAAATATAATTATACAGCTATGATTTAAAAGTATTTTTAAAAAAAGTTCAACACTCCTACTCGAATTAAAAATAAACAATAACACTATTAATTAATGGAACTACGGAAAATGAAAATATAAGCAAGTAAATGTAGTTTTCCATGGTACCATTGGACAATTGAAAAAATGGTAAACCTCGACCTAAAGGGATTGTCAGATCCAGGACAGACAGATATACAGCTTCCGAAACCGTAATACGGTCCCAGGGTACCCAGCGGAAACCCAAGTCTCTCTCTTTTAGCCGATGGTATTTGTGAGGCTATACCTAACGAGTAGCCAGTTCTGTTCAGGTATATTTAGATGGAAAATCCTCAGTGTAGTTTGCATATTATGTTTATATTTATTATACCTATATAAAGTGCCTAATTAGTAAACTTTTTCGTTCTCATGAAATTATTATTTAAATTATGTAACCTAGAACCCTAAAGAGTTCTGCCTCACAAATTCAATTGTTGCAACCGGTTTTTTTTTCAAAATCCGCAAACATAATAACACGCAACATTTTGCTCAAAAACTGTAACAAATCTCGTGAATGATTGAAATATTTATGACTGTTTTTATGTCGCAAGCAATAAAATAGAATATTGCATAAAGAAAGTTATACTATATCCATTCAAGTGAAGGTATAAATCAAGAGGGTGATTTGGTTTTTAATGTTGAAAAGACTGGTCTTTGGTTATTTGAGAGATTTATTACTGACTGAGAAATATCGGGTCTATGTAGATCAAATATTTTTGATTTACTACCCTGACTTCTGAGATCGCATTACAGAAACTTGTGCAAATTACTCCCTTGTTCAAATTACGTTATAGGGTACAAAACTCACTCGAGATAAAAAACCTAGCTATAGTTTAATCGACGATGATAATCCGAAAAATCCTGAACAGCTTGCTAAATGCGGACTTAGTTATCTGTAAGTTTTCTATTATTTATGACTTATATAGTAAACAAAATTAATTTCTTCCATATAGTTTTCCAAAGGTCCTTCATATCCTACTATATCTAACCTAAAATCCTAAGGTGGCCACACATTCGTCCAATCCCCGGCGCTTCGTCCAATTCTTGTAACGAACAGTCCGCCTAGATCATCCGGCGGCCGGAATGGTAAATTTTCGGTGCGATGCCGGACCAATGTGTGTCCTACTTTGGAGTTGGAGATCTGTAGATTGACTTTATCTCGAGAAAATTCTAATTGGGATCTTTGACAAAAATTACCCACGCGACGCCAGGTCGGATTGCTATAATGATAGGCTACAAATATAGGTACTAGAATAGCGTGGGATTAAAATTAATTCATCGAAAAGTAGAATTCTATTTTATTTTTATATTATAGTGCTAAATTGCCAATTACTATAATAATCTTGTACCTAAGTATCTTGGAAAATGTGTTTTCTATAAAAACGTGTCCAAATAATACAGCTAGGAGCAAGGACAACAACCGCCTGTCAGCTAACCGATGTCGGAGTGACAATTTTTTTTCAACTTAATAACCTGATTTATGTCTTCCTTTCCGCTGGATTAACTCTGAATTATGTGACGCCACCAAATGTTTTGCGCGTCTGTCGACTGGGGCAATAATGACGAGAACTACTCAAAACTATATGGCCGTCTACGGTTGAGACGTAGAAAAAAATACTTTATTACTTTACTAGATGATGATATTGGCTTTACTCGTATTTTGCAGATTTTAGATACCTGAAAATTTCAGCAAAGTCAAAATTCATTAAGCTATTTAAAAGCTTATTCCTTATTAAGTCATTTTGAGGGTACCTAAGCAATGCAGGCAGTGTCAATGATGACACAGATACGAGTTTCATGTAATAGGAAAATATGTATTTATTTATGTTAAATAAAAATGTATTATTCGCAGCGCAACATTTGGTCCTTCGAACCGGATATTAACCAGGGACCTATGATTTTTTTTATTCTAGATCAAAAGCCTCTTAGTTCAGGTTGTCGGTGTATTACCTAGGCTTACCTAGATTCTTAAATCAAACCCGTTAATAGACATATACGAATAGATATGCATTTAAATAATAGCAGTTGATTGCCAAGAAGTGCGTTTTTAAAACTTCTCACAAATCAGTCGTGAGTGATGACATCCGGTTACAGTCAACAGTTCTAATGGCGCCTGATCTATTAACTTAGCAATAATTAAGTATATTATAGTCCTACAAATATTATGTGGGATGTTTATTATTAAATAACATTAAAAGGCTGGACGAATTTGTATTTAAATTGATAAATAAAGAATTAATTTACTTAAAAATCAATTATTTAAGTAACAGTATTTGTTTATCACTCTAACTAATCTATCATGCGAAAAGAGCAACATCTGCTGAAAAACAGCAACGAAATGTACTAAGTATCTAAGTTTCAACTAAACCAATTTCAAAAAGCATTATTAATACAACGCCGATATCCAAATAATTAGGCATTAGAGTTTGATTATATCTATGGGTAGAGCATTAAAACTAGAGTAGTATCTTCAACTCTGAGGTTCAATACCACTATAGCCAACATTTGGACTACCAATTTTCTTTCAAAATGTCGACTTTTAGTACACTTCTTGTGCCTACACAACTTGCTAAATAAGGATATTGTTATTATTCGCTCTAGCCACGCCTAGGTATAAAGACAGCCTACCTAGTTTGTCTCTGGGCTAAATAGTCTCCAAATCCGATCAGCCAAAACAATTACAAAATAAATTTTGTAATAATAAACGAAGCTGTGAGCAATTATGAAAGAATAACCATTTTACCACCAAGGGTCTCTGTAGGAGATGATATTTAGCTACTTTAGCGAGATATGAGAAACAGATGTGTTGTTCACTAAATCATAAAAGTGAATAATTGTTTTACAGTTTACAGTCAAGTGTAGGTGACGGGTTTGATGCTCCTATTTTTATACCGCTCCTAATAATACGGTTACTTCATGATATGGGGTAGATAGTAAGGTATAAGAGGGGTGTCACTTGATCCGTCTCACAAATGAGAAGTCGCGGTTTCGATCCCCACATCTGACCATGTACCAATGGGTTTTTATAATAAAAAATCTATGTACATTATCTGACAAACCGTACAAAGAGGCTTTTCCATGTACTTACATACCTCAACAGAGCTGGCCACTCGTTAGGTATAGCCTCAAAAAATCTTCGGCTAAGTGAGGAAGACTTTGTCTTCCGCTGGGTATCCTTGGGCTACAAGGTAACCCGTAACGCCTTCTGTTTAAGCAGTTACAATCGAATGCCAAAAATTGCTCAATCTGTAAGTATGCGCCCTCTGCCGGGATATCATTTTTCAAATTAATCTAAAATTACTTCTGAATTCAGGTTATTTTTAAATTTAATATTTAAAATCTTTTTATTCGGTGGCGAGACTATCGCTCATTCGAAATGTAGGTATATTAGGTTAAGGTTTTTGTACTTCTCAAATCGTCTTAACAAACTCTTTTAATTATGTAAATGAACTCCAAACTCCTTACAAATAAAAGTCCACGTCTTCCAAAAGACGCAGCAAATCACTCTGCCAGCGGACTCAACTCAATAAATTTTAAAACAATCACTGAAAGTATTCAAAGCAGTGAGCCAAACAAAAGAACTGTATCCAGTAAACTTTGCTACCCCAAAAGAAAATAAAATAAATTTATTTGCATTGCCTAAGCGGGGGTAACTTTGAAACGGTTTAATTCCCGCCCCGGCGTGCCCACGACTAGCCCATAATTTCTGAGTTGAGTCTTGCGATCAGCGAAACGAAGTGACGCTTGGAAGATGGAAGGCGAACCGACACCCTCTTCTCCACCCTGTATACCGTATATACTGACTCAAACATATTCTTTGTTCTAAATATCATATAGAACCGTCGATAGATAGTTGGAGCTTTGGACTGGAAACTGGAGGCCTTGAGTGCAAATGCTAAACAAGAATTTTATTCTATCTATATAGCTATTATCACGCCTTTTATCCCAAGAGGGGTAGGCGGAGACTATCGAATGCCATTTGCTACGATCCTGACATACTTCTTTCGCTTCTTTTATATTCATCATATACCTTTCATACATGCTCGGCGATTGTGTGTACCTACTTTTAATATTGCCGTCGATAAATAATTTTTTTATATTATAATGTTCAATAAAAGTACACCTAGGTCGTCCTCTGCCAGCATTTCCTTTCAGTTCAGCCATATAAACCTTTTTAATAAATATTTCATCCTTCATTCTTTCAACGTGTCCAAACCAAAATTTTATTTCAGATAAATTCTATCAATTTCGAAGGGCAGATAAAGCTGGCATCCGTAATTCTTCTGAATATAATAAATTCTTCAGCTGCAGCGGTAAACTTGTCTATGGGCAACTAAATGAGGAGTTTATTAGCAACTAGCTATCCGCCCCCGGTTTCTCCCGTGAATATTTTGAAGCAAAATAGAAGGGATATCGTAGCTTTCTATTAGTGAAATAATTTTTAGAATCGGTTTTTTAGTTTGAGCGATTATCTTACAAACTTACAAACATTACATCTTTATAATATTAGTATTAGATATAGATAATTATGTCTCTCTGGCCACGCCCGCAAGGTTTAAAGTCCGCGATAGATTGTTTGTTTTTTTCTAATGTGACATAGAATAGTTTTTTCGAGAAATTTCTTATTGGTTTCTATAGGAAACCGAAAATATTTAGGTAATTATATATTTATTGTTTAGTTACTTTAGTACGACACAAGAAAAATACATCAGCTCTCTAGCTTATGATGAGTGTGTGTGACCCTACCCCACATAGCAGAAAGTTTCGGGTTCGAATCCCAAGTCGAGCTTTGTGTTTAACTATTCATGAGAGATTAAAAAAACCGGCCAGACAGACAGCCGAAGCTTAGTAATTAAAATAAACTTAGTAAAGCCTCTTTGCACACGGAACCCTAAAAAATAACCACCATGACTTTTTTTACATAAAAAATGTTTACTTACAAAATTTCAGCAGCTTTTATTTCAGTAGTAGACACTATACGAAAAGCCATCTAAAAAGAAACCACTAACACTTAGAAGCCAGAAGACATCTTCCAAACGATAGTTCTGCCTGCTTGAGTATTCGTCAATGAAGCTAGAGTTAAATATTCAAAAGATCCCCATTTCCCACGAAGCCGTTATGCTCCCGCTTTCCCCTGATTACAACTTAATAATAAATTCAATTCGTTGGAATATTTTTCTCCTGTGATAACGTTTTCTATCTTTCGTTGGGTGGATCTCAAAAATAATGGGTCTGTTTAGTGCAGCGCAATATGCTAAGATAGTAGGCTGGCGCTGTTAACAAGTCAGGAGATGGTGGCTCGCGTGTGGAACAGTGGAGGGCGTGGAGACGGGTTTAGGAATACTTTTGTTTAAGCTATTTTCTCATAAGAATATGTGCTCTACGGGCTGCATGCTCACTTCTTCTAAAAATAACAGATACTTATTCAAGAAGTGACACATTTAGGTCCATTAAGTGCAGCAACAAGCTTGCCATCTGTTCTGTTTAATATGGGCAACTGAAAAAAGTGGATGTTGTTACTGGTGTAGAGACCAGAGGGTCACACCGCAAGGTATAAAGGCAAATGCGTGTTCATAGATACATGGATATAGTAATTACAATATACACACGACTTGTAATCGGATAAAAATTAGCAATGCTTTACGGCTGAAAATTATATCAAAGAAAAGCCTTAGCAACGGTTGCTATTGACACGAAGTTGTCAATTTTCGTATCGACGGTGGTCTAGCGGTGAATGCAGCTGGATGGTTCAAATCCCATCCACAGCGGTATTTTTTTTATTTTCCATACCTTGGGCACTTCAATTATAATGTATGTTAGGAAAAAAATATAAGAATTTGACCCGTCCGCGCTGTGATAGTTGTGATTAGTCAGTGCTTAATAGGGCATATTACGGTCGACAGAAGTAACTTACATACCGATTAATCGGCTTATTGTTACTGTGACATCTATAATACTAGAAAAAAAATAGAATAGAATAGAAAGATAAAATGACACGACCGAAATTGTTGGCAAAGACTAGTTATATTGTATTGACACCAGTTGTTACCCATGGCTTTGTTCGTAATAATTGAAATGCACGATTTAGCTGTATATATTTACCGTTTTTGCTACCCTCTGAAAACAGTTAGTGTGTGTGTTGTATGCGTCCCTCAGTATCTCGAAATAACACAGCGGAAGACAAAATATCTTTCTCATTTAGTTGACTAAAGCATTTTGTGGCTATGCCTAACTAGTGGCTATTTCTTTTGAGATGGATGTTTCTTCTTAGTACCTACGGTTTGTCAGATTATGTACAGGTACCGGGACGGTTCTTGAGCGCTCGACGAAAAAGTGGGGGAATGTTGTGATGATACGACCTTATTTTCCTGGCCGCTTACAAGCTGGCCATCATAAATAGCATTTATTTTGATTTTAGAACACGATATTGTTCATTTTAATTCAATAGAACATTGTATGTTATTTTCAAATATTCGATGTGTGGAACCTAAATTAAAATTTTACTCATTCCTTCACAAACTGTTGACTTAGGCAGTTACTCTGCCAATTGTAAAATTTATTATATTTCTATTTTATCAACTAAGTAAATAACTATATAAAATGTATTGAATCAATATTCAAGAACTAATATCTATGTTAATATAAAAGGAGCGCAAATAAGTATTGTAAGTATTTTTATCATACTTTGTATTGTGTTACTTCAATAGCTTAACGCCCTGTAGTAATGTGTAGTTCATTTTTATTACAGTGCGCTCCTTTTCCTTGGCTCCTTACGGATGCTTTTACTGGTTGTTCTTTTGCTGCTCCTGCTTGTTCCTTCCTTGTTAATTCGACCAATAAACGAATGGTGAAAGTTTACTACGAGTTTTCCTGCAATACCTACCCGGCCTGGCTACCCAACCCGACAATGGCGCCCAACTTATTTGCGCTCCTTTCTCCTTGGCTCCTTACGGATGCTTTTACTGGTTGTTCTTTTGCTGCTTGTTCCTTCCTTGTTAATTCAACCAATAAACGAATGGTGAAAGTTTACTACGAGTTTTCCTGCAATACCTACCTATCTACCCGGCCTGGCTACCCAACCCGACAATGTTTGCGCATATGTAATTCGAGTGCAATATAACTTGTGTATTTATTATAATTGATTTATTGGTGTTTGTTTTTACGATTGATTTTTACTGCTGGTAAAATTAAAATTAATACCTCATACCGCCAAGCAGACCCAAAAATAGTGTTCTGCGCATCTAACGACCACCGCTCAAGAACCGTCCCGGTACCTATAAATGCTTTTATTCAAAATACCTATTGCCCAAATAGTATTTAACTACATAGCTGCTCTGTGGGGACCGGGGATCGTTAAGTGTGGTCTGTTCAGGTTTTTAACCTTAAAGTAGAAATCCACTCCATGGTTTTTCTTATTTCACAATTTTTATGACAGCGTTCACTCTCCGACATTTGGCGCGCTCGTTGGTACCCGTAACGCCTCACAATTTTCATCGTACGCTGTACTTATACATGTTCACTCATTTCCAATTCCGTCCGCTACATTCTTTGTCATACATTGCTGCTTAATATTGTCCTAGTTGAATACATTACTACAGATTAGCCATCAATGAATGTTAAATGACAATTGCAGATCCTTTTTGTTACTTATATTTTTTACAAATTAATAAAGCTGTGAACCTCGGAATAAATAACAAACTGAAACGAAAGTAAATACCAAATGAAACTTATGGCAAGCAAATATATTTTTTAAATCCAAATAGTAAGGTTGTGTTGTCGATTTGATAGATTTCAACAATTTCAACCCTTCCACAAACTTATTAAATGTGATATATAATATAAGAATTTATTCTGAAATAATCCGGGATATAAATACCCTATGTCACTCTCAGACCTATTTTGTTCTAAAAAATCACGTCAATCCGTTGCTCTGTTTTGACGTTAAAGAACAAATAAACAAACAAACAAACACACTTTCACATTTATAACTAGCTGATTGGCCGCTACTTCGTACGCGTTGTATTAGGAATACAATTCACCCCCTTGGGTAGGTAGCGTGATGTTATATAGCCTATAACCTTCCTCAAGAATTGGGCTATCAATATGCTAAACTACTTTTTCAAATCGGTCCTGTAATTTTTGAGTCTACGAACAAAAAGCAATTATATTTTTTAACCGACTTCCAAAAAAAGAAGGAGAAGGTTCTCAATTCGGACCGTATTTTTTTTTTATGTATGTATGTACATCGATAACTCCGCCAATTGTGAACCGATTTTGATGGTTTCTTTTTTAATCGTCAGATAATTCTTCCGGATTGGTCCCATTTTTATCTCATAAAAATTGGTTCATTAGTTTTTCAGAAATTTTGAAAAAACTGACTTTATAAGTACATTTTTCTTGATATCTCGATAAAATATGTACCGATTTTGACAACTTATTTTTTTCAAGACATAATAATTTCTCGACATTATCTCACAGACATATGACGAAAATCGGTTCAGTAGTTTTTCAGAAATTCAGTAATTAATTTCTGTTTACTGCTGAAAATTATGTATCAGAAAAAGCCTTAGCAACGGTTGCTATTGACACGAAGTTGTCAATTTTCGTGACGATGGTCTAGCGGTTAAATGTAATGGGGTGCATAGGATGCACAAGCACATTAAATAGTTCAAATCACATCCACAGGGGTATTTTTTTTTAATTTTCCATCAATATTTTATTAGTTGCGATATTATTCGTCTGTCAAGGCAGCAAAATCACTTAAAAGGGTAAAATAAACCTTTTAAAAAAAAGTGCACCGACTTCAAAAATTTGCACTGAAAAGTAAGAAATAATAAATATTTCGTCGTAGAATTTGAAGACGGTTGGTGCCAAATTAGAAACAACTTAGTTCCCAAATTCACTAATATAGACAATTCATTAGGAACCTACGATCATCAGTACATACAAATATAGATAATATTGAACAGATCTTTATCTTCGTAGATATTTACTTAGTTTTGTATCCTAATTTGGCACCAACCGTCTTCAAATTCTACGACGAAATATTTATTATTTCTTACTTTTCAGTGCAAATTTTTGAAGTCGGTGCACTTTTTTTTAAAAGGTTTATTATATTAGATACCTACCTATTAGTTAGAATTCTTTGTAACCTAGTGGTTTTTTATGCTAACCAAAAATAAACTTAATAAGTTAGGATTACTGTTAGGAAATGAAAGAAAAGAGAAAATGACGCATTGTCTGTCTGTAGGTAGGTTTATTGTAAGAATTTAACTCAAAAACTTTTTTTCAGTAAAAGACATGCTTCTAAAATGTAAAAGATTTTTAAAATTTAGAAATGAAATGTGCAAATCCGAAGTCATAGGTATACAAAAAACGTATAAATCACTTATCCTCATATTGAAAAGCTATAGAAAGCACACAATGGTGTAAATATAAAAAAAAAGTATGAAACACAAGTGTATCAAAAGCTCAATCAGAGGGTAGTACGGGGCCCTATGAGTTATGTGGTGAATTAATTTGATTGCTTTAAAAAAAACGTGTTTGCAGAAACAGCCGTGTGACGGAGACACGGGCGCTTTGTTGACTTGCGGATTTTAGGATTCCGGGGGCAGATGCATAATTTTATTATTAAACTTTCAAAGCTAGATTTTAGTGTTATATGTCAATTAAATTGTTTTCTATTTTTGACTTGACAAACTTTTTTTTTAATACTTAAAGGACCAATTTTGATAAGATGATATGATGAAGAATTTTCTGAAATCTGCTTGGAGAAGATACCTAAAGATGATGATTTGTTTAGAAAATAAAAAAAAACAGTCTGACAGTAAAAATAATAGGTACAAATCTCAAAAAAAGTTATTAAAAATACTTGCTCTAAAGTCATCATTGTATTGTACCTATAAACAAATATTTTTTATTGGATATTATAATTAATAGTTGATAAGAAAGCTAAAATACATGCACACTTGCGAAAACCAAACCTTGAGCCCAAACTCGATAGGGTAACGTCTTACGGAGTTCCATTATCCACCTCCTGGCTCCATCATTAATATCAGAACGTTGGTACCAAATTATTGTATTGTCATCCGATTTACATGCTTTTATAAAGTCTCATAATTAGAAGTTAGTTAAATTCGACGTCCAATATTTGTTTACATACAAAAGTAATAAAGTGTACGCAATAACTCAGATAATCGAATATTAAAAAATGTCAAGAACCATGCGTATCCAAATATTAGCGCGTATCAATATGAAGGTTTGCTCAAAACACCAAAATCGCTTCGTGCGCTAAGGTAGGCGCTATAAATCCTCAACTTTACGCTGTTCAAGATAAATCACTCTGATGTATTAGCGCGGACTCGGGCGCGAATTAAAAATATAATAAAGTAAATCTATAAAATCTGGATTTATGAGGAGAGCACGATGATGAACACACACCTGGATGTGATTAGGGGGCTCTCGGCTCCCTCCAATCTTCAATATTTACCCACTCATTTTTTAAAGATATTGTTTCCAAAGAAGATATTTATAGGCTTCCTGCTCGTACAAATTTTTGAAATGTGAAAACAACTTCTACTTTACGTTTTTCTCCGGTTATTTTTGCAAATCGTACAAATATTAAAGATTTTTTTTTAAATCGGTCCAGTAATTTTAAACAAACAAACAAGGCGTACGTCGCGCGTCGGTTAGATCCCGGCCATGTATGTACCTCAACAGAACTGGCCACTCGTTATGTATAGCCTCACAAACACCATCGACTAAAAGCTGGATACCCTTTGACCAATAACACGGTTTCGAAAGCTGCAAGGCAACCCATAAAAAGAGAGAAAAATAAGAAAAAAATAAAATTTGAAAAACCCCTGAGTTGGTGAGCAGTTGGGTGTCCCGCTGATTCCAGATGACCCACTGAAGAACAAGGTTACCAAGCTATTGTAATATCATTGAAGCCACAGGATACTAAATTTCGTATCAACCAGACCAGTAGAACTTCTACTATGTCCTTCAACAACAACAACTAGAAAAGAGCTGATGATTATCAAGCGGCTTAACAGATTATCTTGAATCATAGCTAAGACCTTCAAACAAAAATAACTAAATCAAAATCGGTTCATCAGTTTAGGAGCTACGATGCCACAAACAGACACACATATACACAGATAGACATACTATATTATTGACCGAGGAAAATGCTGTTTTCTGTCTGTCTATGCGTATGATAGGTTTTTAGGTATAGGTATATAATATTATGAAAAGAAGATAAGATGAATACAGCAAATGAAAATATAGCAGTCTTTACCATTTAATTATTCCAGCTCCGCGTAAATACACCATGCCTGAAAGCAAGCTCCTAATGCTATATGTTATGAAAACTAAAATATTTTATTTTAAATATTATTGTATTAACTTGTAATAGGAAATAGGTCAGAACTTTGTCACCAGTATCTCATAATCTTTCTTTATGACTTGCTGGTTGATGATGATACATACCTAATATAACTTTATGTAATAAATAAAGTAAATGTAATATATATAGTCAGTATATAAGTGACAAGTAGGCGTTATAACACAATAGTCTCAATGAATATAAAGTTACCAAACATGCAGCTGCTTTGAAATTTATTGCATCGTAAAATTACAAAAACATTTGATGACATTAAATAAAAGTTGACAAGAAAAATAATTGCATTGCAAAAATTGGATATAATCCACATATAACAAATTTGATGTTATAACAACTGACATAGAACGTAACATAAAATAGTGTAGGTACATACTACAGTTCGCGACAAGGGTTGGTTCCGTTATGTCTGATTATCATTATTACTTTTAAAATCCTAATTTGGATGTTTGTTTGTCCTTCTTTCACGTCAAAACAGAGCAACGAATAGACGTCATTTTTTCCAGAGATAGCTGGAGAGTGATATAGGAAAAATATATAGGGAAAATTCCATGGGGAAAACGGTTTTTTTATAATCAACACTACCCGTCGGGTGGATCGCTAATATTCATTATATTCCTTTTCCTTTATGATATATATTTTACTGTTACTAGAAAAAATACAGAGTTTATATTGGTTTTTCCCCTTTAACAATAATAAATACGTGTACCTACTTATTATGATTGTTTTAAAATTAATATAAAATAATATTGGTAAATAATTTCCTTTTATTTACAACAGTTATATATTCTACATTATATGAAATATAATGTAGAAAAATATGTACTGGAAATGACCCTATCGATCGGCCGTCGACCTGATTAATGTTGCTAGTAAATCAACGGATTACGACAATGCAAGAAATGACGAGATGCGATCTCTGTATCGAATTATTAGGTAAACATTCTAGCAGCGCTTCTCGGTACGAAACGTAAATATAGGGGAATATGATTCGCAATTTTTATAATAAACACACACATATACATACTTCAGGGGCTTTCATACTTTGCGGTGTGGCCAGAGGCACCAGTAACAGTGTCCACTGGTGGCAAGCCTTTTGCTGCATCTAATGAACCAAAATATGCCATTTATCAGTGTCTATTTTTTTTTAAGAAGTGCATGTGTAAGGTTTGAACCCGGGTCCCCGCTCTACATACTGGATCTAAATATATAAAAATTAGGGGGTGAAATGGGGTTTAAATCTTGTATTCCTACCTATAATACAACACGTACAAAATCGCGAGCAACTTTTAGTTACATTATACAATTTTGACATCTATTTTTTGTAAGTGATTTCAGATTTCGCCTCGGTATAGAAAAGTATAATCGACGGTTTAACTGAACATATTAAATCCCTACCTTGGGCTACCCCTATTTTGGTCTTGTTGAGATTATACATACACAGTTTTCATAAAAACTAGTGCAATAATTTAAAGGCTTGTATAAAATAATTGTGGTTTTATTTGACCTATTTCAATGTCCGCGTTCCTCTGTTGTTGACAATAATTATATTTAACTGTCAATCTCAACATGTCTGTCAGTGTCAGCTAGACACACAGAGTTGATACGTTTTATGGAAAGGAAATTCAATATACTTACCTAATCATTCGTTTATAAACTTTCTTTCATTTTATATAGAAAAATATCCTTTCTTTTTTTTAAGTAGTGAAAAAATTGACGCCTGACGAAATTCGCGAAAATTAACCGACAAAATCAAAAATATTTTTTTCCCTCCAATAATGTTTCTATGCTAAATAAAAACACCCTTTACAGAATCAAAAAAACTCAAAATGACCTCATTTTAATTAGGCTATATTTATGTCGTAAAAAAATTTAAGACTTTGAAATGAACTCTCACATATTCATTATTAGTCAGATTTACTGCATTTGGGACATGCTGTAAATTTATAGGAAAAGTCAAAAAAATTTAATGTCACATTAAAAAACACAGTTTAAGGCCTGTGACCCAATCTAAGGAGTCATGTTTTACGACCTTAGAGACCCAACCAATGGTATATCAGACCACCAATAAACTAACTTTATTTATGTTTTACTAAATTTAATGTATTTACAAATATTTTAAAGAAGTTCTACAATTCAATTTACATATATACGTTTGTTTATGTCGTTTTTTCTTCATGGGTTTCCTTACAGCTCTCGAAACGTATAATCGGTCCCAGGGTACCCAGCGGAAGACGAAGTCTCCCTCTTTTAGCCGATAGCCGATTTTTTATGTTCATCATATCTAGGTGTTCATTTTAGAGTTTTGTTTCCCAAAGCATGCTTTTTTTTAAATAATCATACCAAAAAAATTGGTACAGTAATATTCGATCTGTACTTAAATATTTAATAATTCGATTTTTATTTCTTAGCTTAAATCAGTTATAGGTATAGCTATGATTTGTACAATAGTAAATAATGAAAATGTAAGAAGAGCGACATGTTTTTTTTTAGATGATCATGCTAAAATAAATATAAAAAATTTATAACATTTGCGGACACTGTCCAAGGTAATAAAATATACAACATCGCCTCGTTACCAAACAGATTGAGTAGCACTAGATGTAGACAAGCTTACAACACTGCCTCCAAAAACTATCATAAACACATCACCCGCACATTATAAACCTAAAAATTATCTTCAATGACGGTTCCCTCATAAGATACGGCTGACATATTTACGACGAGGGGGCTTAGAGTCCAAACTAATCCCTGAAGACGCAAACGCGAAGAGGGGGTAAAGGCAGCAGAGAGGGGGGTTTTATTTCTAACATTCGTCACATAGTAGCTGTAAATTATCATACGTTGTCATGATATGACGCGGGCCGCCCATTAAAACGCGTTTGATTTAGATGGGGCTATAAAATTGATTTATGCTTTCACGCTAACAAAACCCCCGTAGTACTGAACCAACTATTATATTAACATTTTCGTGAATAGCCTTCTTTAGAGAGTTGCCTTCGTACTAAACACGAACTATACAATTTTAGACTTTATTGTCGCGTTAATTTAAGTTTCAATTGTCGAAAACTTAAAGTTTATATACGTCGTTTGTGCTCAGAGATCTTGTTTACTGGAATCGCGGATTGTGAATTATTTTTATTAACACATTGAACTCTAGCTTTATGGAAATAATGTTGCAATTTGACTGGTTGGTGTCAATCGATATGTGTATTGTTTTTGAGTGTTTGGTTGATTGTAATTTCACTACTTTTGTAACGTCATATGTTGCAGATACGATGCGATTTCTCTTTCGTATGATTTAATACATCGTTACATATATAATTTATGGATATCTGTATTGTTTTGCTAAAGTTCTCAATATCTTTTTACTGTTGTGTAAAATAATTGGGTACAATCCCTAAAATTTTTTTCAATCCGCAATCAAGCCAAAAGTAGGTACTAAGCACCAACTAAATGAGTGCTAATTTTAAGCAACTTCAAAAAGAAGACTACATAACTGCAAAGCTCATTGAAGCACGACTACGTTGGTATGGACTGGAAACGTAATCAGTAGTCAACAATGACCTCAAAGCCCTAACGACCCGGAATAGATCGAGCTGGGGAAAGGCGATTAGGAGAGCCGATCCCAACTAAACATGGGATAAGGCCGGAGAAAGAAGAAAGAAGAGAAGAAAAAGAAGACTGCATTTTATCTGAAAATAATTTATACCAAAATTTAAGAAGGGACAGCAAAGTCCAAAAAAGTGCTGGTATTCTATATGCTGGAAGTGTGGAGATGTCTGTAGAAATGGGAGACCTGAAGAAATGTGCAAACGGAGCAAGGCCTGCATGAGCGACCTAAGCTTTTACCATGACACTCTGATTTGCCATAACGGTATGTTAAGTTTAAAATTGCACAGTAAAATAGTTTAAAAGTACACTGATTATAATATTATAAAAATGAACAATAAAGACAATATAATAAAATGTAATTGTCACAGTTGGTTCCACCCGTATAACTCAGTGGTACAATTGACAAGCAGACATTACTCATTTTGCCCCAAAATGACATTGCATCGCAACACAGCAGAGCACAGCGAGTGATCTACGGCGCTCGTTTCGTACATTTAATTTTTTTTACATATTTTTTTATAGTTTTCCGATATTATATGTCAGTGTCATCGGATACTTTTGAATACACCCTTTTGGCAGTTGTATGAAGTTATAATTTCACTGTAAACTGAAGGATAAGTGTCATTTTAATACGACATGTAAGGTTCGATCACTGATTATTGAAATATATAAATTTATGTGTTTTTATTGTAATGTGTTTTAAAATCCTCGTGCTTCAGAGGGAATGTAAATTATTTTAAAAATAATAGAAATTTACGTCTGTTAAAAGAAGTGACACATCTAGGTCCCTTAAGTGCAGCAACAGGCATTGCCACCTGTTCTGCTTAATATGGACAACTGGCAAAAAGTGGACACTGTTACCGGTGTCCCTGGCCACACCGCAAGGTATAAAGGCTGTGAATGAAGATGTGTGTAAATCCATCATATTATTTTGATCTGTAGAAATGTATTAGTATAGGTTTAATTACTTAGGTTTTCGGAAGCAGTAAGTCAATTCGTGAAAAAAAGTTTCATACTTTTGAGAACACCATAGCCTAGTTGTTAGTGAACCATCATGCTGTATTCGGGGTCCTATAAATGTTTGTTTTGGGATTTGTTTTAGTAATATGCAATGTCCATGCCACCCGCGATACAGGAAATCTTAGGGGTAAGTATAAAAAAAGGTCTAACAAACTACTTCAATAGAAGTTAATTCAGAAAACTGTAAAATTGAACCAACATCTACAACATTTACAAAGTTTGACTATTGCAACAACAAAAACGAGATAACAACTGCAACCATCACAATCTTCAGCTGAAATTCAGCAAGTACGAGTATATTCAGGCACGTCTGTACTTAGTGCACAGTTTAATTAAAATTTGTAATTTCTATAACAAAACTCAAGTATTGTGTGACCAGCACGCGAACATAATTAACATGACCGAGTAACGTCAGGAAAAATGTTGAACTGAAATTGCAATGTTCTCTGCGTTTGATAGGTAAATAGTTGACAGTTTTTGTAAAATTAGCCATAACATACAATAATAAGTGTGAATTTAGTTATTGATTACTGATTCTGGATAGCATTTGAGCACTTCTGAAATTTATAATTACTGTCTAACGCCCAGTTTCTGAAAGCCTTGTCAAAGTTAATCAAAGATTAGTTAATCAACAACTGTCAAAATCCATACATTTTCACGTATTTGATAACTGTCATGTTTACTAATCGCAGATTAACTGTTGATCGACCTTTCAGAAACTGGGGGTAAGTGTATTTCGGACGGCTGTGTGAAGTTGGCACCTCCAAATTCAATTTTTCAGTTTTTTTTCATCAGGTTCGTTTGTCCACCGTTAGTCCACGTTTGTCCACCAAATATTTTTTTTTGTCCACCTCTCAAAAACAAGTTATTTAAAAAATAAAAATTGGGGGTGGAAGTTGGCACCCCCAAATGCGAAATTCCAATTTTTTTTCATCCCGTTCGTTTATCCATCGTTAGTCCACGTTTGTCCATCAAAAATTTTTTTTGTCTACCTTTAAAAAAAAGTTATTTAAAAAAAAAATTGAGGTGGAAGTTGGCACCCCAAATGCGAATTTCCAACTTTTTTTCATCAGGTTCGTTTGTACATCGTTAGTCCAAAATTTCCATTTCGGACATTATTTATTGATCGAAGGCAATATTAAAAGCACACAATCACCGAGCATGTATAAAAGGTATAAAAGAAGCGAAAGATGTACATCAGGATCGTAGCTTCGTAGCATATACCATTCGATTGTTTCTGCCTACCCCTCTTGGAATAAAAGACGTGATAGATAGATAGATTCAACTTAGGGTTCCATTATCGTAATTTAAATATAGTAGTAAATAAAAAAAACTTAATTCAAAATTGCAGATAAAAATCTTATACAAAATAATTTTCAATATCAAATGTCTGGAACAGTAGTTGAAAGGAGGAGGCAGTTTACTCAAAACTTTAGAAGTTCTTGCTTATCAAAATATTTATTGAATATTCATCGATATCCCATACGTTGAGGTGAAAAAATGATTACAATTACATCTTACATGGGGCGTCGGTTGTCGAGTGGGTATATAAAACGTCGGCTCGCAACTGAGAAGTTGCGGGTTCGATCCCCACATCCGACCATGTACCAATGGGTTTTTATAATAAAAAATCTATGGACATTATCCGACAAACCGTACAAAGAGTCATTTTCATCTAAATATACCTCAACAGAACTGGCCACTCGTTAGGTATAGCTTAAAAAAAATCTTTGGCTAAGTGAGGAAGACTTTGTCTTGACTGAGGCCGGCAACGGTTCCCAGCGAAATTTTTCTACGTAATGACAGTTCATATAAAACATCTGCGTGTACATAATTCATCAGAACCAATGGAAAATGACAGACGGAAATGACGAAAGATACATAATAGTATGAGGAAAACCTTGTTTCGTCAATTTTTTTATTATTACTGTCAGTTTCTTCTTAGCTTGCCATTTAGAGAGTCTAAAGTTATTGCTGACTCTACCGTCACACCCTAATGTACAATATTTGGCCTATTACTGCACCCCTGCTCATTGATTTATAGGTTATGAATCAACGCCCCTCCCGCGCTCCTCACCCATCAAGACTCGTGAGCCGGCCATTTGATGAATTGGCAGGATAATGATTTTTGTTAGTAACATTCTTGGATTTTTGCTGCTAGCATGTGATGGAAATATGGGGGTCTAGATGAGTTATGGGCGAGTGGTCGTGTCGTTTTTGGATGAGGGAGACGTGAGTGGTGAGACTTTGTGTTACTTGATGCAATGTGTTTGGGAGCTTACTGGAAAGTTCTCTTTCTTTCTCAGCAGAAAATATCGAAAAAATATGTTTCAGACTTTTTTGAACACCTTGACTTTCAAGATATTTAACATCTATGACGGATTAGACAGTATACGCCATGAAAACATGCAGAAGCTAATTTTTTTCCCCAACTTGATTCACTTCTACTGTTAAGAGCCCTATATCCATAATTTGTATGGGGATAAACTATTCCCAATTTATCAGTAAATACTCCACCTGTGTCACTGTAATTTAGCATATAGTTACTTATTCAATACCTATATCTAAGTGAAATAGCCGTTATTTTTTCAATTGGTTTTATTGAATAGGAAACAAGTGGATTATTTACAAAGAATTTGGGAATAGTTTATCCCAGAAAAAATATGGATATAGGAGCCCACAAACCTTTGTGAATCAACCTGTCTAATCGTGAATACCGCATCAAAACCCGTTGAGTATTTTTTGCGCGAAAATGACACAGCCCTGGACTTTGTTTTATAATATGTAGATTAATTATTATGGAGTGGACTAGAGGTCGTTAATTTTTATTTATAAAGGCGGTCTATATACTAAATTATTGAATTTGGTTGCATTTTTTTTATTATAATAAATTTATTTATTCAGACAACAAAGATCCAGTCATGTTAGTATTAAACTTACACCTATGTTAGTAGGTACGTAATTGCGCACCTATACATGTATTTATATTAAAGGTAATTCTATTTTTTTTCTCATGGAACCCTATACCGGGCCACCGGAACAAGTAACCCAGTCCAGTGCTCCAAGAACCCCGAGTCTATCCTATCACTTACTACCTTCAGGTGGCTGTTACCGCTTCCTCGAAGCCTAGACAGCGATGAATGCGATGATGCGCCTTTTTTGCGCATAATTGCATTAAAATCATCTATGTGTGCATTTGCGAACATGCCAGACGCACTACAGAAGCGAGGCAGCCGCAACAGCCATATTGATGGTATCATCAAACGTCATATGATCATATCGTATGATATTTAATTCGAGCTCATTCCCATTTTTGTCAAAATAAAACAATAAGAGAAGAGAATGAGTATCGACAGCTGATTGAGCGACAGCTGTCGTAGATAAAGGTCCTTTTGACGAGGGACATTCATTTTGTTGGATTTTTAAAAAGTTCTTTTTAATATCAGGAGATAACTGGACAGTAGATACTTTGCGGTGTGGCCAGAGACATGAGTAACAGTGTCCACTTTTACGAGGACAGGTGGCAAACCTATTTATTTATGCACTTAATGCTCTTATTTTTGCCGGGTTTTCGAGCCCTCTGAAGCACCTATAAAGCACACTCCGCAAAGTATAACCAATTTAAATTATTATGATATATCAAAACTTCGTTAATAATAATACTGAAGATCTCAGTAACACAAAATCAACAACAAAATTTAAAAAATATTGAAAACTATTTGTTTCTACAAAAGTTTTAGTAGCTACGACTACGAGCCTACGACTAATATCAGTCAATCGTCAATCACAACCCCGACTGCCAATAACAATTAATGACTCACCATACAAAAATTTTAGTGCTGTCATTGTAGTGAAATGATTAATGCAATCACTGATGCAAATCCATGGGGTCATTGTTGAGGCACGGAGTCTATTGTGCGACATTTGTATGACTGATTTATAGACATCCATTGATTGTAGGCGTCGGATTCGTAGCGAAATTTCAAATTAATACTTTTCTATATCCTTGGCAAATGATCTGGGATTCTTTGGGTGCGAGTAAAATGTGCAGTTTGGTTGTGTCATTAATTTGTTACATTTCTTTGTTGATTTTATGTCAGCTTTGTTGGGTATGGTTCCACTTCAATTTGAGAATGGGATTTCGTGCAGGAAGCCGATTACCTTTTAAAAGGTAAACCAAACTTAAAGTGTCTTAGCAGAATCAGAGATAATATAGTCTAACTATTGTCCCGGATAATCTGGAGATCTGGAAGACCTGGCAATTATCAAAAACTGGAAAATCGGAAAAGTTGGAAGACCTGATGATGGTAAAAATGTAGTACTAAACAATGTATGCAGAAATACACAACTTACAACTAAAAGTAAAATTAATATACATAATGCTGTTTTAGTTCCATCACTTATTTTTGGAAGCGAGACTTGGGTATGGAATAAGAAGCATGAAAGTAAGATTACTGAAATTTGGACAAGTTGAAAGAAAGGTTGACTAAATAGGTTTATATGGCAGAAGTGAAGGAAATGCTGATAGAGTGCATCTTTATTCAACATATAAAAATTAATTGATCGAAGGCAATATTAAAAGTGTATGCAATCCCCGATCATGTATAAAAGGTGTGATGAATATTAAAGTAGCGAAAGAGGTATGTCAGGATCGTAGCAAATGGTATTCGATTGTCTCTGCCTACCCCTCTTGGCGCGATAGAAAAATACTGCTGAAAAACTGTTTAGATAACAATCATGTTCCATTTTCATGTGAGTAAAACCGCGAGCAAAAGATAGTTTTATTATAAAATACACTTCAATCAAAATATAAGTTAATATTGTATATCGGATTGTAGAGTTCGTGGTCGGCCGACTCAAATAACGAGCTTGTCACTTGTCACACACAGGGCTCATTGTCACATTGTCACAATTTCATTAGGGCACTGTCTGCGACGTAGCTGTCAGGTCTCGTCAGCTGCCAAACTGTCAACTGTCATTTACCTGTCAACTTGGAGTGAATGACGGGTGACGGGAGAGAGTTAAAGGGATAATTAGTAATGAAATATTCCTTTAATACTGTCTTGCTTAACACAGATGAAAGTCGCGTTGGAATACGAATAACTTTACCTGTGTATATCGTATATGACGACAAACTACTAATTTCACCTTGATTTCTTTCCTTTTTTTTGTAGCAATCTTATAATTGACTTTTGTAGGACATCCGATTAAACACGGTTGAGCCTTTTTATAAAGTCAATTTTTTCAAAATTCCTGAGAAACCAGTGAACCAATTTCCATGAGAATTAAAGGGGACCAATCAAAATCGGCAACCAATAAATACACAATAATATTTTTATATAGTCTATATCACTATAAAAATGATTTTTATTTATTTGTTTAATAATGAAAAAGCTTAAATTCATAACGGAAGGTCACGTGGCCACAAACGGTAAGTGACGTCATTTCTAAGTAAATGTCAAATAAATAACCACAGACTAGTAACTATATTATAATAACCGTCTCTCACTGACTAAGTTGTTTTCTTGTTATCTAATCTGTGACCATCATGTGAACGTTTTCGCTGGAATTAATTTAAAAAATTAAATTAAAATCATGATTTTTTTAATGAAAATGGAAATATAACATTTTCTAATTATTTTATTAAGTAAGTATAATAAATCTTACAGCTATAATTTAGAAGTATTCCCAAAAAATTATGATCATGCCTATTCCTTCTCCTTATTTTTTTTCGAAGTCGGTTAAAAAGTCATGAACTTTGATTGATATTGACGTCAAATGGAAAATATCAATTTACATTAGAATAGAGCAAATCGACGTCTGTGTATGAAGCGCTATATCAATACATAATAAAGCTAAGTGTATACAAATGTATAATTGAAAGAAGTGGTGGCAAATTTTCACTGCCTGGTGATCCATCACATTTTCATAAAGCGTGAATGTAACTTCTGAAAAAAAAATGATTCATATTTTTAATAAGTAACAGCTCTAGTCAGGTTTGCTACTGTTTAATAAATGTACACACTGTTACTAGACTCACAGGTACCTTTTATTGTGCTGCAACTAAGTCAAGAGGTTTTTTTTTGCTAATGTGATTTCAAATGGGTCCACTTATATTTTTGTTTATTCTTTGCACAGTAGTTTTGTCTCTGTCAACCAAAGTGTTCTGTTCTTAGAAGTGGCGGGACGCAGATGCAGATGTACTTGCTCGTTATGACGAGACGTGACAGACATAAATCAATTGTCAAAAGCACCAACTCACTAATCTCGAAAGACTAATAGTGCATGACGGTGAATAGTGTGGATACGACTTTCCTATAATATTTTTAGTTTTCTTAACTTACAGTTTTTGTTGTATGTTGTTTGTTAATCCCAAAAATTCATGTCTGTCTGTGAGCTTTTCACGCAAAAACTACTAAACGGATTTTATTAGGGTTTTCACTATAGATAGGTTAATTCACTGGAAATGTTTACATGTATTAAACATGGACCTATCATGTTTAGGAGCTGAGTATTAAGAGTATAAGTGAATCAAGTCGGAGAAAAAGTTAGCCCAAGCGAGTTTTCATGGCATTTGCTGTCTAATCCGTCAGAGATATAACAAACGATGTGTAATCACTGAAAATAGTGTTTATTTATTTGTTTAATAAATCTTTAATTCATACTTCCGGTCACGTAACCGCAAACGGGAAGTGACGTCACTTCCATCTAAATTTCAAATAAATAACCATAGACTACTCTCTGTCTGTCAATCTGTCACTGATTAAGTTACTTTCTTGTTAATTTATCTAATCTGTGACCATCATTTTGTTGGTTTGCAAGATGCGATGCAATAATGCATATGATTTCTTAAAAAAAAATACAAAAGTCTCCCTCGTTTAGCCGATGGTATTTGTGAGGCTATACCTAACGAGTGGCTATATAACGGTAGCATATATCTATCTCTAATATCGCTAGTAATCTATATATATAAAAGAAAGTCGTGTTAGTTACTTCACTTATAACTCAAGAACGGCTGAACCGATTTAGCTGAAAATTGGCAGGGAGGTAGTTTAGAGCCAGGAGAAGGACATAGGATAGTGGTAGGGGTTGGAGTAGGGGTAGCTAAAATTATAAATTTTAATTGTGAATATATGGCGTCATCTTGAGTTTTATATGTGTACTAAAATGTATTTGCAAACGTCAATAGATGGCGCTGTATTTTACTTTCTACCACGGAAATGTGTTAATTCCAGAGTCGGTAGGCCAGGTAGGTTAGTTAGGTTATTTATAACTCAAAAACGGCTGTACCGATTTGGCTGAAAATTGGTGGGAGGTAGCTTAGAGCCAGGAGACGGACATATGATAGTAGTGGTTGCAGTAGGGGTAGGGGTAGGGGTAGTGGTAGTGGTAGTGGTAGGGGTAGGGGTAGGGGTAGTGGTAGTGGTAGTGGTAGTGGTAGTGGTAGTGGTAGTGGTAGTGGTAGTGGTAGTGGTAGTGGTAGTGGTAGTGGTAGTGGTAGTGGTAGTGGTAGTTGTTTTCCACGGACGAAGGAAAGTAAATAGCAGCCAAGCCAACGTTTGGGCAGGACAACGTCTGCAGGGCTTGCTAGTATATCCATAAACCAATAGTTTTACTTCCATAAGGCATGTCCATATTATGTGTTCATCTTTAAACAGTACCTACAGGGGTGTTAGCCATCGGCAACATCACTTTAATAAGCCCAAGTGATGCCGACATCTACAAAAAACGTCATAAAATCAACTACACCAACTCGTGGGACCCGATCGATTATGTTATCGTTGGTGCAATTAATGGGCCAATGTGAAGCCATGTGGACCTACACTACTTAGTGACGATTTTGTATACATATAGGATATACTATCATTATATATATGTACCTATATACACATATGTGGAAAAGATGTTGATCAATTTGGAACTCAAGAGACCCGATGGAATGTCTCTGATTCCCTGGGAGCGAGGTCGGGACCTTCTATGGGATGCTACGTGCGTGGACACATTAGCCCCGTCTCATCTCAGGGAAACAGCAATCAAAGCGGGAGCTGCGGCGGAAATCGCAGAGTCTAACAAACGGCGCAAATATAGTTCAATTATTGAAAACTAAAAATTTGTGCCGTTTGGTGTAGAAACTCTAGGTCCGTCGGGTTCTAATGCCAAAAATTTGATTAAAGATGTATCCCCTCGACTGATCATCTCTTCTGGTGACAAGAGGGCTGGCTCCTTCCTCGCTCAACGAATCAGCATCGCGATTCAGCGGGGAAATGCAGCCAGTATTCTTGCCACTATTCCACGCGGACCTGGTTTATTTAGTTATTTTTAATCTTTAGATTTGATTTAAGGTTTTTATATTAATAAAAAAATATACACAAATAATTTAATACATAGTTAATTTTAGTAGCAGTAAATTTTGTAGACCGTTGAACTTGAACCAGGGTGCCAATAATGCTAAGCACCAATTTTCTTCAATAATTTTTAATTGACTTTTTGCATTTCTTCTAATTAATTCTTAAAATTAATCTATACTAATAATAAAGTTGAAGAGATTGTTTGTTTGTTTGAATGCGCTAATCTCTAAAACTACGTCTGATCTGATCTGATTGAACCGTCTTGAGGAAGGTTACATATCATATATACCATCACGCTACTGCCCAAAGGAGCGGAGCAGTGACTATAATAGCGCGGGTGCAACCGCAAGGCATAGCTAGTGAAGGGACACATATTAGATGAGTAGCATTTTTTGATTTTTTAAAAATTTTATATTATTTGAAATTCAAATAGTCTATATAATTATTACTTTTTACACTGATTCAGTTTGACTTTCGTAGATTTTTTAAATTTTAGGTAGGTACCTACTTTTCTATATTCTGAGAGAATAACGTTAGGTACTAACTACTACTGGCTTTCCCATATTAACATAGTATGGTCTTGAGCCTAGTGTTCATACAAAAATCCTATAGAAAAAGCACTTTCAGTTTTTTTTTCAGAATTTTCCAATTTTCGAGGCAACTTTTCCAATTTTTCATTCCCTAAAAACTTAATTCGGATTATTACGAACATTTATAGAAAATTAACCAAATCGGTCCAGCCGTTTTCAAGTTATGCGCTAAATACCAACGAAAAACACTTTTATTAGCTTCACCTGTACCTACCTACGTTATTTTGTAAACAAATATTGGAAATCGAATTTAACCAACATCTAATTTTGTCGTATCGATTTGAAACTTTGCAAGTGTATGTAACACCGATGACAATACAATAATTTGGTTCCATGGAGCTGATCTGATGATGAAGCCAGGAGGTGGATAGTGAAACTATTTAATAGCTACTAAAAACCCTTAATTTTTTAAGCTATAATGTATTTATTTATAAGATAACACTCTATCACAGACTCTATTTTAAACCTATGAAAACTTAAATTAAATAGGTACCGAAATGAAAAAGCACTATAATATAAATAATAAATAACGGTTTTAATGAGGGTTATATGTGATCAAATTTCGTTTCGGTTCTTGTGCCGGTTGCCAAATATATTAAAAAAGATGATGTGTCTACCTCCCCCGAGAGCCACGTGTTGTCATCCCACGGTATATTTCACCATCAACTACGCCTCGCCGATAAATCTGTCACTTTTAACTGTACAAATTCTAAAACGTCATTGGACCACTATTCTGTTTTTTAATTCATGACAATAGAATTTTAATAAACATAGATGTACCTTAACACGAAGTGGTAAAGTTGATTTTTATTTGTATCTTCTCTATTAAAGTTTACAAAAAACATCGTTGATTTACGTATAGACATTCGTGGCAGGAAAATATGGTATGCGTGTATTTTAGGAACATCGATTATAGAAATATGTTGCTTGAGTGTTTTATACAATTATTTAAATGCATAACTCGTCAATGTCTTTATTTTATTAATTCGTCACAGTTTTAGTGTACTTTTTCATATAGTAGAAGAGCTAACAAATTACTAATCAAGACAAAACCTTATGCTCCCTTTCCTCAAAAAATATCAAAAGTGTAGAAAACAGAAAATATATAGATTCTACCTCACTCTATATTTACCGCTTCTTCTTTAATCGATGATTTACAAATGTCACGTATGCTTTAATAGTTTCAATATGCCGATTAATCGGTATATAAGATGATCCCATAGCCATCATTTCCAAAACGCAAAGGCACTGCTCGTATCGAAAACTACGGCTCTTTAGAACGCTAAATAATAAAAATATGGCTCAATCCAATTTCAAATAATAACTATGATGACCACACGGTGAGGAAATATTGTATAAATAAACTCAAGTTTCCAGGATTAACTGAGATATGCTATATTTTTGACAGAAACAAGATGACTGAGAGCCACGAATCCTTAAACCGGATTCCCTATCATGTCACGACGGAACGCGCGCATCGATTGCCAAGACATGACGTAGAATCCTATCTTTACCTCAAAAAGGACTATTTGTTTAAAACTGTCGACCATCAAAATGTCAACAGTGACGTTTGATTGACACTTTAGAGACAGCCAGACTACTTTTGTTTCGATCGACAGTGGCGGCGTATTTTCAAATCATACATGTAAATATTTATTTTTTCTTTCTTCATGGGTTCCCGAAACCGATTATCGGTCCCATTATCGGACCAAGTCTCCCTCTTTTAGCCGATGGTATTTGTGAGGCTATAACTAACGAATGGCCAGTTCTGTTGAGGTATATTTGGGTAGAATAACCTCTAAGTGTTGTTTTTGTCGAATTAATAATTATAAATCACTCGCTTTTTTATTGTATTAATTCCAAAACAATATCACATTTCACGTATGTATTTGCATGCGTTGTTAGTTGTATTTTGAAATATCCTTATTTTCCAGATATTTTTTATTGTGTGACAAGCAGCTAGTAAGTTTGTAAGGTAAGTCGCAATCGTCCTGAAAAGTTACTTTTTCACTTTTCATTTGAAAGTCTCTTTGTATGTTGCTGAAACGAAAACATGGAGGAAAGCAGACTGTATTCCAGTTATCACGAAATAAAATATATCACCATATGTTTTTAATCAAATAATTTAATTCAAATCCGATAAATTTAAGAGCTTAAAAAATTTAAGTCAATGATCCTGTAATTTTCCAATTTGTTGACCCATAGGTATAATATCAAACTATTTTGTAGTGGGCTTTTGAAAATCGCGTCCAAGGCCTTTATCAATCAGTATTTCAATGATGACGTTTGATTGAACCTTTGTTAGAATTTGAAGTTCAGCTTCTAAGTTTTTGAAACAATGTGTTTTTAGGATTCCGTACCCAAAGGGTAAAAACGGTAAAACTCCGCTGTCCGTCCGTCTCTCTGTCCGTCTGTCACTAGTATCTCATGAACCGTGATAGTTAGACAGTTGAAATTTACACAGATGATGTATTACTGTTGCCTCTATAACAACAAATACAAAAAACAGAATAAAATAAAATATTTAAGGGGGCTCCCATACAACAAACGTGATTTTTTTTGCCGTTTTATAATGGTCCGACTCGCACTTGGCCGGTTCTTTAATATACTATAATCTCACGGAACCCTTACAAGATCTCTGCGTCTGTCTGTCCGTCCGTCTGTGATATCTGTCACTTATTATCAGAAACAATTCAACATAGAAATTTACATTTATACAACAATACATCTATTCAACCAGACGTATTCAACACTTGAGAATATTCACGTAAATTTATTTGAAGAGGTAAATTTAGGGGAGGCAGGCCTACTCAAAAACAGTTTTATGGGATATAGGTAATCTTGTTACATTTTTTTTCCTATTATTGAAATATTAATTGAAGGCAATATTAAAAGACACTGAGCATGTATTTAATGATGAATATAAAAGAAGCGAAAGAGGATGTCAGGATCGTAACAAATGGCATTCGATTGTCTCTGCCTACCTCTCATGGAATAAAAGGCGTGATTATAAATTGATAATAGATAGAACCAAGTATTTAGTAAAATATTTAAAATAATGTTATTTTCAAAACTATTAAAGATGAATTTTAAAAAATACTTATACATAATTATAACGCTTTTTTGATATAATAGAGCGTTGTCTTGAAATCGGGAGTTGTCGGGTTCAATTCCCATCCCACTTGTTCAAAAAAATTTTCTTTAAGAAAGCTTTAATCGACTAACTGTGCTTCGGTGGGCATTTCTGGCCGGTTAAAGAAGTGACACGCTTGCCACCTGTTCTGTTCAATATGGACAACTGGCAAAAAGTGGACACTGTTAGCGGTGTCTCTGGCCACACCGCAAGGTAAAAAGGCCGTGAAGATGTGTGTGTTTTGTTAACGCCTTTCTTAAAGTTTAGAGGATAACTTTACTTGACCGTTTATTTCGTAGACCCTCCTTCACGCCCATACTAACTCAATAGTCAAAATAAGTTTCAATTTCCACTGTTGCCATTATCACAAGAAATAAAAACTTGACTCGTCCAAGCACTAGACCCTCTATTTTCATTCAACCCGTCAATGTGGACGTAAATTGATAGGCACGAATATATCTCGTGTGGGTGACGGAGACCCCTTCTCCCCTTCCACCCTACCTCACTCACACTCCCGTGACCGTACGTCCATCATCCGTCATCGTCAAACAAACGCACCTTGGATCTACTTACGCTTTGTCTGGACATAATGGGCTAAATTAATTTGTTGTGGCCATGAGACACTAGTAACAGTGCCCACTTTTAGCCAGTTGTAACTATTTAGTTTCTGTTAAAAATCTACTTTAAAAACTTGGAGTCAGACTGCTTTGGACTCATGATTTACATATAAGATTTTTGTTTTAAATATTTGGGATATCGGGAACCCAGCCTTGATATTTTTTGGGTTACCAACTGAGTGGTCAGTTCTGTTATGTCCTCACCTAAGAACTAGTAGATATCGAAAACATGTTATAATTATGCTTTCCTCTCTTTTGTCTCTTATAGTTTATAAATGAATTGTATTTTTGCATATTATTATGTTTGATCGGTTTACAAACCATTACCTATCCATCCAACAAACGAAACTACTATAAAAACTTCAAATGCATTTTGGCACTTTCAAAAGTTTCAAATGCAAAAATCAATCATCCCCAGTCACCTGATTAATGATGTGTCCAAAAGTGAATAAAAGCGACGATGTCTTTTGTCAAGTCGGCGTCGACTCTGTGTGCAGTAGAACCACTGTGCAGACGATAATGGACACATGTCCCGCCATCCATCAGCGGAGACAGCTGCCGCGGAGTGGACGCATTTGTTGTGCCAAGAGTTATAGGTGGCACAAGGGAGGTTCAGTCGTCACTCGTCACTCGCACTCGCGTGTCATATACACCTTTCATATCTTGTGCTGAATTTCAGTTTAAATAAAATAATTGGCCAAACCATTTTTTAGGTCAGATCTTTAAGATTTTCGTTTAGGTTTTCCTGTAAACTATAAGAAAGGCCTTATATTCCCTATTTTTTTTTCAAAATTTTAGTCAAAGTAATTTCGGAGATAAGGGCGGGGAAAAATATTTTTGTATTCCTAATAACGAGCCAATTTTCCCCCCAAATTCTCCCCATTTTTTCATCGGAAACCAAAAATCAGGTAACTACTAAGTAACAAGGAGTAAAGCTTTCTTGATCTCTCCTGTGACATATGGCTTCAGAACCCTAATAGGTGTACTTCATCAATTTAACTTAGATAATACCTATTGAAATAATAAAAATGAAAATATTTTTAGGATTTTCAGACAACAGGTGGCTGAAAGATAGTATATTTATAGAACCGGCTCATGAAGCCCTTTCATTTGACACGATAGGTTTCTGAAAAAATATTTTCAAATCCCATAGTTTTTTTACGTAAAAGATCGTAGCAAACGTCATTCAATTGTTATTGCCTAGCCCTATTGGGATAAAAGGCGTGATTTATAGATAGATAGATTTGTTTGTTCGTATATGTGTCCTTTTTTAACTGAGAGGCTATATTTAGGTAGAGTGACACAGGCTATCTTTGAAAAAAGTTACAACCACAAGGTTTTATAAACAAAAAATAATAATATAATAATAATAATTAGTAATTATAATCAGCCAATAAAAGCTCTAACAACTACAAGTAGGTAACAAGTACCAACCCCCAGCCCAGCGCTGAGTCACCGACAACGCGAGACAAATGGCGAGGGCGCAGCGAGGCATCAATCTACTTATTACGTCGACCTCAAACTAAATCATTTATTGTGCGATCCAAATGTACCTATTTACTCAACGAGCGGGTCACGGCTGCCCATCAGTCTCGCAGAGTGCCGGGTGAAGTGTTTTAGATGCGGGGTTACGATGACTTTGCCGATTGTTTTATTTCATCTCATTTCTCTTGCTCCTTTGCTATTGTTGGTTAGGAGTGGACTTGAAGTTTCATCTACTATTGGAACGGCAGCATCATTGACAATTTATTTGGGTTCTACTCCATTTTTTTCATTGACTAGGCTGATAGGTGTTTAAATATTTTTACTAGATATGAATTAAAAATTCTGAACTCCGAATAACTATGAAATTAATGATTATTTCATGTCACGAAAATGACCTACAAACTGAGTAAAATTATTGCAGCAAAATATTAAATGCGATAATAAATCAAATGATCATCCGCATTGCCTTACATCGTTGTGAGTCGAGGGTGGGGTTGCGGTATTCATTAATTTGATGAAATAAAACAAACTGTCACTTTAATTAGCGGCCATTATTATACAATGACAGACAGCGACGAACGGGACCGCCGGCCGGATTTGGGGGGACGGTGGGAGACGTTTGTCTTCCTGGGGAGGGAGACCTCCGTACCTGTTGTGGCAGCCGCCTCCGACGCTCAAGGGTTTGACTGACGTAACACCTACTCCATCACGACAGACGTTCACGTCACAATACGGCAACCCTTACCGTTCAAATACACTACGTCACATTCCCTGAAGTATGTTCTAAGCACACCGTCCAAACGAGCAATGTACAGGGCTAATCCTCCAGGTCGGCCAATACCGTATCGCGGTAGATGTAGTGCGTAAACGGCGATGAATGATGTCATTATCATGATTAAAGCTCGTCTACCCTCAAGTTAAGACGTCGGCGAGCCACTGAGTGATTCTTGGGTTAAGACAGATTTAAGGTTCTGAGTAAGAATGCGGTTTTATGGTTACTCCATTATCGATAACGGGTTGTAGTACTATTATATACTTATTTTCGTGTTTTCTTCATAGTGCACCTTCCTTCATAGTTTTAATTTTCTTATCAATAGACTAAGGTTGTCGTAGATGGTGGATCTATAATAAAGTTATGACAACATAATGTTGTCCTGTAACAATAGTATCTAATCAAATAGGTATCTAATCGAAGTTTCAACATTATTATGTGGAATATTTTATGACAGTTTGGAATATTTTCAAAACATTTGATTAAATTTCTCATTATATTTGACCTCTATTTTTATGAAATGGCGGGAATTGTGTAAATAAAAGATAACTTTTAAGTATGTAACATATATATTTCTTTGAGCTTTTAATTGCATTTTGAAATACAACATAAAATATTAAATAAGAATATTAAATTTGGTAAAATCAATATTAACATCATTTTCATTTTTAAGATGAGCAAAATTCTCTCTTCAGAGCTAGCGTATACATTATTTTGTCGCATTTTAAAATTTAATTACTTTAATGATGAGTCAGTTGAAATGAGTTCCATTTACTTTAAACAGTGACAAATTTTTAATAATTATAACCTAGTTGACTTTAAATTGTTCCATTGCTATTTTAACGCAGGCACGTTACACAATTAAAGATTTGTCAGTGTTTTCACAATTCAGAAAATATTTGTATATCACTGTATAATTGATATTGAGTGATTCTTACATTAAAAAGTATGTTCACAATATTTGTATTAAATATAAAAGAGCGTTCCACTCGAGCCGTAATCCGTATGGCGTATATACATCTCGTATAACTGTCGTTTCAACTGGAAGATACATTTTGTCTATTTTAGAAGATCCTAAACGTATACGAAAGTTTCAGTATTCCTTTTACCAAAAAAGAAATCAGTATAACATATTTATCACTTTTTATCATCAAAATACCTTACCTATGTCGCTCGGACAACGACAAGTACAATAAGATCGCTGCCTCACTGTTGGTATACAAGTGTTCACAGACAAGGTTTCCTAACGTACTTCTTACTCTAAATAATAAATAGCAATCCCGTAAAGAGGAGAGTGTGTCTAGAGCGAATTTACACTATTATAGGAGATTTATAATATTGCGTTTGTATGACAAGTCTTATGTTATGTACAGTTATAAGTAATCGTCCAACACACCTGAGATTGAATCTCCGAGATTACAGAAACGATGCCGATAAATAAGTATAGCTTACTTCAAAATATACATACAGAAGAATTATATAAAAACATAAATTCTATCGCTCTCATTTACAAAACTAATAACTAAAAATTATATTGCAACGAATTCAAAAATACTGAAAATCACGCCGATCAACAAAAATATTGGAATTTACTAATTCTCCAACTTGAAAAGATACAAGCAACAATTAATTTACAAGAGATCGAACCGAACATCGTGACTTAATGAGACTTAGCTATGTACAGGTATTTAAAATTGAATATTAACATACCGGAAGTAAAGCCAAGGTTTAAACGGCACTCGTACACCCTCTCTGAACCCTAAAGGCGACACTTGACATTATCTTACACCTACGTGAACGTAAGACGTTTGGCGTATACTTAAGTCGCTAATCGAATTACACTAAATGATCTATGCGGCGAACGCTAAACATAATTAATTTCCTAAATAATTAAATTGGCAAAGAGTTCAAAAACAGACGGCGCGCCACGAGCGGCCGCCCGGGACTACCCTAGCGAGGTTAACGTAGCGGAGATATGGTGTGATCACGGCGTCCTACACGTACTTACTGGAGAGCTGCTTGGCGAGCTCCGTGTACTTGAGGAACTTGGAGTGCGGGCTCTCCTCGAACTGGGAGGGGCTGCGCGGCTCCTGCGGGGAGGGGCAGGGGGCGTCCGCGGGCGGCGGCTGGTGTGGAGAGACAGGAGGGCGCGCGTCTGGTAGCGCACCGTCCTTCACGAAGTGCGTTTTGGACAGGTGGTGCCGGTACGCGCCTTTGGACATGAACGGGGTGTCGCACAGAGCGCACTTCATGACCGAGTCTGTCACGACCGCGTCGTTGCAGGCCCAGCTGAACGTCAGGATACTGGGCGGCCCGGCCGGCGAGGGAGCTGTGGGTGGCGGGGCGCGCGGGGAGCTCTCCGTCTTGTCGCACAGTTTCTGCAACGCAGCCAGCGGATGACTACCGCGCCGACCTGCGCTGGCCTCACCGGCGCCGCTCGCTCCACCCGCAAGACTCTCGAACATGGAGGACAGCGCTCCCAGTCCGGTCGGCTTCCGGTCGGGGCCAGGCGTGTGCGGCGTGTGTGGCGTGTGCGGTGTGTGAGCCGAGCGGTCACTGGCAGGACTGCGCGGGCTGGCGGCGGGTGAGGCAGGACGGGAAGGTGCGTCATCATCCAGCTCGGTCTTGACGCGCACGTCGCGCTCGTCCTCGTCCGGCTCCTTCTTGACGCGCACGTCGCCGGGAGCGGGCAAGCCTTGGGGAGCGGGACGTTCCTCTGGCGTACCGGCCGTCACGTCCAGCTTCCTGTCGGGTGTGAGCGAGTCGACACGACTGCCGCCCCGCTCGGATAGCGAGCTGGACTCGCTACCGCTCCGCTCGCGGCGTGAGTAGTGCGCGTGATGAGCGTGATAGCCGCGAAGCAGGCCGGCCGTGTGCGCGTCCACAAGTGGCTTGGTGTAGTCGACACTTTCGTCGATGCCGAGCCTCTTCAGGATGCTGGAGCCGATGGGCGCGTGCGACGCGGCGCCGGGCAGTCCGGGAACCGAGTGTCTCGACCGGGTGTCGAAACTCTTCTCTATGAGTTGTTCGATCGCGTTGAGAACGGAGGGTGACGAGCTTTTGTCGTTGCCGACGTTCGCGTCCTTGGAGCCGGGAGACGAGTCAGTGACGGAGGAAGGGGAGCGGTGGTGAGCAGAGCCGGGGGAAGGGAGATCCTCGCTCTTCCGACTTTCTCGACCAGTAGGAGTGATATGGCCAGGCACGTCAGGCGGAATTATATTGTTGGAAAGTAGGGCGTTCTTTAAGAAATTTCGCTGACTGTTCGTTATCGGTGCGCCTATGCATTGCCTGATGTGTTCAACGAATACCGCCGTCTCTATCTTATCGCCGCACTTTTCGCAAGTTATGCGGCTACCACTGCCGAAATCTCTCATAGGTTTGCCCATTGGCACTCCGTTACCATCGCCATTTTTAAATTCGTGTTGAGCTCTCTCTAGTTCTAGTAGTTTTCTAACCGGTAGAGACTTCTTCCTCTTTTCGCGAGTTTGACGTCTTCTACCTCCGCTCTCCGTTATTGATCTCATGATGTGCTCTTTGTAATGCGAATTCTTAACCATATGATTGCTTAATTCCTTGAGGGAGCTAAACGCTTGATCACAGACTTTACAGGTGAGCACAGCGCTCACGTGACTACTTGTGCCAGTAGAAGGCGGGGCAGCATTGTTAGGAGCCGCAGAGTTGGAACCCTTTGCTTCGTCTGAGGATTTCCACGATATGATCTGTTCCTGCGATATTATGTTCGTGTAGTGCTGAGTCCGCTGCATATGACTGGTCATCTCGGCCAACGAACGGAAGCTTTCGGCGCACCACATGCATTTCAGTATTTGTCTTGTCTGCTCGGCACCCTTCCCGAGCCACACGTCTTGACCGCGGACCAACTTTCTAGGAATGGGCATATTTTCTTTGATCAACATGTTGAGGTCGTTTGACTTGGAAGAGCCCCCAGACGAGGAGTTGTGTGAGGGTGCGGAGGGCGAGCTGGAGGGGGTCTGCATAGAGGGGGGGACGGGCGCGCCGCTGGAGGGAGGCACCGGCACGTTGACCCCGCAATGCTTGGCCTCCTTCATGTGGACGGTCATGTCGGCCAGCGAGTTGAAGCTTTTCTTGCACCATACACACTTGAGCACGTCCTTGGTCTGGTCGGCGCCTTTGTTGAGCCAATGTGACTGCCACGCGCTGTGCCGCGACGCTGTGCCTGCCAGTCCGGCGCCGAGCGCGGCACTCTGCACTGATCTAAAGAGCTCCTCGCCGCCGAGCCGGCTCAGCTCACTCATCTTTTCGAGCGCTTTGGTTGCGTCGCTTGGCACGGGTCCGTGCTTGTGTTTGCCGTTCCAGTCGTGTGGCGAGGGCCCTTTGGGAGATAACCCTGCGGCAGCGACGGCTGCCGCGAAGTACGGCAAATGCGGGGCGACTGGCGCGCTCCACGGAGACGGCACCGGTTTGTAGTCGGTGCGCGAGCTCTTGCGGTGAGGCGCGGGGGAGGGACAATCTTCGGGACCGCGCTTTCGGCCGCCCACGGACAGGTCGAGTGGACCCGAGTCGGGCGCGCGACTGAGATTGACGGCGTCCTCATCGTCGCGAATGGGAGACTCGCCGCGCTTGGTACTGAAGTCGAGCACGGCGTCAGAGCGCGCGGCCTCGAGGAGCTCGCGCTCGTCGCGGCAGGAAAGCAGCAGTCGTTGTTGGTGTGCTGCGGCTGCGGCGGCGGCGCCCAGGTAAGCAGCCACGGCGGCCGAGTGCGGCGCTAACAGTGGAAGCCCGCTTGCCAGCCGCGCACCGGCGCCGCCGTACAGCGACTCAGTTGACGGGCAGCGACTCGCGCTCGCCGACTCACGGGACACGCATCGCGGGCTCTCCCTGCGGACAAAGAAAAAATATTTGAGAATCTCATAGCGCAGTCTAACTCATCCTTTATGTGGAAATATTTTGAATAATAATTACACTGATATACCCTCCTAGGCTAGCAAGTGATGTTGAGTCGAGTGATAGTAAATTAAGATTGTTAATCACTAGCCTCGACAATGCCGTTACATAATATACAAAGGTACGTATAGAAAGTAAATAAACATATTGGACCCGTTATATAATAATTTATTTTTTATGTAGATATTAATATATTTTAGATTTATGTTAATTTGTAGTTTGAAAAAAATATTTAATTATTCATTGAAAAACTTAAGTCATAGGATACATAGACCATAATAAAAAAATAATCAATAAGTGCCTGAACTAGGTTTCCTAGAACTTTGTACTTCAGGCAATATATACAATAGAGTGTTAAATAAAATCACTTACAAAAATGCAATTTTACAGAAATCTTACAGTATTATTATATAGTACCTAAAGTAGGTGTATTATGGCTTAACTTACATAATTACAAACTAAACAATCTAAATAAATCAACGGAAAAAATATATAAATAATATTTAGGTTCGAAATTTACAAAATCAATAATTCTTCTGTATCTCTTTATAAGACATGTTTTGTAGGGCTTCTTGGAGAATTTTCTTACAATTTCTATGGATAACGGGATATATTATGCCTAATTTAGCATTTATTATATTATATAAAATCTGTTTGTAAAAGCGTGATTAGTAGTGGCAAGTAGAGGGCAAACCATATATTTTCGGCGTTTATCAGAATTTTCAGTGCGGTAGGGAAGTGCTGCGTGCTGTGTTGAAAGAATGAAGGATGAAAGATTGACTAAAAAGGTTTATGGCTGAAGTGAAAGGAAATGCTGGCAGAGGACGACTTAGATGTACTTTTATTGAACATATAAAAAATGTATTGATCGATGGAAATATTAAAAGTACACACAATCGCCGAGCATGTATGAAAGGTATGATGAATATAAAAGAAGCGAATGAGGTATCTCTGGATCGTAACAAATGCCATTCTATTGTCACTGCCTACCCCTCTTGGGATAAAAGGCGTGATGATAGATAGATAGATAAATATTATAAAATGGAAAATAGATCAATTATTTATGTAGGTTACTTGAGTTGGGTCTAGGTTCACTGTAAGATATGAACGAGGCAGAAAAGTCCGTGACATTTCAGCAACTTAGAGAAAAAAGAGAAGTACTTACAACATAAGATGCCAATTTGATATATATTTTTATCAGCTATTCATTCTTGTTCAATACCTATTTTCCGTGAGTGCGTGCACCATCAGAGAATTGAGCCTCCCCATTAGATAGATTCAAAATCGTTTATACCAATTCATATTTATTTTATACTAGCTTCCCTAAAAACCATATTCAGACTAGGTATTACGAATATTTAAAAAAGGATTAACCAAATCGGTCCATCCGTTCTCAGCTTTTTTTATTTCAGATGTTCAGATCGTTTCAGCGTGATTGAGCAGCAAACATGCAACTTTCTCTTCCAATTTAAGATTTTCAGATGTCGACTCTACTTTGCGAAAATTAAACCATATTACAGTATGCAAAACTTTCTACTGGCTATCCTCGAAATAAAATAATGAATTATCGGATACATTGTGTGGATTAAGCATGATTTGAGCTCATGTACACAACTTGTAGGTTTCGTAGCGGTTATAACGTTTATTAAATCTGCTGTAATTTTATCATCAATCACAATTTTACACTCGGACAATACTTCCTTGCGTTTATATCATACGAGCAATGCAGGTTTACATAATACCTATATCATTTTTAATTTTTGTGTTTTTGTTTATTTGCTAGCTTTCCGCCCCGTTGAGCCCATATTAACTTTCATCCCCTATTGTTCATACAAAAATCCCATAGAAAAAAACACTTTCAGTTCCTTCCGAATTTTCCAATTTTCCGGGTAACTTTTCTAATTTTTCTTTCCCTAAAATCCTTATTCAGACTATTATCAATATTTAAAAAATTGCCAAATCAATCAAACCGATCTCAAATGTTAATGCTCAACTCCTAAAAATGATAGGACCTTCCTCGTGAACCAAACTATCTACTCGTGAAAACCGCATCAAAATCAGTTCAGTAGCTTTTGCGTGAAAAGATCACAGACAAACAGACGTGAAGTGATTCGCTACAACTAAAACTAAAGCAATTTATTTAAATTATTTTTAATTTTTGTGATTTTTATTTATTTATTTATTTTCCTTTTTTACTTAATGAAATTGTGATGTTTATTTGTGACTTTTTAAGTATCTATGAAATAAAGAAAAATCCCTATAATATACGCTACTTACTACCTAGGTATATATTAATATATCTACTGTAGATCATGGCACATATAGGTAGGTAATTAATTATGATCTTGATATTGTTATCGTCAATTAATAAACGATAAAAAGAAGTTACAAACTGTATAAAGTCAATAAATATTAATATTTTGTATTGCATTTATCGATAGTATCGGATACAAGGAAAATCCGACAATATTAGATTATGTATGGTTTAATTTTGGAGGCACTTTCAAAGGAACAAAGTTTAAATTGAATTGATAAAGAACTCGGATTTATATCTGATAATAATATGTATTTAGATTAGTTCAAACATTTTAACGGTCTTTGCAAAAATAAACAACTAGAACAAAAACAAAGTCCAGTTAAAATTATGAACAGCTATTAAGCTGTTGTATTATCAAATTCGATTATGTTACTAATTGAACTGTACGCCACCATCCCTAAAGAAAAGTTAAAAATGAAAAGCTTACCTCATGTGGTCTGTCTCTACAATCATTTCAGAAGAAACCAATATTTCAGGCAGTTTTTGTTAAGACGACACAGTAACCGCGATCTTCCATTAAACAACACTCGATAAACAACCGGACACTCGAAAAGTATAAACTTTGTCTTGTTATGTAAAAAGTAAACAGACGCGAGACGACGCGATGTCGACAGTCAGAGACGAAATGTGGAACCTCCGGCGTCGACGGCGGTCGCGCGTGGAATGAGACCTCGTGATTTACGAGACGCCCGCGCGCCCCGCCCCCCGCGCCCTCCGAGACGACAGAGATAGCTATATAGAGGGAGGGGAGGGCCGCCCCACCGCGGGGAGGCGCTAGCTGCATCGTGATCTGCAACGAGCGTCTCAACCTGCCCGGTGAGCGAACTTGCACCCAGCCACCTATGGGCACTATTTATAAGGTCCCTACAAGGCCCGCGGGACAAAACACAGCTCCTTCACTATATACATCGTTGACCATATCGAGTTCAAAATTTGTTCTATAAATTATTGTAAACTAACTAGCTATGAAGGAATTATTTCTGTTTAGTTGGTGATTTAAAAAAAATAGGTTTCAATAAAGTTGTGAATGCCGCTGACATGTTTCATGTTTATTATCACGACACTATTCCAGATGGAAGTCTCCGAGGGCTCACTCGAAGATTACCCGAGCGGGTGGACTCCGTAACTCCACTCCGTTGACAAGGAAATAGCGCGTTAACAAAACGCCAAGACGAGGCCTTTTAACACACCGGGACAGACAGGGGACGCGAGCGAGGATTTAGGTGTATCATGAACAGATTTCCTCGCTTTGACAAAGGAAAATAATCTCAGGGTTTACTTCGACGAAAAAGGTTACTAGCTGTCGACAGATATAAATTGTTTGTTTTTGTTGAGACGCGACTTTGTGGACTCGGTGACATGCGGACTGTTGGCTGCGAGCTGCGGGACGTCTCGTCGCTAGCCCGCGTCAATCTAGCGTCAAGGTGGATCATTTTGTATTATCTACATTTTACTTTTTGGGTCAAATAATCAAAGTTGCTACTGTCTGTTGTTATACCTACATACCTAAGAAATATTTCATTTATACATCTAAATAAAAAACATATCTAAGATGCGTTGGTGGCCGAGGGTATTAACTAGACAGATCACGGGTTCGATCCCGGATCACGGCCATGTACCAATGCGTTTTATAATTAAAATATTATGGACATAATCCGACACACCACACTCAGAGGCTTTTCCATCTCAATATACCTCAACAGAACTGGCTAATCGTTAGGTAGGTATAGCCTCCTCACAAATACCATCGGCTAAAGCCGTGAAGAAAAAAAAGGATCTAATGTCCATTGCATGTCCTTTTAAAATTACTTGTAAATAAATAATAACAATTTTACGTATTAATTAACATTGTTAACCTATTTTACACTTGCAGAACTAATATAGGTACTTAATCATATTTTGTTATTTAAAAATTTAACAATAAAAGGACATGCAAAGTTAATTAACTGAAACAGATAGTTTTAAATATTTTAAAAGCTTCCAAAAAATGTGAGATCTTTACCAGAATGATTAGGCGATTTGTTCATTAAAAAAAGTCCAAAACATAGTAGTCACGTTATCGAGTGGTATAGGTAACACAATTTAAAACGGCCAGCTGTTTAGTAGGTACTTCCTAAACATTAGCGTGCGGGTGCGGGCGGGATCAATCAATCATTCATATTTATGTGACAGCTATTGTAGTAGTCCCCCCCTTGGTTACCTTGCACGATACAGACCACAGACTGAGTGAACAACCAAGATGACGATGACCGAACTGGCAGAATGTAAAAAGTGAGAATAACAAATGTGTTAGCATGTGACGTTAGAGCGCGGAGTGTCGCCGAATACGAACGAGACGACATGTGCGTTAAAGTTCAGTATTTATTATGGTACGGAACGTGATGCTATGGGGGGTACCCCGGGCACCTGACTCTGTTTGAATAATTCCGCAGTTAAATTTGAAATTTATAATATCACAGATGCGTCTGTAGCAATAAGCGGCGGATGTAAATTATAGATAAAGAAATGAGTGGAAAATGTGGGAAAGGTTTTTATTTTATTAGGCATTTTTTTATGTGAAACATCTATTATTAGACTAGGGTAAAACCAAGACGTCTCAAAATTCAGGAGACGCTTGGATTTTGCTTACGCTACGTGCGTCTGGTCGTGTACCTATGTATTTCTTCGTTTAACAAATTATATACTAAATTATGATGTTTCACATCTACCGGGTGTCCCCTGACGCACTCAATGACGCACTCTTCTTTTTTTACGATAACTTTTTGACAATCAACACGTCAAGGTTGAGGATTCTATATAATATAAACTGCCTGGAGTCTACGTCATGTCATGGCGACCAACGCACGCGTCCCGCTGTGACATGATGGGGAATCCAATTTAATGTCGTCCGCGCTGTGATAGTTGTGATTAGTCAATGATAAAAATACCGAGGCTATAGTATCTACTTGATTATCATTGATCATTGGCAAATAAAAGAAGAAGAAGAACGGCCAGCCTCATTTATTATAGGTATTCATCTAATCATAAGTGGAAAAGCTATCGTCCCCAGAAGTGCGAATCTAAACATGAATACAGATTAAGTGGGGGCCAATTTTAAACAATAGTTGTATGTATGGCGCCGCTTCAAGTCTCGTATGATGAATGACGTCGGCTATGAGCGGCTAATTGACATTGATGGAACAGCGACCGTTTTACCTGTACTACCTACTGTGTGCTGGTGTGTTGGGGAACTTACTTTGCCCACTCCTGAATTACTCGCCTATTTTACGATTCCAATCTCAATTAGTTTTTTTAGATTTCTATTAGGTAAGTAAGAAAGACGCGCTCCTTTGGCGCGATATTTAGGTGAACGAATAAGCTTTTAATTTATCTACAAATCAAATTCAATAAAAGACACAGGTACACAATAGATATTTAGAAAAAAAAATCTTTCGGCAATGATTTTTTTAAGAGCGAGAACCTATACCTATTCGATAAAGTGTTTTTAGGGTTCCCCGTACCCAAACTGTGCAAAAGGAAGCCCTATTACAGGCTCCGCTGTCTGTCTGTCCATACGTCACAGGGCTGTATGTTTTGAACCGTAATAGGTAGACACTTGAAATTTTCACAGGTATGTTTCACAGATGGATTTTTTACAATCGGAATTATTTATAACTTTTTAGTAAATTTTTATCAATATAAAAGCTTGTTTTTAAAACCACCTGTTTTAGACAAAATAAAACAAACCCAAGGACGGGTTACGTCGTTTCGTTACAGAGTTCCTGTGGTCACCTACCAACTCCATCATCATGAATTTATGACCCCAGGGTAATGACAATACTACAAACGTCTAACTTAAGTAAAACAACAAAAAATAAAAACCGGTCAAGTGTGAGTCAAACTCGCGCTAATTTATTCCTGCGCCATACAGGAGCGTCAAACTTTGTCTGACTTTTTTTATTAGTCCATCTTTGCACATATTTTTCCAATGGACAACATTTCATTTTTCGTAAGGTACCAAAATTCGAAAACCGTTTGGAGATTACATGCTAGAAAGCTTATTTTTCATTTTTTTTATTGTTTATATCCTTTAATTTTCGAGTTATTTTAAAAATACTGAAATATTGAAAATTAAGGATTAATAGGTGCCCTAATCTGTGCTAACCCTCTAATTTAAAAATACTAATGTCTGTGGCAGAGTTGAACTCAGGTGTTGCCCTCTATTAATTTTACCCATTTTTATTCCATTTAAAGCTAAATTAATAATTATTCTTTAAATATAATTATAAAAATACTTCTTTCATATAATATTTTTTAGAAGTTTTGCTAGTTTCGAATGGGTTATCACAGGAAATATATTTACGAGTGAAACCGCGGACAAAAGCTAGTATTATTATATACATTATGAATAATGTTGTAGGCGATTTGAGTTCCGGCTACGGCAACACCTATTTGGAACACGGTATATTATACTCTTTGCATTTCTATAACGTATACTCTGTGGCTTGACTGACACTATCTGTCACTTTCTTTGGGTGACAGTTTATATTTCTTAATTTTAGTCCTAGCTATGGTTTTTAGTTTATAAGTCCTCAGAATTTATAAAAATTCATAATTAAATTAAAATATAAAAACTCACCCAAAAATAAAATAGAAAAATACGTGTAACTTATTTTTTAATATATTTTTAATTAAAGTAATAAAAATGGGTGATTAAAAAAATGAAATGTTGTCCATTCTTTAACTCTAGGTAAGTAAGTACCTACCTCAAATTATGATATACTAAAACATCGAGCCTTAAGTAAATTCTACTAAAATAGCTTGACTAACAAATGTAGAGACAGGAAAACTTGATCAAATTCAATTATTTTAAGCAATAACAGCAACGTCAGCAACATTCCATAAAACAAACTCAGACCTCAATACAAAATTAAAGTACATTTATAATGAGAGATGTTCGTCAAAATTAAATATCAACATGTGCAACTGTTAAAATAAACCTTTTATGTTCGCTGTACAATGACGCTTCATACAACGATGGTATGTCAAGTACTACCAAGTGATTGTTCCTCTCGCATCTGATTCAACAGTTAAGGTGACATGCTTGAAATTGTAAAACAATTAAATTCTTTTGACTCATCACATGAAATTAACGTCTTAGCAAATAACATTCGGGTGTCACTAGAAAACAATTGTCGGTGATTCTGGTGTCATGTCACCTTGGTTGAACATATATGTCTTTAGCCCTGTTTCCGCTTGTGTGACGGAAATAAATTTACAATAAAAAATAAACCTGTATAAAACTCTACTTCAAAAATATTAGAGCTACATTAATGATATTTTGTGTAAATTTTGTCGCCAATAATAAACAGATTTGGAAGATTTTATTTATAGAAAATTGGTTTAGTACTTTTCAGGAATTTTGAAAAACTCATTCTATTTATTTTCCGGAAAAACTCTGGTAAATATATGGACAGATATTGATTATTTCAGAGATATTCCACATCAGTTAAGCGGTTCGTTAACGTTATTGCTCCTAATAGATAACCACTACAAAACTTCATGAAAATATTACTTCAACAGTTGTTCAGTATTTCTGATTTTTTTTTATCTTGGCTGATTTTTTTATTATATTTTTTTGTACGGTAGCACTTGATATAATTTACTAAAAACTGACTTTTAGGAACTTCGAAAATAATGTTTTACTGTATGATATATTGTTGTCACTAAAAATGGAATACAAATAAAGTATTGCAAACTATGAAATCGAGTTGAATAACTAATACTCTGAAAAACAATAGATAATCTCTCATATATTAGTTCTCAAAGGTTTTTTTTGTCGGTATCAAATCAAAGTTAATGTTAGATACGCCATTTTAAAGATTATTTCTCCTTCTAATGACGAAATATAAACAAACAAATTAAAATAAAATGTTTCTTTTAAAATTAGACTAATTTATTTATTTTATAAACGATGCCATCTGTTGGAGATCAGTTGAACTAACTTCGCACGGGTCTAGTAAAATATAATAATATAAAAAAAATCTTCTCTATAAATAAAATCGTCATATTTATAGAGATATACTTTTTTTTACGGGTTCCCTTACAGCTCCCGAAATCGTGTTATCGGTTCCAGGGTACCCAGCGGAAGACCATGTCTCCCTCTTTTAGCCGATGGTACTTGTGAAGTTATACCTAACGAGTGGCCATATCTGCTGAGGCAGGTATATTAGATGGAAAAGCCTCTAAGTGTGGTTTGTCGGATAATAATTATAAAAAACCATTGGTACATGGCCGAAATCGAACTTTACTATATTCATTTATGTATTTTTTGTGTGTAACAAAAAACTTTGTACGTATCGTAAGTGACATTCTTAAGTTATCAGTCAAGTTGGTGTGGTATAGTCATTTGTCAATTTGGGAACATGAAGAATGGACAAATCCTAAATCAAACGACATTCTCAATATTATTAACGCCAAGGGTTTCACTCATTCATATTGTAGTGAGAAGTGACCATCATTTTACATATTTGTTAGGTTTCCGTACATCTCCTATGAAAAAACAGAAACCCTTTAATTATAGGATCACTGTCTGTCTGTCCGTACTTGGTACATAAAATATATAGAGTTTGATTCACGCGGACCTACAGCGTAGGTAAATATTGTAATTTAGACTTTGGGGGTTAAATTTTAGTTTTCAAATCACATGGACATTAAATGAAAATGCATAGCTTATTAAGTTATTTTAAAGAAAATATACGCAAATTGACCGTCCCATCCCCTTATTTCCAAAACTACCGAGTCTAAAATTTTGAAAAATAACCCCCCCCCCCCCCCCCGAAATGGTTACTTATCACTAAAAATATTCACAAAATAATATCTTATTAAAAGTGACAAGTATAAAACACAGAAAAACAACGATTTGTAACTATTAACAATTGATATCGGTGGGTAAGTAAATTATGTGTCTAGAATTCTAGATGTAGGTACATCGTGTTAGAGATTTTCAGAAATTAATGAAAAAGTTGAAACTATTTTTTTTCGTAAGACCCAATCAGACGATAAGACCACAAAACCCAAAATGCATGTCACCCTACACATATCACGTCCTACACCCGTTGACAACTGACCACAGAGAACAATGGAGTCATTAAAGTGACACCATGTAAGAACAGATGCGGGACCACCGTTGTGATGTCAACTGGTGACGTCCACGATCATGATGATGATGGCTCCTCATACTGGGTAGATAGTGTAAATACATATAGTCTGTGGCGAACGAATGTAGAATCCACTCCGGTCTAAAATATTTTATACACGTAATTTTCGTTTTAGTTAAAATCCGTCCAGTAGTTTTGGAATAAATATCGCGCATAAAGTACCAACAGTGATAACCTGATGACGGGTCTGTCAACATGACGCCCCGCTATAGAGTTATGATAGTTCTGATTGATTTTTTCGAAATAGATATTTCGGTAGATCTAAGAGTATTTTGAGCAAGACAACATACCTGTCAATGTTAGGATCCTGTATGAAGGTGGCCGGTATCCTGTGCTCTATATCCGGCTCATCATCAGGCGCGGGTGACGGCTGGTGTCGACCGGGCGAGCCGGGACCCGACGCCGCCTCGCGCGACGTACTGCGATCTTTTACACTGTGACTGTCTGGACTCACTTCCTCTTCTGTGGACAAGAGAATACTCTATGTTAATTTATATTCATAATTGCGGAAGTGTTTTTGTTTGTCCTTCTTTCATGACAAAACGTAGCAACGCATCGACATGATATTTTTGCACAGAGATAATTGCAGAGCGGGAGAATGACATAGGTTTTTTATCCTGGAAATTCTAAATAAATTAAATAAAAAAATTGCGTGGGTAGCACGTGACAGAAGTGAAACTTCTTAAAAAATAAACGTCATTGTCATTATTGATAAAATTTTCTAGCCCGTGTACACACTGGAAATTATCTTGTCTGGGTCATAATTAGTCCACTGTGTACAAGATGCTTTAGATATACAATGTATAGCGCTCTTTCTCCTTCTCTCTACGTTATATTTTTCTTCTCTCTCATGTAACGAAATGTGCATAAATGTGACGCATTCTTGAATTTTCACTCAATTCTCGTTCAATAAAAATTATCGATTCGCCGCCTAATCCCTATTAATATAAATGCGAATGTAAGTTTGTTTGTTACGCTTTCACGCAAAAACTACTTAACCGATCATCATGAAACTTTGCACATATATTCTTGGAGGTATTAGAAGTAACATAGGATACTTTTTATTAAAAAAAAAATATTTTTTACAAAAGTTAAAAAAATTGTTTGTCAAAAAACACGGTGTTCGCGACGAAGTGATCAGTGACCGTGAAAGTGAAATAGAATTCGAAAATGAATCAGTGAATTAATGTCTCATAGTGCCAGTGCTTAAAATAGTGAAACATAGACTATCAATATAGAGTTTAGACATAGGCCTAAGTGAGCGAGTGCACTGCGTTGCGCGAGGGCGGGGGTAGACCCCCAAGGCAAGCTCGCACCGCGAGCTATGTCAACCCGTAGGCTCGAAAGGCATCCGCTGACCAATACCCGTTGTCTGTCTAAGACGGAGAGATTGTTGCAGCGACTGGCATAGATTCGTATTTCCTCTGAAAAGGTATAGCTTCAGACGAAAATTGATTCGGAATATTGTACTGTATAACTTGTTTACAGATTGGAACGGCAACTAACTTGCCATTTGTACCTAATGTTATTATTCGGAATTACACATGTGTAAACTTACCTCGCTTACCACGAGGCGGTCGAAGGGTTCGTTCGACCATGCTATCGTTAGGGACTATGTCCCTAAAATAATGTATATTGATGTGAAATAGTATTTAACACTACTTGACTATTCTTGAGGGCCTGATCAACTCCCAAGGATAAACTTATGACTACTTGACTATCGACGTGTTCGCCTCCTTCGGGAACGCACCACCCGGAGGAGCTCTCCAAACTCATAATCGGAGTTTGATGGTTACCATGTCCTTGTGGCGTGAAGGTTCCACCAGGGAACGACTGACTTGACTTGTTCGCCTCCTTCGGGAACGCCCCGCCCGAAGGAGCTTTACAAACTCATATTCGGAGTTTGCCAAACTCATATTCGGAGTTTGAAGAAGACCATGACCTTTGGCATGAGGGTTCCAAATGGGGAACCTCCAAACTCATATTCGGAGTTTGATGGAAATCATGTCCTCGAGACATGTAGGTGCAAAGGGAGCAGTCAAACTCATAATCGGAGTTTGCCAAACTCATATTCGGAGTTTGATAGAAGCCACGTCCTCTTGGCAGGAGAGTTCCACAAGGGAGCCTCCCAAACTCATATTCGGAGTTTAGAGGACACGCTCATATTTGTTGATGTGAGTCTTTCGTCGTGAAATAGTTTGAGATCACTCGAACCGAGCCTTACAACCTCGGGTTCACCTAATAGAAGGGTAAAAGCGTCAAAGAGATATAGTAATGATTGATGCATATATATTACTCATGTTCGGATTTAATATATAGTTTGGCGAGGATTGATGCATATATATTGCTCATGTTCGGATTTAATATATAGTTTGGCGAGGATTGATGCATATATATTACTCATGTTCGGATTAATATGTAAAGCCTAATGATGTTACATACATATGTTTACATTATTTATATTTGGATTATCGTGTACAGCTCAACGAGACTTATGTGTTTATAACCCTGTATTTAATATAATATTTATAAGACTTGTTTGTATTTAAATCTGTGGAGTTTCTTGCCATTTCTTCTCCACAGATATAATTTCCGAAATGGTGGTAAACTCATGTATGTTTGTTTAAAATAATAATAAACGATTCTATACCCGTTGTGTTTCACTGAGCGAACTGTGCTCTGATTGGTTGACGTTGACCGCGTGGGAGGTTCTTGTTGTCGCGGCGACGTTCCGTGCGCTGCCCGCTATATAATGGCGAGCAAACGGAGCGATCGTCAGTCTGCGTCAAGATCTCGCGACAAGAGGACCTCCCAGCAACCAAGAAGAGCTCAGCCGTCCAGTGGCCGCCCGGGCTAGATTGAAGTTACATCGTGCAGTTTCAATAGTCTCCCAGTTTCCCAGTCTACCTACCTACCCTACCTTGATAGTCAGTTCCCTGGGTCTCGCGCTCTCTACTGCTGCAGAGCAGACCGCCGGAACATTAATTGGTCGACTTCGAGCCGGATCACTCAAGACTACGGAAGCTGAAGAAACATACAGTCCACAAGGCCAGATCACTCAAGACTACGGAAGCTGAAGAAACATACAGTCCAAAAGAATGCCCATCACACGGTCGCAGACAGGGGAGCGCCAGCAGTGCCCGCTTCGTCACGAAGAGCCGCCACTGTCCCCAACGGACGAAGCAAGCCCACCGACGAGCACCGAGCGGCCCGCACCGCCGCAGCCCGCAACGTCCGTACCCGCGCTCGCGCAGCGCGGTCAAGGCCGTCCGAAAGCTCCGGGCCACCGCACCCCGTCGAAGCACCCGAGGCGGTCCGTGTCGACTGAGCCGTCGCTCGCGCAGCGCTCCCCGTGTAAGGCTCCAGAAATGCGCGCTCTGTCGAAGCCCGCGACGCGTCCGATGTCGCCGGAACCCCGTCGGTCGAAAGCTCCGGAGCCCCGAGCTCCGTTGAAGCTCGCCGCCACCGCCGTCGCCGCACGACAGGCTTCGCAGAAAGGCCGGCGCGCGAAAACGGGGCCGATACCCCCGTCGACGGCCGCCCAGGAGCACCGCACTCCGTCGACGCGCGCTCCCTCGGATCGCGCAGTGTCCCGTGCCGCAACAGCAAGACCGGACCGTGAACGCAGCATCTACCAAGCCAGAGAAGACCTAGCCCGCTTGAAGATGGAAGCGGCAGAAGCCAGGCTAGCTCGGCTAGAGGCCGAAGATGAAGAGCAAACACTGATGGACCCGTCAGAGAGCGACCCCGATCCAGAGACCAATCCGAACCCAAGGATCGAAGAATGGCTTGACGCACAACCACAAGCCGCAGGCAACCCGGAAGCAAGACCGGTACGACCCGAGACAACTGGACAGATAGCCGCTCCACTACCACCGAAGAGGCCAAAAATAACCGAACGAACGCCGTCAGTATTGACTCGAGAAGAAAGGCAGAGAATCGTGGAGATAGCCTCTGCCGTAGCCGAAGTTACCCGGGCGACCGCGCCTCAAGCTGCTACGCCACACCCAGCTACCAACCGGTACCTACTAGGAGAGCTACCACACTTCAACGGGTCGCACGAAGACTGGCTGGCGTTCAGAGCAGCCTACAACGAGACGGCGGGTCACTTCTCAGCTGTAGAAAACACAGCACGACTCCGTCATGCACTGAAGGGCAAAGCCAAAGAAGCAGCACAGAATCTACTTATAGCGAATACAGCACCAGCCGACGTCATAACAGCACTAGAAAACAGATTCGGGCGCCCAGATTCGATCGCAATAGCAGAGATGGAACGAGTGAAGCGACTACCGCGGGTACCGGATTCGCCGCAGGAAGTGTGTGAATTTTCCAACAAATTGGCGAACAGTGTAGCAGTCCTACGCGCCTTGAATAGACCGCACTACCTACACAATCCAGAAGTGGTACGGCACCTAACGGAGAAACTGCCAGCCGTGCTCAGATATCGCTGGTATCAACATTATGAAACGAAGCCGAGCCACGAACCGGACCTAGTGACCTTCGCTAACTTTATGAGTACCGAAGCCGGACGCTGTCGTCACTTCGCTCCACCAGAGGTCGTGACCACGCAGAGAGGGCCAGACGCCGGACCAAGCCGCGCACGGCCACAGCGAGCATATACGATGAAGGAGAAACGCAACAAGAAACCACAACTTCCCTGCCCCATCTGCCAAAGAAATCACCACGAGCCGAGCCAGTGTAACGAGATGAAAAAAGCTCCAGTCAACGCACGGTGGGACATGGCCAAGAAACATCGCCTCTGTTGCCGGTGCCTCAGACCCATGACCGTATCGCACCAATGCCGGTACAAACGATGCGGCGAAGAGAACTGCTCCCGGAGTCATCACTCCCTGCTCCACCACCGGAAGGAAAGAAGGAACCCCGAGGTCGTAGCTACCACATCGAGCCGATCCCGCTTCGCCTACCTGAAAATCGTACCAGTACGCGTCACCGGCTCCAAAGGGCACGTCGACACACGCGCCTTGTTAGACGACGGCTCAACGGTGACACTACTGGACGCCACTGTCGCGAAGAAAATCGGCGCTCGAGGACAAGTAGAGCCGCTAAGAATGGAGGAAATAACGGGAAAGAAGATCGACGCGACCGAGTCCCAACGAGTTACCATCGATGTAAAAGGACATAGCGAGACACACACTATTGATGCGCGCACCCTCGCCAACATCGAACTAACAACGCAAGCCGTCGACCGGAGCAGTATCAGCCGGTATCCACATCTGAGAGAAATAGAGGGACACCTCACCTACACAGTCGCTCGCCCTACAATCCTCATAGGCCAAGACAATTGGCATTTGTTCGTGACGAAGGACACGCGACGAGGGACGCTAGAAGAACCGGCCGCTTCTCTTACGCCGCTAGGATGGACACTGCACAAGGCGTGCACCCGCTCCCTTGGACGCCGAGTGCACCCGGTGTGTTGCACGAAAGAAGACAGGATGGACGAAGAACTGAGGAAATTTTTTGCTCTCGAATCCCTGGGGGTGGCCCCAAAGAAAACTCGCGCCGACCCAGAAGAACGAGCGCTCCAGCTCCTGAAAGAAAATACACGCGAACGACCCGAAGGCGGGTACGAGACGGCCCTACTTTGGAAAGAAGACACAGTGAGCCTCCCCGATAACTACGACAATGCGGCGAAGAGATTGAAAAGCATGGAGAGGAAATTGGACACCTCCCCGCAGCTCAAGAGCGAATATAACAAACAAATAAACGGACTGATAGAGAAAGGCTACGCGGAAGAGGCTAGGACGCCCGGGGCAGAAGGAAAAACGTGGTACTTACCACACTTCGCGGTGCATCACCCCGCGAAACCGGGCAAAGTCCGAGTCGTGTTCGACGCCGCAGCCAGGACGGGCGGGACCTCGCTAAACGAACATCTACTGCCAGGCCCCGACCTATTACAGTCTTTACCGGGGGTTCTCATGCGTTTCCGTCAACATCCTGTTGCCCTAGCAGCCGACATTGAAGAAATGTTCCTGAGAATCGGAATAAGGGAAGAAGACAGAGACTCCCTACGCTTCCTGTGGCGAGGCGACCGGCGGGAGGGACCGCCGAGAGAAATGAGAATGAAATCAGTGATATTCGGTGCGGCGAGCTCGCCATGCGCCGCACTGTTCGTGAAGAATTTCAACGCCGAGAAATATCGTGCAGACTTCCCAGAGGCCGCTGAAGCCATCGTGATCCACCACTACATGGACGACTACCTACAGAGCTTCCCCACCATAGAGAAGGCGGTAAAGATAGCCAAAGAAGTAAGAACTATACATGAGAGAGCTAACTTTAGACTCCACAAATGGGCCTCCAACTGCGTCGACGCCGTGACGGCCCTACAAGGGACACCCCCTCCGCCAGCCGATACGCTTGTGGAGCTCAACGACGGTACCTCCGAGGAAAAGGTACTCGGTCTCGCCTGGAAACCCAGCACGGATACCTTGAGCTTTAACTTAGATATGGCTCGTGTCGCACCGGAAGTAGTCGACGGAAGCCGCACTCCGACCAAGCGCGAAGCTTTAAGCACGATGATGTCAGTGTTTGACCCCCTCGGCCTCGCTTCGCCAGTGACGATACAGGCGAAGAAAATACTGCAAGAAACTTGGCGCAGGGGCGTCGAGTGGGACCGGCCGTTACCAGAGCCTTTAAAGACCGACTGGAGCACCTGGCTAAAGAACCTGACCCTGCTGAGAAGACTGAACATACCCCGATGCCATGGCGGGTGGACGCACGCCCGGCGGAGAGAACTACACACCTTCGTCGACGCCAGTGAGACGGCCTACGCGGCCGCGGTGTATTGGCGCACCATCGACGACAGCGGACGCGTCCACGTTAGCCTCGCCGCAGCCAAGGCAAGGGTCGCCCCGCTGAAGATTACTTCCATCCCACGACTAGAACTCCAAGCGGCCCTACTCGGGAGTAGACTATCAAGGACCGCCGAGACAGAGTATCAAGCAGACATAGATCAGCGATATTATTGGACGGACTCATTGACAGTTCTGTCATGGTTACACGCCGGACCACGGACCCTAAAAACCTTCGTCGCCCACAGGGTTGCAGAAATCGAGGAGCACACCCATGTAAAAGAATGGAGATGGTTACCCTCGAAACATAACGTCGCCGACGACTCCACACGACAAGTTCCAGCAGATTTCGAGTCTACTCACCGATGGTTCACCGGGCCAGAGTTTCTACTTAAGGACCAAGAAGAGTGGCCCGCCATCAAGAACGCGACAGTAACCGAAGCCACGGGGGAAGAGCGGAACCACGCACTGACGAGGAATAAGACTACGCTCAACGAAGCAATCCCCAACATAGAACGCTTCTCATCTTGGCATAGGCTCGTGAGGGCGACCGCCAGGGTCCTCCAATGGATAAACCTACTAAAAAATCGAACGCAGTCAAAAACCAGCTGTCATTATAAAAGAACGACCAAAAATAAAGAAGCGGACCCGACGTGGGGAAAGAAGGTCGCGAAGACCACCCCTCCGAAACACAAGAAGGCCGCCACGAACAGTAAATACCTACCGCTCGAGGCTCACGACGTAAGGGCCGCCGAACAACTGCTGGTACGGTCATCACAGGAAACCACATTCGGGACAGAAGTCGAGGCGCTGAAGAGGGGAAAGGAGCTGCCGCATGACAGCCGACTCCATCAACTCGCGGTGCACTTAGACGACACAACCACTTTACGACTGAGGTCGAGGATTGCCGAAGTAGAGAACGTTGGCATAGAGCAGAAGTCTCCCGCAGTACTCGACGGAAATCATCACTTGACAAGATTGTACATAAGAATGGTCCACGAGAAACTACACCACGGGGGGACGGAGATAATAGTCAACGAAGTCAGAGAGCATTTTTGGATCATCAAACTCCGACCCACAGTTAAGAGCATAGTAACGAGCTGCTTGCGCTGTCGTATACGCAAAGGAAAACCCGCGGTCCCAGCCACCGGCGACCACCCACGCAATCGTCTCGCCCACCACAAGCGCCCTTTCACCTACACGGGCCTAGACTATTTCGGTCCCTTGTCAGTAACAGTGGGGAGACGACGAGAGAAAAGATATGTAGCCCTCTTCACGTGCCTAACCACGCGAGCCGTGCACTTAGAAATCGCAGACAGCCTCAGCTCCGATTCCGCCATCATGGCATTGCGGAGGATGATCGCCCGACGTGGCTGCCCCGAAGAAATATACAGCGACAACGGGACGAACTTTCGGGGAGCCGACAGAGAACTACGGGAGGCCCTAATCGACGAAGCGGCTACACGCGCCATCAAATGGCGCTTCATCCCCCCAGGCGCCCCATTTATGGGAGGCGTTTGGGAACGACTTGTGCGCGCGGTAAAAACCGCCCTGTACAGCATATTGACGGAGCAGCACCCGCACACCGAGACACTCGCCACCTTGCTGTGTGAGGTGGAATACACCGTAAACAGCAGGCCCCTCACACATGTGTCCACAGAAGCAGACGACCCGAGCGCCCTGACACCTAACCACTTCCTGTTGGGCGGCTCGGGACTAGTGAGGCAACCAGGCATCTTCACCGACGACGACCTACATCTACGCGCGAGGTGGAGACGAGGCCAGAGGCTCGCCGATCTTTTCTGGCAGAGATGGCTGAAGGAATACCTTCCGCTACTGCAACACCGGCGGGAGCCACGCGGGCGGGGTGAGACTCCGCGCGTCGGAGACCTCGTGCTCATAGTGGACAACTCCCTGCCACGAAATACGTGGCCGAGAGGAAAAGTCGTCGCCCTCTACCCGGGGCCCGACGGCGCAGTACGAGTCGTCGATGTAAAGACCGCGGGTGGCGTGCTGCGACGTGCCACTAAGAAACTCGTCGTGCTGCCTACGGCCGCTGAGCACCCCGTCGCTCATACGGGCTAGGTGCAGCGTCGTGACGACCAACGCTGCACGGCGGGAGAATGTTCGCGACGAAGTGATCAGTGACCGTGAAAGTGAAATAGAATTCGAAAATGAATCAGTGAATTAATGTCTCATAGTGCCAGTGCTTAAAATAGTGAAACATAGACTATCAATATAGAGTTTAGACATAGGCCTAAGTGAGCGAGTGCACTGCGTTGCGCGAGGGCGGGGGTAGACCCCCAAGGCAAGCTCGCACCGCGAGCTATGTCAACCCGTAGGCTCGAAAGGCATCCGCTGACCAATACCCGTTGTCTGTCTAAGACGGAGAGATTGTTGCAGCGACTGGCATAGATTCGTATTTCCTCTGAAAAGGTATAGCTTCAGACGAAAATTGATTCGGAATATTGTACTGTATAACTTGTTTACAGATTGGAACGGCAACTAACTTGCCATTTGTACCTAATGTTATTATTCGGAATTACACATGTGTAAACTTACCTCGCTTACCACGAGGCGGTCGAAGGGTTCGTTCGACCATGCTATCGTTAGGGACTATGTCCCTAAAATAATGTATATTGATGTGAAATAGTATTTAACACTACTTGACTATTCTTGAGGGCCTGATCAACTCCCAAGGATAAACTTATGACTACTTGACTATCGACGTGTTCGCCTCCTTCGGGAACGCACCACCCGGAGGAGCTCTCCAAACTCATAATCGGAGTTTGATGGTTACCATGTCCTTGTGGCGTGAAGGTTCCACCAGGGAACGACTGACTTGACTTGTTCGCCTCCTTCGGGAACGCCCCGCCCGAAGGAGCTTTACAAACTCATATTCGGAGTTTGCCAAACTCATATTCGGAGTTTGAAGAAGACCATGACCTTTGGCATGAGGGTTCCAAATGGGGAACCTCCAAACTCATATTCGGAGTTTGATGGAAATCATGTCCTCGAGACATGTAGGTGCAAAGGGAGCAGTCAAACTCATAATCGGAGTTTGCCAAACTCATATTCGGAGTTTGATAGAAGCCACGTCCTCTTGGCAGGAGAGTTCCACAAGGGAGCCTCCCAAACTCATATTCGGAGTTTAGAGGACACGCTCATATTTGTTGATGTGAGTCTTTCGTCGTGAAATAGTTTGAGATCACTCGAACCGAGCCTTACAACCTCGGGTTCACCTAATAGAAGGGTAAAAGCGTCAAAGAGATATAGTAATGATTGATGCATATATATTACTCATGTTCGGATTTAATATATAGTTTGGCGAGGATTGATGCATATATATTGCTCATGTTCGGATTTAATATATAGTTTGGCGAGGATTGATGCATATATATTACTCATGTTCGGATTAATATGTAAAGCCTAATGATGTTACATACATATGTTTACATTATTTATATTTGGATTATCGTGTACAGCTCAACGAGACTTATGTGTTTATAACCCTGTATTTAATATAATATTTATAAGACTTGTTTGTATTTAAATCTGTGGAGTTTCTTGCCATTTCTTCTCCACAGATATAATTTCCGAAATGGTGGTAAACTCATGTATGTTTGTTTAAAATAATAATAAACGATTCTATACCCGTTGTGTTTCACTGAGCGAACTGTGCTCTGATTGGTTGACGTTGACCGCGTGGGAGGTTCTTGTTGTCGCGGCGACGTTCCGTGCGCTGCCCGCTATATAATGGCGAGCAAACGGAGCGATCGTCAGTCTGCGTCAAGATCTCGCGACAAGAGGACCTCCCAGCAACCAAGAAGAGCTCAGCCGTCCAGTGGCCGCCCGGGCTAGATTGAAGTTACATCGTGCAGTTTCAATAGTCTCCCAGTTTCCCAGTCTACCTACCTACCCTACCTTGATAGTCAGTTCCCTGGGTCTCGCGCTCTCTACTGCTGCAGAGCAGACCGCCGGAACACACGGTATATTATACTCTTTGCATTTCTATAACGTATACTCTGTGGCTTGACTGACACTATCAGTCACTTTCTTTGGGTGACAGTTTATATTTCTTAATTTTAGTCCTAGCTAAAGGTTTTTAGTTTATAAGTCCTCAGAATTTATAAAAATTCATCATTCATCCCTTATTAATATAAATGCGTTCGTAAATATCCACGGGCGAAGCCGGGGGCGATAGGCTAGTAAGATATATATATATATATATATAATAATTATGATATCTATGAAAGAAGACATTGACTTTGTCTTCGGCAATGGAAACAAAGGCAATAAAATTGAATCATAAACATAATAACATAAGTATTACGAGTATAAAGTGGTATTAACAATCAGGTCAAATATCGTTTTCAACTCATAGAGGTAGGTACTATCTCTAAATAATTACAGGCTATATTTTATGACCAATTGAAAGCAACTATCAAAGGAAATGTACTAAATCACCAATCAGTCAAAGTACTAATCAACCATCATAAATAGATAATACATATTTATGTTGCAGCCGAATTGTAGAATCCGCCGCATTACAAATAGACTAGTATGATTTAGGTTGCGTTAAGTTAGGTTAGGTTAGGTTAGGTTAATTATAGATTATTGAAGTTATATGTAATTCTTTAGACGCATTATGAAAAAATTATGAAATTTTGAAGTTGCCGAGAGTGTTTTTTTATTATGTTAAATAGACAATTTAGTACAAAAATTAAATTGTACAATTTGTACCTATATTTAATTCACAATTATTTTAAATAAGCCATTTTATTGAATTCAGATTTTTGCAACCGTATCACGCAATTTTATTTCCATTAATTATTTGCGTGACAAAAAAAAAAATTTGTATTATGCCAAAAAAGTATAACTTCTGTACACACACAGTTTTTATTTAATACACCCTACATTGTGAAATATTCAACATTTCGGCTAAACGTGAGCCGCCTTATTGTTGAACCTTAACTACCTTATTAGCTGTTTTACAAAACTGAGTTGTTTTGTCAAGCGGTTAGCCTTTTTGTATTGCAACGGATTCTACAATTCGGCTGCGACATAGGTATATTAATTCTTGGAATAAATACACTCGCAATCAGCATGGCAAGGCTCGACTACAAAAACAAAGTAGCAGATTAAAAACTATTGATTGATTGATGGTTCTGTTAGTCATCGAGCTGCAACACCAATTATTCATAGGTTTAATCACTGATATAATTCGGTGCGATAAATCGATTGATAAGCCGATTCGTCTCGTACTCAAATCGCAATGCAATCGCAAAATAATTATAAATACTACTTGTCATTTTACTGAATACATATATAGACTGATATTCAAGAGGTTTGTGGTTAAAAGCACAAAATACAATTTCAACTTTAATTCATTAGTAGATTATATCGTTTTGCATTATTTATTTTTCTTTAGTGATAAGTCGTGAAATCGAGCTAAACTAAAGTAAAAAACCGGCCAAGTGAGAGTCGGACTCGCGCACGAAGGCTTCCGTACCATTATCTATAAAAACGGCCAAAAAAAAAAAACCAAGTTTGTTGTAGCTCCCTTAAATATTTATTTATTGTTTTTTAGTATTTGTTGTTATAGCGGCAACAGAAATACATCATATGTGAAAATTTCAACTGTCTAACTATCACGGTTCATGAGATACAGTCTAGTGACAGACAGACAGACAGACGGACGGATAGCGGAGCCTTAGTAATAGGGTTTCCGTTTTTACCCCTATTAAGGTGATGCGATGCTAAACAAATGCGATTTTTCAGTTTTTTTGTTTGAAAATGTTTATTTAAATAACTTTTTAAATATTTCTGGTTGTCAAACGTGGACTAACGATGGATAAACGAAAGTGACGAAAAACACACGGAAATTCGTATTTTTGCCAACTTCCACAACCAATTTTTATTATTTGAATAACTATTTTTTGAAAGGTGGACAAAAGAAATTTTATGGACTAACGATAGACCGCGATAGACATAACGATTGCATTTGGAGATGTCACAATGACGTTTGATGTCAAAATTTTATTTATTATTAGCAATCCCGCACGGGTACAATATTCAGTTTATAAAAATTGTAATACCCACACAAATACGCTTATCTATTAGAGATAGATATATATGCTACCGCGGACATTTTTCTAGATCATTTAATTCTACACAATTCTTTCCCACACAATTTTGTTATATATTTGACGGATTAGACAGCATACTTGTACGCCATGAAAAATCGCTGGGGCTAACTTTTTTCCAGGATTGATTCACTTATACTGTTAATGCTCAGCTCCTAAACATGATATATCCATGTTTAGTACCCGTAAACCTTCCCGTAACTGTTCAGCTTTATTATTAGTATAGATATAGATAAGTATAAAAATAAATATATAAAAAATAGCTAAGGTAGCTTTCACTTTAGGTAAATAGAATTAATATCGAACGTGTCAATTCTTGTTAATGGAGCTATAATAAATATCCCAAAAAGTAGCTTGTATGAAGTTGTCGTACGAAAGCGGTTGTCTAAAAAAAGAAAAATAAATCCGTTCTGAAACCAGAGAGGCCGCCCGAAAATGCAAAGAGCATCGGTGGGTCCGTGTGGTCTGCTTATTTCACTGCTCAATGGTCCGCGAATCGAGTTTCTGAACGTTAATTGATTAAAACGCAGCATGTCAATCCGCCAAAAGATGCGTCGAGGCCTCGAGCGAGTCCGTGCGAACGAGTCGATTCGCTAAATCGAATGAGTGAACTAGCTCCGTTCGGATCAAAGGAAATAAACGCATCATATGCACCCGTTACCCGTTACGGACAAACCGATTGTCCGGCTCGTGATACCTGACACCACTTTGATGTAGAGAATCACTTTGTTTATTAACTGCTTACCTGGTTTGTGTACCATTGGTTAATATCATTTTTCGGTTAGTACCAATACCTATTTTTAACCCCCAAACGCAAAAAGAAGGGTGTTATAAGTTTAACGTGTGTATATATGTGTGTCTGTTTGTGGCATCGTAGCTCCTAAACGAATGAAGCGATTTGGATTTAGTTTTTTTTTGTTTGAAAGTGATGGAAAGTGTTCTTAGTTTATGATTCAAGAAAATCTGTTCAGCCGTTTGAAGATCATTAACTCTTTTCTAGTTGTTGAAGGGATGTGAACAACTTCTACTGGTCTGATCGATTCAAAATTTAGTATCCTGTAATTTTATTTTATTATTATTATATGAAATTATTGTATATTTGATTAATTAAAACATAATTATTCAAAAATACAAAAAAAATAACACTATTAGTAACTGTCAAACACTAGAATGCCGAGCAAATGGATTTCTAGGATTTCATTCTAGGGTTGGACATTCTCGAGCAGGGGAAATCTTTGGGTGGCCATTGGTGAGGAAACTATTTTTTTATTTTAGTAGATAAGTAGATATCACTGCCCAATATTGTATCAATTAATCTTTCTAAATAAACATAAAAGTCATTGTAATCTTTCACAATAACTTATTTAATTTAGTTATAAGGCAAAGTTGAAAGTCGTTAACAATCACAAGGAAATTAATAAAAGTTTTCAAATACCTGGTAATCATTCTAATTACATATAATCAATTACATTCGATCGATAATATAGTACGTGAGATATAGATAGACAAAACGATAACACACTAATAAATCTTTTTCATATCTCTGGGCAAACAGTTACTGCAATTTCATGAAACCGAAGTGCTTCCACCTACAAAGTGTTAATCCTGGTTTAATCTTGACTGACAGTAATCGCTCAAACAAACATTAATGTTACCAAATAACTATCGATCGATCACTTGACATGACGCTGACAGCTTCTTATCAATATCGCCTTAACCCTCTACATCTTTAAATTTATGTTTATTTGTAAAAACTACCCCTAACAGATTATCATTTTATTTATTTGGAAGTAAATAGTTTTCAAGTTTATTATTATGTAAGTTAGGATCACAAATTATATTACATATAGACAAATAAGGTCTAAACATTTTTGTACAAAACGTGAAAATATTTGAAAGAACTTGTTTATTTGACGCGTGGTACAACTTCTTAAAAAATGTTGACGCAAAACAAAAGTGGTCAATGGAAAAGTAATTTTTGACTTGTCTTATTTGGTAAACAAAGTTTTATTGTATTTTTTTTAAATAAGAGTTCTAATGTAAAATACATATATTAAAAACTATTAATTATTATGAAAATTGTTAATATAACGTCTTTTAAGAATTTTAAAGTTGAATTTATTTAGAAAAAAAAAAGTTTATTTACCAAATTTTACCCTCCCCCCCCCCCCGTGAAGATTTTTATGTTTTTTTTTTCATTTTGATATATCTCTGACGGATTAGACAGCATACGCCATGAATACTCAATGGGCCAACTTTTTCCGACTTGATTCACTTAGGTACATACCTACTGTTAATGCTCAGCTTCTAAACACGATAGATAGGTCCATGTTTAATACTCGTGAACCTTCTCGGTGAATGAACCTATCTAATAGTGAAAACAGCAGTGAAAACAGCAACAATTTTTTTTGTTGTTGCGTGACAAGTGCACAGACAAACAGACAGTTTACAATACATTTGATGAGTAGTATTGAGTAGTATCGTATCTCAGACTATTAGTTAGTGAAGTCTTTGGAGTGTCAAAGTAAGGAGTCGTGCACTTTAGATCCCGTTTTCAATCCGACCGTCCGCGTCACTGACAGAGAGCTGCGAGGAAATTACGTCTACTATGGAATATCAAAACTTAGACTTGTCGACGATGAATCGATCTTATTTATATTTTGCTGCATTAACACAGTTATATATTTAGTTAGAACACTTTAAAATATCGAGATAGTAAGATATCCGAATAACATTACTTATATATATACCTATGACAGGCGACAGGTCACTTCATAATTATTATTTATGAATATTAAATTAAACATGGACCTAGTGTCATGTTTAAAGGCTGACCATTAACAGACCAATAAGTGAATCAAGCCGGGGAAATAGTTCTAATAGATACATAAGTAGTTATAAGCTTATTTACCTATATAGATAGGTGTTCAAATTGGCCATGCTACATATTTATGATATACTCTTTTTATAATTTATTTTGAAAATATAGCCCATTTTAAGAAACTAATTTCGATATTTTTGTTTTTTATCTATTGCGTCTATTTTTAATATATTTTACAAATTTTACCCGCGAAAAGTAAACTTGACGTCACAAGAATTTGGAACAGGATTATAATCTTGGCCACTACACATAAAAAAGTGACAGTCAATCAAATTAAAGTCAAGCAAACGTCAGTCAAGGTCGACTAACCTAAAATTACTCTTGTTTATATTATACTCGTGTTTATAATTATTTAAATTGAATAGTTTTTACAATGGCAAGTAAATAGTGTATCATCTCGTCATGTCCTAATAACAAAGAAAATAATTACACGTAAAATATAAATTTATAAAGACGTCACTCAAAGATTGACGATTACCCTTTTTTGTAGGCAAAGGTATTTCTTTTTCATACCGCTTATGATGACGTCATACATCGGTCAAATGAAAGTTATTGTTTTTTATTGAATATCTTAAAAAGTATAGACTTAATTTAAAATCTGATAAATAGAAATTGTACTGAAAGCTTATATCTCGAAATGGTTTCGAGATCTTCGTTCCTGTTCAAAAAGTTAGCATGGCCAATTGTTGTGCCCGTGCGAAGCCGGGGGCAGGTCGTTAGTCTATATGTACTAATATTATAAAGATTTTTTGTATTTTTGTTTGTAATGAATAGTTATAGGCTCCAAGGGGTGAATTGTAGCGGGCAATAAGGGAAGAGAGATAAATTAGGGCCGGAAACTAGAGAGTGACTTTTTATCCCTAAAAGTTCCACAGGCATAACCAATATAAAAGATAATAATAATGGAAAGAAAGATGTCAGAATTATGGAATGTAGAGGTCCACCATATTCCATCAGAATACAGGCGTGATATCTAAACTAACTATTTGTGTAAAGAAAGAAAGAAAGGCCACCCTAAACCGACGAGCATACATCATGAGAGTGAATGAAGCGAAAGAGATATATCAGAATCGTAGCAAGTGGAAATCTGTGATGTCTGCCTACCCCTCTGGAAAATAGGCGTGACTTTTATGTATGTCATTACAAATAAATAGTATATTCAAAACAACAACAACAATATCGGGTCTAGTGGTAAAAAGTCCTTGCCCTATTGAAGCCGAGTAAAGTCCAACAAGTAATCAATGAAATCAAATTATTCTCCTAGATTTTTTATGTTCGCTATTATACCAATATAAAAAAATCTAGAAACGCTATAAATAACTTCTTTCCACCCGAGCTATTTTGACGTTAAATAAGACAAAGAAACAAACACACTTTGTTGAGAATAAAATGAGTATGTGATCTTTTACAAACCGTCATGACGAGTCACCTTTTAATTGTCGCAATTTAAACTCGCGGACAAATTCGACAAACAATCCAATTAGCCGTCACGTCTTCAGATTTATCGCTCGCTGTGCGTCGTCCGTCGTGCGTGCAGTTTGTTCGCGAATACGAGATCACGCAATCGATTTATTTGGTCGATAACGATCGATTGTCTTCCATTAAATCGGAATCGATATTGATGAGTATTAATGTAAGCACGATTTTTACCTTTTTGTTTATATGTACATTAATTATCAAGACACCATTTTTAATATTATATGCCTTCTAAAGATCCGATTCGGTTTTCATTTTTTATTTTAAACACATCTATTGGCGCGCCTAAAGTAACCCACGCACTGGTCCGGTATCTCACAGAAAATTTTCGGTCCTGCCGCCGTATGATCGAGATTGAAGACAGGCCACACATTAGCAATGTAAATCATATGATCTAGATCACATGCAATTCACTCACCCACACAGACACACACGATTCGATTAAACAAAGGCGTGTGGATGTGTGTGTGTGTGTGTGTGTGACAGATCGTTCCGGTCATCGAAATCAACCATAAATACAACGATTTGAAAACGGATGGTGGGCCGCGCGATAAGAATTGGACAAGTCTGTGGTCGGTTTCGGTGGACCGTATGGCGACCGGCCGGGGATTGGACGAGTGTGTGGCCACATTTAGGGGTAAGACCGACTCGTATAACTCGGAAAACGCTATTCTATTCGACTACAGTATACTTGAGACGTCAATTTCGATGTTTCACATCATCCGGGCATCCCGTGACAGCCACCTTTTTTTTACTATACTTCAGTCTATCTAATTTAGAAAACCGTATCAACAACTGTTTAGTGGTTACGGGAAAAACCTGGCACAGACATACAGACGCCGCGGGAAACTCCGGCGTTCCATAGGTAGAAATATTGTTTAATAAAAACTCAATTTTCCCGGGAAAAATTTGTCCTAACCTGTTAATAACGGAAAATATTCCAGCTATTTCTGTGCAAAAAAACACATCACACAAACACACTTTGCGTTTATAATATTAGTTAGAGTGAATGACAAGGTTTTTCTCCCTGTTTTCATAAATGACTCTCTCTCTCTACACAAAACAACAATAATTGAGCTAAGTTTTATTTTACAATTTATTTGTCCAATTTCAAAATGCTAAATCTTTCCTATCCCAATCCCAAGCATTGAATAGGGTGTCTATGTTTAACGTACAAATGTGAACATATTCCCAAAATAGTTCTTTGTTCTAACTGACAGCGACTAAGCGACATCGACAGATTGTCACTTGTTGCGCACACCAAATGATGCTTTGATAGAATTTATGTTGCCGACAGTACGTACTTTGTTTAATCTGTGTCACTCTAACTTAGCTGGAACATTCAATAACATTGGCTCCAAAATAAGATATACAATATAGACAAGTATTTAAGGTGATGTGGAAAATAATAATTGGCCAAGTTGCGAGTAGGTACTACGTTTCGGCGCTTGCGGTGGAAACAATGGGTCCATGGTCTGCCGAAATGAAAATATTCATAAAAAAATTAGGTACGAGACTAGTCCACGCCTCAGGTGACCTAAAGGCTGGCTCTTACCTCGCTCAAAGGATCAGTTTAACCATTCAGCGAGGTAACGCAGCCAGTGTTTTGGGAACCATGCCACAGGGAGGGGTTCTGGAAGAGGTATTCTTTTTATAATTTGTATATATAGTTTTTAAATATATTATTTATTTATTACCATTACATTTAAGTTATGATGAAAAAAACGTCAACAACAAAATTAAGGTGGATAAATTTACAATAAATATTTACAATGACCACAACAAATCACTTCAATTTATTTATCAAATTTTATGGCTAAAATAATATAGATGGTAACCATTACAAAAATTAACATAAATATTTTTTTGGTAATTATCTATCGTTTCATTGTAAAATTATTTCTATGTTGTATAAGATTTTTTTTTAATTGCGTTTTAAACAAAAATTATCGCTTGCTTACGTTGAATCGCTTACTGTTTTTATCCTGCTCGCGTGCGCGCAATTCTAGATAAATGCGGTCTGCTCTTTCATCACTCATTTTTCCATCAACCACTTCACCTTATGAAGCGCGAAGGATTTCCAGGATAAAAATCTCTTCACTCTACTATCTCTAGCCTACACTCTTCAGCACTCAAATCAAATACTATATAAACTCATAGAATTTGCCCAAACTAAGAGTATCATTTGCATAAAAAAACGCCGTTGCTCCGACGACTGTTTCCCAAAGGGGTAGGCAGAGAGTATGAATCGCCATTTTCTCGATCTTTGCATACCTCTCTTGCTTCATCTATGTCTATTTTTAGTACTACGTATTTGACCTTTTTAAGGACATCAGATATTTGCTAGACAACGTCAGAACTTGAAAACGCAATAGAAAAAAAAATTAAACCGGTTCTTGTTTATTGAAGAACCAAAAGACTAGAGAACCCAAACATTTACAGAAATAACATCAAATTGTGAGACAAAATTTTCATGATCTAAATATACCTCAACAGAAATGGCCACTCGTAGCTTCACAAATACCATCGGCTAAACGAGGGAGACTTTGTTAGGGACCTGGGTTACTGGGCTGTAAGAAAAATAAAAAAAATAAAAAATAAGAAAATTTTTTCATGAAGATATTAATATGTTAATGAAATATAGCAATGTGCCCCTTAATATGGACGATATTTTTAAAAGGATACATTTAGTTAGACATATAATTAATAATATATTGTGATAGCAATACGGAAGAGCTATTAAACAAATATATCAATGTCAAAACAATTATAATTCAAGATCGACTCGGCTACTCGATACATTAAACAAGTACAACATAATTACATTATCAGTGTATAGTAGTTATTGCTTCCCGGAATTATAACTTGATTACAGTTTCCATGAAAATTTCTAAGGAATTAGTGTCGTTCATACCTACAACCCTGAAATACTTGTCAACATTATTTTAAAACATTTGTAAAATAAAGTAAAATGTATGCAATTTAACAGTAAATTGCATACAGTTTACTTTATTTGACAAATGTTGATGTTTTCTAATCGTATGAAGGATGAAAGACTGACTAAAAAGGTTTTATGGCTGAAGTGAAAGGAAATACTGGCAGAGGACGACATAGGGGTACTTTAATTAAACATATAAAATATGTATATTGATCGATGGAAATATTAAAAGTACAAACAATCGCCGAGCATGTATGAAAGGTATGATGAATATAAAAGAAGGGAAAGACGTATGTTAGGCTGCCTACTCCTCGATGAAAGGCGTGATAGATAGATAGATAGATAGATTTCATGATTTCTTAAAGTAGAAACCGAACCTAGTAGGGAACCCTAACACAAATATATGAGTGACAAAAAACAAGTTATTATTAGTTGATAGCAGTCAATCGTGACAGCATCACAGAGCAAGGCAGTGCACTCAACAAGTGACAATTTGTCGCTGTCACACGATGAAAGACATCTCAATTAATGTTAGACAAACCGGCTATATCATTTTTGCTAACTGACTTTTAAAATCATCACGACTATAACTCTATTTGGGATAAATTGATTGCATTATTAAAAAACAAAGAATTAAAGTTTTTTTTTATATTACAGCTCCCAGGATTCGTTGCCGGCCCCAGGGTACCCAGTGATTAGCCAATGATTTTTTGAGGCTATACCTAACAAGTGGCCAGCTCTGTTGAGGTATATAGATGGAAAAGATTATTATAAAAAACCAATGGTCGGATGTAGGAATGAAAGGAATAAAGTTTATGTAGGTATAAAATAACTAAAAGAAATCGATTTTTATATAATAGGTAGAAACAAATGGGCAGAATCAATGTAGGATAATCAATGGAGGATATAGATATATAGATAAGAAATACCGGTTAAGCGCGAACCGTGTTTGCGACTTAAGGTTCCGCATCACAAAATACCTAATAATATATCAAAGTTAAACCGTGTTCGTTAATTTGAATTTATCTTCCTTTCATGTTTAAACGGATTTCAGTAAAATTTTGGATACGTAATTTCAAAATTGTCATATATTATATTGGTGAATGAAACAAATGTACGCTAACTTAAGAAGATGTATAGAGCTAAATGCGAGTTTTATGATGCGTAAAAGTACATGATCCACTGCAGTGACCATAATCAAAAAAATATATGATATTCTTGAGGTTATGTGTTATTAAGATACTGTGTTTAAAACATAATACAACTATATTGATTCGATAGAAAAAAATCACGAATGTACCTCTAAAAAAATATTATACTGTCTAGAAAGAGTACTAAAATGCATGCAATGATTCTGATTTTTTGACAGATTTTTTATCTAGCAATATACTATCGTAATACTGTTCTATTTTTTAATCAAATTTTCAGCAAGTTCCTTTATTCTCATTTTCGAGATTTTATGTACGCACTGCACGCGTGTGTGCGTAAGCGCTCGTGTACCGACAGTACCGGCTGCAGCCTGATGCTATATTATTACTGGCAGCCACGTCGTTTGGTGTGTATGTGTACCCGCGTGGGGGCGGTGCCATCTCTCAAGGTCATTGGCTCTATTCAGCGTCTTAACAAAAGAAAGTAAGCAGTGATTTCAACAAGAGATAGACAGATCTATACAGGCAACAGGTATTTTTAACCGAACTTCAAAAAAGAAGGAGGAGGTTCTCAATTCGTCGGAATCTTTATTTTTATTTTTTATGTATGTTCCCCGATTAGTTGAAGACGCCTGGACCGATTTGCAATTTTTTTTTGTTTAAGGGTGGTCCCATGGTCATCAGGTCAGGATCTGATGATGGGATCCTGGAGAAATCGAGAATTCTTCAAATTTTATAGGCACACTTGAAGCGATTTGGGTATTTTTTTTATTTTGTTTGAAAGGGTATACTTAAATGATCCATGATATGATATGACCATGGGACGGTCATCAGGTTAGGATCTGATGATGGGATCCTGGAGAAACCGAGAATTCTTCAAATTTTATAGTCACGCTTGAAGCGATTTGGGTATTTTTTTTATTTTTATAGTGACTTGTGCAATGTGCATTTGCTTTCGGAAATCACACTTTTCAGTGATGTAGGATAATAAAATTAGTAAGTCTATACTTTGATTAATTTTTGTTTCATAGCAAGATTTCATACAAAAACAATAATAATTAAACCGTTTTTAAATACGAAGATCATGGGTCACGATTCTGCCATTGACTACAGAATCCTAAAAATGGAATGAGATATAACACCGAGGCCGCATCAATTCAGTCGCCACGGTAATTATATATAACGCGTTAATATCGTAAAAATCAATCAATGTCAGTTAAATTAATACCTTTATGAATCGAGTGTCGACGCATCAGTCTTGACTGATTGATGGGTTGACGCAGCATCCGACGGTTTGTCACGTCGCTCATGTTTGGGACGGAAAAGCTCAGATAGACATTACTTTTTTCAATAAGGAAATTTAGAAAATAATTAATGGATTTTGATAGGTACATATTATATCTGTCTGTGCAAAAACTACTGAACGGATTTTGTTGGAGTTTACACCAATTTGATAGGTTGATTCACGAGGAAGACTTACAAGTATTAAACATGGACCTATCATGTTTAGGAGCTGAACAATGACAGTATAAGTGAATTAAGTCATGGAGTCTAGCGAGTTTTCATGGCATATGCTGTCTAATCCGTTAGAGATATATAACATAAATAAATTGTGTGGATTATTATGATCTATAAAAAAGTCCCTTATTTTGGCTGAAAATTGGAACTCTTTTAGAATAAGGTACAACTAGGTTGTGATCCAGTAGTTACCTATAGCTTTTTATTATTGGTGTTCACCATCTTGACTCTATGCTATGCTATGTGGCATCAAATTGCAGAGAGTATTTCGTCAAATGGAACGATAGTGTGTTACTGGAAGTAAAAGAATTAATTTGTTTAATTTAGAATGGTGTGGAAAGAGACACCAGTAACAGTGTTCACTTTTTGTCAGTTGTCCATATTGAACAAAACAACAAAACAGGTGGCAAGCCTGCTTACTGGATGTGTGACACGTAAGTAAATATCTGTTATTACAAAATTTCCAAGAGCAATCCTGTTTTTGTTCCATTACTTACTTATGGAAGCGAGACTTGGGTATGGAATAAGAAGCATGAAAGTAAGATAAATGCAGTGGAAATGCGGTCTTTACGTAGAATGTGTGATATAAAGCGTATTGACCGCATCCGGAACGGTGTCAATAGAGAAGAAAGCGGAGTATAAGATGATGTTGTACCTAAAATGAGGAAAAGTAGTTTCCGCTGGTTAAGTCACATTTAAATAATTAAGGATGAAAGATATGGCTGAAGTTAAAGAAAATGCTGGCAGAGGACGACCTAGGTGTACTTTTATTGAACATATAAAAATGTATTGATCAATGGCAATGGTACACACAATCGCCGAGCATGTATGGAAGGTATGATGAATATAAAAGAAGCGAAAGAGGTATGTCAGGACCGTAGCAAAAGACATTCGATTGTCTCTGCCTACCCCTCTTGGGATAAAATGCGTAATGATAGATCCAAGAGCAAAGATAAGCAGAGAGTAACGTTGATAATATAATTATTTTACACGTCTATGTTTGAACTGGAGCGTTCGTTAGATTTCCCGAAAAAAGGTCAGGTAAAAAGAATATGCCAGACAAAACCTATCTATCGGCTATCCCGGCGGGATTAACCCACAGATGTGTGAAAAATCCCCGGTGAAATGATTGTGAGAAGGACAATCCTTACACGTCGGTTACTGTAGTAGGGGACATCGTTTTCATTAGTAAGGAGACAAGTCTCATTTGTACTAATGTTAGTCTGGAAGAGGCTGCTCCATTTTTTCCCTTATATCTACTGTGGTTTGTCTACAAATTGATATGGTTTTAGGGTGTGTGCTGATTTTGTTTATAAATCAACACAAATCACTACTGAACTGATTTTGATGCGGTTTTCATGAGAAGATAGGTTAATTCATGAGGAAGATTTACGAGCATTAAACATGGACCAATCATGTTTAGGAGCTGAGCATTAAGTGAATCAAGTCGAGAAAAAGTTAACCCCATCGAGTTTTCATGGCGTATGTAGTCTAATCCGTCAGATTACAGTTTTTATAACTAACTTTGAAATATAGTATAGAGTATACCTACTTACCAGACAGAATTTAAAAAAGCTTTATATTCGTTGAGATTTTTTTTATGAATTTTAAACTTTAAAAGCTAAGTCACGCCAAGTTCTTGAAATTTTTAACGATGACATGATTTTGATGATATAAATAAATAAAAACCTGTCAAAAATAACGATTTATTTGTGACATTTTTCTTGTGTAAGGGTATAATCCTTCAGAAGACAACGAGTGGCTCCGTTGAGGTATTTTTAGATCGAAAGCCTAATTAGGTAGCTGTCAACGGTATTGCGGCTACAGACCTACTAGATTAGAGAAATATACCTAATTGTCAGACATCCAACTTGAACATTATCTATCGTCCGCTGATATTCAACTGTATTGGGAATGTTCAGAAGAACTCCATGTTCTCGTCCCTTCATCCTTTTCGCACCTGCAGTGCTTCACACAGGATATAGGTTGCAATGCTGTTCAAGCAAAGCGTGAAAGAGCATATAAGTCGTCTTTAGTTTGTTTGTCATTATTGGGGACTTGATTTTTGGTACTTAAATTTGGTATACACTTTATACCGGGAAATTTCTTATTGGAATCGTTCATAAACAAGTGTGCTAAGTCGGGGCGATCGCTAGAGATAAATATTAGCTAATTCAAGCAGAACGTGATCAGTTGTAGCAATATTTCATTAAAAGAAAAGACATATTAAAATTGTTATGATTAATGAATAAAACATTAAATTATGTATTTCATTATTTTTCCAAATATTTATGTCGATGAAACCATTCCGAATTAAAGTTATTGGTTTTCTTATAGATATATATGGGACTGCGTGGGTACATTATAGACAGGTTTGAAGAATAACAAGCTAATGTCAACTAATATGTTGTGACATCAAGTGGAAAATATTATGCATATTGATTAGATACCGACTGTCTACTCCGAAAATGTTTTTGATAGCGTGATGATGTCTCTTTCTATGACTCTACCTCCCTGGATATAACTACTAGACAGAATAACACTTTACTTTATTACATATTTCAGGCCCTTTCTATCGTTTTTTTTTTCAGGAAATACAATATTATATTTGAGTTACAAATTGAAAACAACTGATTCCTATTTATTAACTGACTTCAAAAAAAGAAGGAGGTGGTTCTCAATTCGTCGGAATCTTATGTTTTTTTATGTATGTTCCCCGATTACTTGAAGACGCCTGCCTACTTGAATTTGGATTTTTTTTGTTTGAAAGTATATACTTCCCAGGTGGTCCCATGGTCATCAGGTCAGGATCTGATGATGGGATCCTGGAGAAATCGAAAACTCTTCAAATTTTATAGGCACACTTAAAGCGATTTGGGTATTTCTATTATAGTTTATTTGCTTTCGGAAAGCACACTTTTCAGTGCATAATTTTTGAAGTCGGTAAACTTTTTTTAAGGCAATTATTATTTTTGTATATAATTATAACCAGGATGACTCTCCATTAACATGAGAGAAAGCGAAATTGTTAAAACATATTAAACTCTACCACAAAAATCTCAGCAAACTTTTCTTTACATAACAATAATTATTTGCCTTTTCTGTAAAGTTCCATAAAATTTTACATAAAAACGAAATTATCATAAGAATGTTGAGCTTTCTAAATAAATATTGCGCGTTATAATATTTATATCACATTTTAATGTCATTTGCATAATTTTTAGATGAATATTTCGAAGTTAAACGTCAGAAGTTTAAATTATTTTATTGTTCACGAATCTGCATTCAGTTAGCTAATATATCTGCAAACTAAGTATACCTTGATATACTAAAATTAGTTTACAGAAAGTTTCCAATGAACACCATGGTCAATCAAAACTTCAGTCATAGTAATTTTTGCCATGTCATCAGCTAATGAAATAACCAAAAATATAACAATGTCCAATGGCGAGTTTAATAATAGAGCAGGTGGCAAGCCTGTCGCTGCACTTGGGAATGTCACTTCTTAGACTATTTTTTAATGTTATAAAACCTATACTATATCACTTGCATTATCTTCATTAAAAAATTATAACATTGATTGTTTCAGTACATGCCTTATATTAGCATCGGTTTCAGCAAAATATTTTTTTTCACAGTTTTGATGAAGTTTTTTTTAGTTTTGAACTTTGAATAGTCAATCAGCTCTGATCTTAATAGTTGTAGTACCTGTCTAATACCTTTTGTAAGAGGCGTGGTCAGTAAGTTCTCGTTTTGACCAATCATTTCGGTCGGTTCAAGCAAAACTAATTATACTGATTTATGCGTCCATTGTCCATTGTTGTACGTCTTTCTTGTGTATGCTTGTGATATATCTTCCCTCAATAAGTTTTTGTTCGGTTCTTTCCGTTTTTAGTTGGGGCGGGATGGACTGCTATTTATGACGTTGAAAGTTCAAAAGTTGATTTTAGCATACAATATTCAGTTTTCAGTTATTACAACTACCATTGGGAACTCTAGTATCATTACTGGCATTCCCATATCAACACGGCCTTTTTATACCTTTCAGTTTGGCCAGAGAGACTCATGACTATGTCCACATTTAGCGAGTTGTCCGTGTTACTCAGAACAGGTGGCAAGCCTGTCAATCATTTCTTAAGGAGACGCCTCATCACTTTTGTCCTATACAAAAACGGACTTCTGCAATTCAAGTATTGTACAAAACTTATTCTAGTTAATGGATCCTTAAAGTATATGAAATTATCTATACTCAATATGTAAAAAATATGTCATATAAGCTATGTACTACCTACTTAACTTTTTTTTACATATCGAGTAAAAACAATTTCATGGGTCCATTAACTAGAACTTGCTAATTTCTAATATTTTTTGTACAATACCTACCTAAATTGCTGAAGTCCGTTTTGTGTATTTTGTTGTATCGATTTTGTTTGGAAATTTTCTATCTCTATTTATTTCTTTCGCTCGGATATTGGGTGAAAGAGATGCAAAATTTTCGAACACGTGCTTGTTTTAGTTGGTTACGCGACCTAGAGAGCTCTTAAATAGAAGTACCTAGATATCCACAATTTTTTGCTACAAACGTACAAAACCACAATATAACAAGTAGGTACTGGTAATCACTGGTGAAAAACAAAGAACAAAGCGAGTAGTCGCGATGGTCTCGTTGCATTCCGAGACGTCGACAGAGCCGCGATATGTCACTCCCATTGTGTATCAATATTTAAAATACATTCCAGTTACCAAAGAGACCAGCAAATCAGAGCGGCCGGCTGCGCGTGCGCTGCCATAGCACTGCATTCACCTGTCGCGATACTCGTGGGCGTGGCTTCGGAATTTCCTTCTTCGCGATTTTTTCCATTTGCTTGTCAATCTTCAGAGGGTGCGATATATTCCCGAAGGAATGTGAGGTTGTTTGGTAACAGAGATTTACGACTCTGTTAGAGCCTTTTGTAAATATATGGAATGTTGGTCTTTCGACGGGAGATTTTGATAATAATCTTTCCTTTTACGTACCTATAAATAACTAGCTTTGTTAGTTCAGTATTTAAGTTACTGATTACATATTTGTACTCGCTTGGGTTTTAGAGTTTAGATATAATTGTTTACATACTATTACTACGCACTTTGATTTCTAATTCTTTGTTATTTCAGTTAATCTCACCTACAGCTCTTACAAGTATCTACTAGGTATAAATAAATTTTGTATTTGTCTATCTATATGCATCATCAAACCCTGTATCCCAGGGTGGGAGACACGCCTCTCGATCAGCAAGTGACTGCAGCTTGATGCTACTACTCTACAATGATAAACTGTCTTTTATACTAGTATCGAAGACTGTTTTTTTTGAAGATGCCCAAAGATATTATTATCATCCTCTAGTTTAGAGTCTCCAGATACAATCCTGGCACACCTATTTCACCTCATTCAAATTCATGTTTTTCGATTTTTATTTTCCCTTTTGTCACTGATTTGAACTGTGAATTTTTTATCAGCTCTTCCAGTCACATCTGTTCTATAGATACCAGTCGTACCTTCTTCTACAGTCATCAACCTTAGACAACAAATATAAAACCAAAGTAGTTAAATATAAGTTGGTATGTATGTTTAAGTTCACAGACAGTTATTATCGGTAGGTAGATATGCTAAATGCAAGCTCGAATGCGAGTCAGTGCGGACTGCGGACGGAGTATTGTGAAGGACTCTCGAGGTATGGTAATGAGATAGAATTGGAAATTGAACGCAGATATCAGGAATGAGGAGACCATTGCACCGAAGGACCGTGGGCGCTAGGTAAAGGCTTCAAACCAATCTTACAGAGGATTCAGACGCTATGGAATATTTGGCAAATACGAGTATTAGGTATAGGCATTGCCCTTAAAATATTGTGAAAATTTATGAATATCTACTGATGTTTTTAGATGTCTCAGAGAACTTTCTGATATTCCTATGTGAGACTACTTTTCCTCCTCTCAGATTCATAATGTTCCCGTATCATTTTGGAAAAGTTGTACTTATTGGAGAACTTTTAAAACAAAGACTTTCTTCATTGGCAACAGCTTCCACGATTTTAGTGATATCGAAGGTAGGTATATAATAAATATACCACTGTCCACCATAGATTTCATTTTTCATAATTACTGACCGACGATCAATCTTGCGACTTGTCGTCGGAAGTGGCTCTTTGCCTCGCCCTTACTGATTCTCACATAGATTTGACTTTTTATGTATTTTTTGGCGTCACGTGAATGATTGGACCCTCTTCGAGGGTGTCGTGTCTTAGTTTTGACCTATTTCTCTAGACGCCGGTGTAGATTCGAGACACGCAAATTTAGTATTACGACATCGATCAAACCAACCAATAATAGAATCTGCGTAGAAAATACAGGTCCATAACTTAGAGGTAGTAATTTTTTTATTCAAAGGCAATGTCCTTTACGTAAGTATAAATTAAATTAGACTAATGATGTGTAAAAAGAAAAAGAAAAGTAAACAAAAGGTAGGTAGGAGCGAGCAAAAAACAAAAGATAAAAGCGAGACAGCAGTAGTGAGGGTAATGTGTTAAGAATGTACTGAATTCAGCCATGTCGGCACACAGCGGGACCGCATTTTATCGCCAACTAATGATCTTAAACAGGGGCTCGAGTAACGAGCGCTGACTTCTTATGGCCGCGCAGCTCTAATCAAATATGTATGGAAGAAGAATCGAACTTAGTGTCTATAATCTATAGTCTAGACTCTAGAGAGTCGTGTAACTTCAAGGACAATATCGTCATCGCACACAGAATGCTTCTCGTTAAGTCAGTTCGGATGCGAATTTAAGAGACAGATTCTAAATATCCAGCTTGTGGCGCGGTGTCGTCCGGCCGCAGATCTGTATCGCGGCGGACAATACCGCGGTGCACGTCACGACGGTAGCAGAAATATGGACGGTCGGCCACTCGCGCGCATACCGCCTTGTTTTATGTTAATGTCCGCGCATAAACAGCATCGCCGCCGTCCTGCGGTCCTGCCGTCCTCCAGAGACGGTGATTGAATATGAGATACCTACAGCTATCGGGCAGCGGGACACGCCGCGCAATTAGACCCTCACGCAGCAGACCTATTGTGCGGCGCCCGCCAAGATCTACTATAATTAAGGGTCGCGGACAGAGTCGGTAGCGGACATCTCGCCGCTATCGACGCGTCCATCGGCCGCCGGCGAAATTCCAAAACCTAATAAGTCCGACCCGGCTCTCATTTGTGTGAGGAGTCGTGCGCGTAAAAACGAACAATACGGGGGCACCCGATAAACCAGGCGGACCGATAATTTAGGGTCATTGTTTCGCCTCTTAATTTATGGAGTGCGGGAGGACGATTGATTTGTAGGCTCGGGAGGGCTTCTTCGAAAAAGTGTCGGGATAAGCACTTTTAAATCCTCCACGTCGGGATTATCTCGATCTTCCGGAGAGGGGCTAATGAGGGTTGCGGGAGGACGGGACGTCTCTCGAGGAAGACTCAATATATTCACGGGCGTCGCGTGTCAACGTGTCCGCAATATCCATACAATGAGACGGGTAAGACCGCGATTGGTCGTCGGTCGCCGCCCGAGGGTGGTGCAGCGTCCGCAGTCCGCACCATATACGCGTAGCTCGTGATGCACATATTAAGTTAGAGCTCGCTAAGGCGGATCCTCCTCTACATGGGACGTGGCGAGTTGCCTCCGAGAATATATGGTGAGGCTGGTAGTGCACAGCGGCCGCGGGGAGCGTCGCGGGTGGCGGGATATTATTTAGAAAATTATTTTACTAACTTACTATTATTACTAACTAAAACACGATAAGGGGTCGGGCAGCAGCTATAAACTAGAAGGTCGCGAGGTTGATCCGTCGCGGCATCACCATGTCGCGCGTCGTTACGCCGCTCTTTGTCCCTCTGCCGCAGATTTATTGTGTAGGCGTGTATCTTGATGGGCGGACGGACGCATTAATTGGAACGAGCCCTTCGATCTGCTGCGTCGCCGTCCTCTATAAATGGCGAGAGAGGCTTTATGGTATCGGCGCGCGGGCCGGTGTTGCGGTGCGCATGCGTCGTGTAATTGGTGGACCGCCGGTTGACATTTACACGCGACCGAGATGGCGGACCGATGCGATATGGCGACGAATTGACAAATAGTCAGCTCGTTATGGAGCAGAGCTCGTCCTGAAATAATTGGCATCGCATGTCTAGTGGCGAAGTCGAAGCTACTTTTACTAATGGATACTCTTTCTGGGAAGGTGGGATTGTGGTAATCATGCCAAAATAATCAATGTCATAAATACCTAGAGGCTTTTTGATCTCGAAATATTACAAATGAACAGGGTGTAGCCTCAAAAACATTATCAGCATTCTGTTGGACACTTTGGGGCCGGCAATATGGTTCCGGGAGCCGTAAAGGCAACTACCAGGATTTCATAGCGTGCTACGATAGTTTGCTCAAGTTTGTAGAATAGTCGTCTGATTTTCCGTAAATCTAATATCAACACTGCTAGCAGTAAGCTCATAGATAAGTATCTACGTGTCTCGCAGACTGTCGTGAACGTCGCCGGGCAGGCGTCACTCTGTGATAGATAGCTCAATTGTTTGTAACGTGAATCCATCATCTAATGTCCGATGACCACTATTCTCGGAGCAAAGAGAGCGGTGATCGATCAGTGGACAACTAACTAAACCCTTTTAGCTGAATATTAAAGCAAAAACTTGTATTAAGTGGAACAATATATCGTTGTATCATAATACCTAATATATTGTATCAAAATTCGAAAATAATGTATCAAGCAGTTTCTGACAAACATTGCAAAGTTTTAGATATGATACAGATACGATAAATTCAAGACATCACTATGGTGTAACCTAAACATGTTAAATTGCTAGATTAATCGCAAACATCCCTTCATTATACGTTAGAAGTACCACCAAATTTCTTATCTTGCCTGAACGTAAATTGTAAAAGTATAGAAAAAGTGAACCCCACAAGTTTACAAGTATGATGGATTGGTCAGAATTTGTGACCCAATTAAGGGTGATTCAATTTAAACCTAGTTAAGTTTTACCTGAACACGACGCGTCAAGCCACGCAATCAATCACCAAATATTAATTGAAAAGCTCAAGAAATCTAGTCGAAAAAGGTCTCATTAGTTGAATATTTTGTCACAAGGTTTGTGTGACATTTGTAAATGTTATACTTATTGCTAAAACTGGTTTTATAAGAGCAGCAAAAGGGATATCAGGTAGATATTACATCCCCTTCTATTCCCTTTAAATCGATAATTGACAGTTTTGATAATTGACAAACTACCATTTTTCTGAAACTATATCTTAATTGTTCGACATCTCATGATAGGTGGCGATTTGCTTCCTTTCCTATGTCGGGGTCTCCTGGGCGAAATGTTGAAGTTAATTTTTGTTATGACATCGAACTCGAAGTTAATATTCAATTATACTTAAAAGAAAAAGTATCTGAAATAAAAATTGCATTTTTATCATGTGAAACTTCATATTAATCCCATTAGGGTGACCACGTTACGATTATAAAGAAGGAAAATTATTATAAAAATCATAAATTTATGCTCATTATTGAATTTTTATTTGGTACACTTATATCTTGATATTATATAGCAACACATAAAGAGTCCCATTACACATTTAATTTTAACATAATTTGCACTGACTGTTTTCATAATTTCAAATAGGAAAAGTTGAAAGTACTTTGGGACTCTTATTCAATTCAAAATTCAGAAATAATATAACTGTTATGCTATTATTTATTTATACGACTACGATTGTGAAACGCAACATGGAGTTTATTTAACAGTTCAATTGATTAACTGATCACGCACTGTGATTAAAACAACTGTAAATGTAGTATAATAGGTATGCACGAGTCTTGTCAAATATTTAAGTATTCTAGTTCAACAAATTAAAGTTATATACACAAGAAACTTTCGTGAAGAAGTATTTTGCATCTCAAGTTAATTCTAATTAGGCAATTCAACCTGCGACTGGCAAGTAATGGCCGTTGGTATAGTGCCATAAAGCAGCACAATCTGATGGTGTGAACACGTTGTTCTCGCGTGTAGTGGACATTGTCGCTAAACATGCAATTGCGTTGTCACCTTCATATTTAGTGGCCATAATGCAGACTCAGTTTAGGACATCATAATATAACGAGAATGTTATGTGAAATTAAATTATAAAAAAAACTTTGACAATTGTATTCTATCTATCTATCTATCATCACGCCTTTCATCCCAAGAGGGGTAGGCAGAGACAATCGAATGCCATTTGTTACGATCCTGACATATCTCTTTTGCTTCTTTTATATTCATCTTACCTTTCATACATGCTCGGCGATTGTGTGTACTTTTAATATTTCCTTCGATCAACATATTTTTTATATGTTCAATAAAAGTACATCTAAGGTCGTCCTCTGCTAGCATTTCCTTTCACTTCAGCCATATAAACCTTTTTAGTCAATTCAATGTATTCAACATGGAATAGTTAAACAAAATTGTAACTAAAAAGTTTTTATATTATTTTTTAAATACTACGAAGTTTTTTGCCTGAGCCGGAATCGTTGTGACACAAATAAAAATCTTGTATTTTTGGCATCATCGATAGGGTCAAATATTTCCAATAATCATTATCCTTATGGAGCTGTGGTAACTACAGGTCTTGTAATCTTGTACTAAATATTAATTTAACAATAAACTTGTATCCAATATAGAAGTTTCCTAAGCACAGCATATTAGAATATTCTATCTAGTAGACTATGTTATCTATATCTCGGAATTTCTATCTAAATTGTCCTAAAACAAGTTATAAAATGTGGTCTCTCTCGTGTGACAGCAGTTAGCGCCCACTCGGGACACTGAATACATTCTTTGTACAGGATCGACGGTTAAAGTTGCGAATATCTGGAAGGTCTGGGAATAATAGACGAGCTCTGGATACCTTAGCGGAGTTAGCTAAATGTTTGTGTTCCTTTATTATAAAGTCTAAACGTACTCGCGGATACTATCATTTACTGAATTTCCCAGTACCTTATAGTACATTCCCACACATACTACTACATTACTAAAATGCACAGAATAGTAGAATTTGTGATGCCGTCCAAGTAGATTTGCAGAGCCAATGGAAATAATAGTTTAATATCAAATATTGCATATTCCGAATAAGACTGACAACTAAATGATGAAGTTAACAAAGCTAAAGTGGACGGATCTAAACAACTGGCAGGTATAAAAACAATTGCGGCGGATGGAGCGTGGGCCAAACAAGGATCCTCACTCAGCCTTTATTGATGGAAGCATTTCAAACACCATTTAGATACTGAACTGGCATTGACATATGATTATTGTGAGACACCGGAGACGGCATACCAATTTTGAAGTAAGGAGATAAAACTCACGGATGACGCAAATGTCGAGAAGCATTATACATTATATACTTGCCTTTCAATTACATGTTATTTATTTAAATATGAATAATAACAGTCCTTTAATAGCTACTACTCATAATAGGTTGCGAGTCTATCGCTTAGTTATGGTTGCCATATTAAAGAACATATGAAAATTATTTACGTATTTACTAAAATAGTACCTACCTAATGAAACTATACATTCTAAGCTTAGGTACTACTCCAGATTAAATATACAAATTCAGTACTTTTTGCTCATAAATATAATGAAACTAAGTTTTGACCAGTTCATTATTAGGGAATTTATTAAAAAATAAATGTTACTATACAAGTCGTCCAAGTTGACAAGTAAATTGTGCCAGGTGCCACAGCTTCTGAGGTAATGATTTAAAAATTCAAAAGTATTCCTCGCTGCTTTGAGCTGCACTTTGAGTTTCTTGCTTTTGCGGTTGAGACTCTTGGCCCATTGGTCATCAGACTCCAAGAAGTTTGTTGAACAAATTGGTAAATTTCGTATCGATTGATTCCTCCACCCCTTTTCTTTTTTCTTTTTCTTTTTGTTTTTTAGGTTTTTTTTAGATTAAAATTAATGTATAGATTTATGTTTTAGTGTGAATAAACAAGTTAAAAAATTTAGTAAATTGTTAGTACGTACAAGGTAATTATGTAGTAACATAAATATGTTGATAAAACAAGAGTCTGAGAGGTCCGTGAATGATGTTATAATAATCGATAAAAGAGTATCTAAGTAATAAAAACAAAACATCTCAGAGGCGACCAATTGTGTGACAATAAAAGTTTTATATCGTTTTGTCTCAACACATGCCGCTCGTAAATTAGGCAGCTCTCCTACGCGGTTCTTTTCTTTACAATTGATGTAAGGTGAACGATAAAGTACGTCAAAATACGACCTGTTAAATGTCGAACAACGACCATAAATATTTACGTGAGAAAGGTGTTTTTGTGTCGATGCGTTTAATCACGACTCTTTCCGAGACAAGCATAAGTTCTCTTTCTCATTTGATCTGGATATCGTTTGAGAGTCGTAAATTACGTTCCTGAATGAAGTCGGGATTGTTTTATCATTTCGATAGCGCCTCTTTGACAGTCAACATTTTATATCGACTCGCATTAATATTATTACCTTCTCTTTCAAATTACAGACAATCTGATTTGATTACAAATGAATCCTGTGAATAATAAAATTTAACCGCTCGGCTCATGTCAAAGGAAATTAAAAAAAGAATGGTCAGCGAACGATCATACAGATCGTTTAACTAAGAAAACTAATATCTTACCTTTTAGGCATCAATTAAATTAACTATCCGTTAAAACACAAAAATCGTTCTCAATGTTAACGACAACGAATATCCAATTTCGAGTCGTAAAAGAGTCATAAAGTTCCACTGACAGACTGTTAATGTCCTCGTAACTGCGATACAAAACGCGGATCCGGAACTAACATACGCCTTTAAAGCTATCGACAATTCTGAATATTCATAAAGATAAAGAAAATGTCTCAAAATAAGAAATATTAATATTGACCACTTAAATCAATTTAGAATTCAACAGCTTCACGCCTACGGATGACGAAATGGTCTCATTCTATAGACGCATTGTCTATAATAAACTACAGACAGAACATAAATCTGAAAGAACCGGAAAGGGTTTGATATTAATCTTGCTGAAATCATTGATAAAACGAAACAGGGACTATCTGAATTCTTAGACAAAAAAGTTAACTAGAGAACACGACACGCCAAAAATAATACACTTTCATCTTTGTAAAATGATAAATCTAGCAGTCGAGGGGGAAAAACGACAAAAGTGTCATTGACGGGCCGATTAAAAAAAGTGTTGAAACCGGCTCAAAAGATATCAATTCAGAATGGGCCGAGGTCCCTTTATCTGACATTCGCTGTTTATCAATCAGAGAGGGATGACAGACGGGATGACCCGTTAGTCCTCATTAACTCCTGACGATGACAAATTTATTAGCCTCTCTCAGTTTGTACTTTTTTCGTTTGTAATAAGATAATCACATCTCCGACCGACACCGTCCGGTTTCCGGGCGGGATGGGGAAAACATGCCGCGAACATTTTGTCTTTATATTGAACAAATTAAATTATACTGCATTGAATTATTGTACATTATTAATCATGTTTTTATTTTGAGCAGAATAAGTCTTACAGGTACTATTGCATTTTATAAAAAGTTAATTAAAGGGTTTCTGTTCCCAATTACCATTAAAATAACTCTAAATCCCTAAGGTGCATTTAAATATATTTATTGGTACGCTTCTAAGTTATGTTAATGTATGCATGGTCTCGAATACGATTTAATGAAATGTATATTTCTGAATGTCTAATACATTTCCGGTCTGCATTAAATCAATCACGCGACTCGACCAGGACTTAAGGGGTCACCTGTTATTCCCTTATCAACAAAGCTGTCGTCAATGGACAGTTTCTTGGACGTGCTGACGCTGCGACCGTGCGGTTATTGCAAGACGTACACCGTAGAAGAGGGGAGAATCGCTCCGTAGGCTTCGAATGGACAATCGTCTTTTGAATACTAATTATCTATTAGAGATCGGACATTAGGGACGCTGCATGGACGTCGTGAGCATGACAATTAGTTACTATTACAACTTATACCGGTAGATGTAGATGTATAGGTATCACAGTTCAAGTTAATTAGCTAAGTTAAGATCACAAAAAGGAGAATGTTTAATCACGTTGTTCGAACAACAAAACATTTCTAAAGCCAGATCAGATTAAAAAGAGCGCTTGGTAAAAGGAAAATGCACATCAAAATCAATAAAGTGAGCCAACAGCCAACAAGAACAGTCAAGTTCATCAAAAGAAAGCCAAACAAAAGGAGACAGGGCGCGCGGACGACACGAATACAAAGCATCGTCGCGCTGGGGCTGGGGCTGGGGAGGACAAGGGAGAAAAAACATTTGCTTCCACTAACGAAACAATCGTAAGTATAATTGATTCTAACTTTAGAGTCTGCATTGAGATGGCTGCACACTACACCGACTGTATGGTCTATTCGTATTGCATAATGAACTACTTTCATGAAAATAATGTCACAATCAATGGTCTTATATCAAACTTAAAAAATAATAATTAAACGTTTGTGAAAAACTCTTCATTTAATTTAAAATTTTCTGAAAATAATATGTTTCATTCAAAATTCTTTGTGATAACATCTATTAGAATTGCAATGCAAGAAAACTTTATACGACTCTACAAAATCTGCTACACAATACACCTTTAACGTCTAGTGCTAAATATTTGAAAGGCACAGAATATACAACAGGGACCCCCTCTAGAGTTTTCTTTAATCAGGCGCCTTGTAAAGTTGCTTCATTTAAATATACACACTGTGTCTACGGATGGCGAGAGAAGAAGTCTGCAGAATTCACTGATTCATTAGGAAGGTTTTTTGAAAGTTGGCGACCGATGTCTGATTAGGTGCATTGCGATGCGCTGCCGAACACGCCCGTAACGAGGTCCGCGACCCGTCACTGAATACCAAGTGCAAAGAAAATGCACGTCAACATAAAGTTAAATAAACCTTGAATTGGTATGCTACTGGTTAAAATAAATTGTCGAAATATTGGCTTTGACAAAGGTTGAAAATTTACTTTTGTTAGAAGTGACTTCACTTACTTGGTGGTGGTGCAAGGGATAAGTACCTACCAATATAAAATTAAAGTGAGTCTTAAAGCGTTTTTAAAGGTTAAAAGCTGTGTATTTTCCGTAAATCCCAGATTTATATAGTATCGAGTGTCCGTGTCATTGGTTTCTTATATGTATTAATTCCAATTGGATGCAGTATGAACAAGTTTTATGTAAATCGTTTCTGTCTCTCTGAGGCTATTGGTGCGTTCGTCGATCCAAGTTTTTCCCAGACTTTTTGTAGCCATTTCCATATCTGAGGTTTGCCATCTTTGGCCCCTGGTCTACGCTCGGCCGCATCGCTTGTCCTAACAAATAGGCTATCTATTGCATGCATCTTATATGAATGGTTTCTGATGCAGTATTTAGGTGATATTGAAGTCTACGTTTTGTCGTATTCATTTTAGTTGTTGCTTGTAGATGTCTATTTAGGGATATACTAATTGCTGATATAATATGATATGATATATACTTATCCCTATATGTGAGAACAAGTTTTAACATATAAAATTATCTTCAAAGAGTACGAGATTGTTCAGAAAAATAAAACTAATAACAATGTGTTGCACGAATTATCAAATTAGTTGTAACATACGAAAGTAAAACATACAAAACAACACTAACAATTCCCTTTAATCCGACAATGCAAAATTAACATCAAATTAATTCAATGAGTAATTATTTCAAAAGCTTAATTTCAAAATGCGAATAGCAACGGAACGCAACAAACATCCTTGTTTATTTTCTTTTCCGGGAATTGCAAAAAGAAAAAAGAAAAGTCAGAATTAAGGCCCCGACAATTAGCTAGTCTTAATTATTTCGATTACGAATCGAGGGGAGGTTGCACGTTTATATTTTTAAAAAGAAATTAGCATTCAGCGGGTCAACGCCATTGTTGTGTCCAATATCTTTAGAGTTTGTTTATGTTAAACTGTCGTTATTTTGTATCGTATTTGGAATTTGACTATCAAGTAATCACACGGTGCAATCCACAGAACAGGGTGTTCTGTGGTGCAATCGTCATGACTCATGATCAATGACAAGATTTTTTTTTTAATTTTCATTTTTTCATTGTATTTAGCAATATGTAGGATTAAAGATATTTAGCAGAAATAAAAGAGGTCAAACTAAGTAACAAACAGCGACAGTCAACACCCCACAAACGGAACTCACGTATCGACAAAGCGCTCCCCAGTTTTCTAATTAAAAATCGTAAATTTGACGTCGGCCGGTAGTCGTGTACTGGCGCACTAAATTGTCGACCGAAGACACTGTTACTAGCAGTTTTCGTATAATCGCCAACAAGGGTGAACCGGGGATTTATGATTGTAAGGGGAAACTTCAACAGACGGGGCCAATTTTAATCATACTCGTACCTTATAGGTGAGCCTCCAGTAGCAACGACCATAACCATAAACACTTTAGAACTAATCATATACACTTTTTAGTCATTAGATTATATTTAGAACTAACGATAGGCCTGGTTAAACCGGTACTGAAATTAAATAGATTTTATCTTTTCAACAGACATCCGCTTTCAAATTGATTTATTAGGAACGATAATATTCATCGATAGTAAGTGATTAAATGTCCAAAACTCGTCAGGCGATATTTGATTGCCTATAGTTACAGTGTACTTTGATGATTTGGTAAAGATATTTCGCATTATCATCGATCATTTGGAGCAAGGCAAACTTTGATTATTATTTTGACAGTAACAATTAAATGTGATTGTTTGTAAAAGTGGTGAAATATTTTCCTCAAAGTGATCTAGCAATTAATTATCTAATATAAATATTTTATCTGTAGAAAAAATAAATAATCAAAGAAAAAATAATCAATTTCATTATTCGAAAGAACCATTTTAATGTGTTCAAACCTTCTTGCGATACGTAGTTATAATAAATACGTAGTAAGTATTTGGCGATACCTCACAGTTGACACAGCAAGCGTCCCTCCTGATCACTTACCTGTAACAAAAAACACAATAATGTAACATCTTACAGTTAATGTTAATTACTTACAGTTGAAGATTTATATCTGCTAACCCCAAAGCAACAGCAATTATAAATTCCCATAAAACGACGACATTAGAGCACTTACAAGCACAAGTGTACCAAAGGGACGATGCCCTAATCCATTTACGATATAAAGAGTTATAAATCAAACTTAATATGACCTACACGTGTTGATAAAACCACCCGGGCGCACACCAGCGCCACCTACCGACTCTCAGCTCTCCAGATCCTTACACACACTCACACACGGCGACCGACGCTGTACACAGATTACAGATGAATCGCAAATGTGAGGCAACGGGAGGTTGCAAGGTGGCTCTGAAAATGAAATTAAGGGAGAAAATGCAAAGGAATCAGAACAACTAGGCGAGGCGGGCGTCTCGCCTCTATCTGGGGGGACCGGGGGATGAAATGTCCCAGACCGGACACTTTGAACGAATTATGACGGTCATTATTAGAACGTGGACAGAATTAAATTGCCTCGGCCTCTCCCCTCGCGTCGCCGGCGCCCCGCGGCCCTACCTTTTCCGGGCCCGGCTTAAGTACACCCGCATAATGATACCTGCCCGATACTTATTGTTCACTTATCTAAGTGCTTGTTTCGCTTGTAAGTGGATCGCTATCGAGATCGTCTCTCGATCCTCGCCGGCCTCGCGGCTCACGGACCGTCCGACGAACGTCGCGCCATCTCGCCAGAACTGCGCTACTTTTACTTTCATTCGAGAATCTTCAACTTTTACTTAAAAGAAAGGACTTCGTTTTTCATTGAGGCTACCTACTAAAGGAAAATTGTAGAAAATGATTGTTTTGTTTATATATCAGAAAGCTTAATCAAAGAACTACTTTAAGATAAGCATGTTGTCCGAGGTAGACAGAACGTAAAACGCAGAAGCGAATGTCAAATAACACAAAGCTACGCAAATAGCGACGCTCACAGCTCGCAGATAATTATGCCGATCACCGCACAACTTCTAATCCCAGCAAACAGAGCAGCGGGCTTCTGATAAGCCTACAATATTGATACAGATAGTCAGGTAGGTACAGTCGGTGTTGCGGGCATGTACAGTGTACACGGACGGACGGTGCTCTCGTCATGTCGACCCACGTGCCCACTATCGCAGAGATATGAAGCACAAATATTAGTTCTCCAGACTTCGCGAGTTGCCCGCACGATTGTTCCGCAAACAATGGCCGCTAACGTGGATTAAGGCGCGCGAGATTGCACCGATATGATTAGAGTTATTTGCCTTTTTATTGGGTCATTACGTTAAGCTCCACAAAGGGAGGCGCTATCAACGGCCGCAGAATAAACACGACGCTCGAGAGTCGGACAAATAAAAAGATGCCGCTAGAAGCAAACAGCGCGGCGCCCGCGCAATTACATATTTCGTAGCGACGAGGAGCGGGCTCGTTAAAAGTCATAGTAATGCGCTAATACGGCGGCGTTACGTAACCGAGTGCGAACAGCGGCCCGCGCCGTTAACGCGGTTAATAACGCGCTCCTTGCCCCGGCGGGCGGCGCGCCTTATCTGCAGTATTAAACCATAAAACATTATAATTTACAGCGCTCGCTGTCGCGCTGCCCTGACGCCGTCGGCACCGAGGATACTTAAAAATAACGATATTACCCTTCCTAGCAAATATTGTAATAACCTCGTTCGCGCTTTGTCCCATTTGCCCCCGTGGGCCGCCCGCCCCGACCACCTCACGTATTTAGTTTAAAAGGTATGTTTGTTTTAATAACGCTTTCTTGCTGATTTGGTGTTTCGGAGTGCGGTTTGAATCTCCGTGTTTGTTCGGCGTCCGTCGATGTCGGTGGCGCGGGACACGTTCGCGTACTTCGTGCTTTTATCGGGATTTCGACTTGCAAATTTAATGTCGGTCGCTTTAATTTGATTCCTTTTGTTTCGTAGAACGTTAATAGCGGCGTTTAACGGTTATTTGCATTACGTCCCGCAGCATTTAGGGAGCGTTTTGATGTGTTGCTTATTGTCGGGAGCGAGGTTTGCAATTTGCAGGCGAGGTTTGGGCTAATTTTCAAACATTTACAATGTTCACTTTTACGGGGTTATCTGTTGTGCACACCACACAATTTCCTTCTTCATTCGAAATTAAGTGGATTATGAAGTATTCTAGAGGACAACAGCTGATGGAGGCTAAATGTAACATTCAAAAATTGGCGTGTACTAAAACGGCACTATATCTTAAACCAAATTGTCAAATAAACACAGTAGCGTGGCAGCACTGGCAGCGGTGGCGGTCGCACGTCACGCGTCCACATTTGGCGCGGATTTTTGCGGCGAAACGGTCGTCAATCATGCGCACGCCAAATTGGCTACAGGACTCGAAATCGCGCTTTTGGCAGCATCAAAAACATACATAACTATCACATTGAAATATGCTTTTTACTGAGTACAAATTATAACCAATTTATTTATTTATCAGTCAATCAAATAAATGCTTTTGTTACCAACAATTCAGCAGAACAGAAGTAGTAGGTAGGTCTAATGTCAAAATACTTACTTTAGTTATTATAATAGTATAACAGTACCGAAACAAGCCGACTCAAGCTAGGGGGATAGGGTCAAATAGATCAATGGTTTTACACAAAGATTTTTCAATAATTTTACAATTTCTTCTTTAGCTCAAACAGGTTTCCTAAAGACATGGCCCTGACCTGAATGAATGGTTAATTTGAAATTGAATTTGAATTTAATAGAATAAATACATATTTTCTCGTATAATTAGATAATGTTTATTCATTATATATTTCAATTGAAACAAGACATTATGTATTAAATAGTAAAATCAAAAGTAAGAAATTAATTGAGGTTTAAATAAAACATGAAGAATCGAAATCACAAATTGAAGAACAAAATGGAAGCGCTAAAACGCTGAGCGCTAGATTTATAAACATGTCCGTGCTAACACACTTTCACATGTCAATGGATCCACCAAAAAGCGGAGGCTAAAAGCCGTAAAAGCAAAAAAGCTACGCCATACATGCATCTTTTTCACTCGGCTGACAAATGGCTATAAAACGGCAGGATGAACCAGCGGACACGGTCGAAAATCATTCTCAAACACTGACACGCACTCCGCCCGGCGCTTAACCGGCCGTTTGTGGTGAGGCCACTTTTTATCCGCACTCAATCAATAAAAAAGAGGAAAAAAAGCAAAGCCTGTGACGTCACGAGGTACGTTTTCGCGCCGACAGTGAACCAAATAAATCAGACGGTAGCTTTGTGGAGAGAAGGCTTCTGTGCTGTGGCTATAAAATTGTTTTACATGCAACACTATTAATGTCACCAATTTAATGTAGGAACGAGCAAATTGAGTGGTCATGTAGTTGACGGTTAAGTCCAAGATAATTATACAATCCGTGATAGATTTGGTAATTAAATGTTCGATTACAATTGTTTTTTTTAAATAAATAATACCTATAGCATGGATATGTTAATGCAGATGACTGACAATATTGACAGAGCTGTGAATTTGAAGGACATTTTCAGTTCCTACCAAAGACATTAGACACGATAGTACATTTTAAATTCATGGTTACTATACTTATTCATTAAAACATCAATAAACAATATTTAATAGTTATAATAAAAGTAGATTTCATATAATGTTAGCCAATAAACCAGAGATCGTCACGAGCCGAAATACAACGCCGTTGATCAACTGGTGGTCCGCACCTAAACCACCGCTCGACGCGACTGTCCAATGTCCATTCACTAGCACATCATTCTTCAAATGAACAAATGTCGAATACCTGCCAGGATTTTTTTATTACTTGACAATCCAGCAATAATTTATCTAAATTGATTAGACACTTAAATGGTTTGCTATACTTATGGATTAAACTTCATAGTTATAAAAGTAACGATAGTGATGCTACAGTAGATGATATATTCAAATTAATTGTTTAATTTATCATATCTGTTGAAATTCGTAAGTAGTAGTAAACGTAAGTAGTAAATTGGCAAAAAATAATTATCTTTTTAAAAAGGCACTACTTAACCTTTATACCCATTACACCTAATTACCATTAATTACATTTAGGTAAAGTTTTGTTTATCATAATTCATATAAGTTAGTCTTTGTACCTTCAATTGGTGCAGAATGACAATTAATTTGATATTTCATTGACAAGGCGGCTAAAATTAAGTAAGGAAACTGAAGTATCATAGATAGTGACAGTAGATATGTTTGGATAATACCATTATATCTTTGTACTAAAAAAAAGACAACATTATGTAGTTCAATCAAACGCCAATACGAAAATTTACGATACAAAACCGTTTATCCTAAGTCGTAAAAAGGAATCGATCCAATCTTCAAACATTATACAGCTGCTCGCAAATAATCAAGCACCTCCGAGACGACCGTAAAAAATATCTTAACGGGCTGCGAAACGTCCCCCCTGGGCCATTCCGGTCACGTCCAGACGAACTGATTGACGCGAGACGTCCGCGCTTCTGAAACAGAAATGGTTGGCCACCCCTGATCGCCTCCCGTCTTCACCCTCGCTCCCCTTAAACCGACTTGACCCGCGACACACTACTTGGAAAACATGTGGAAAATCTCAACAATTTTAGTGAAAAGTCTGCTTAGAGCAAGAAGGTCAAATATGATGTTAAATCCGTCAGTGACACCCTTTCTCAGTTTCTCATGACGATTGTAAAAGTGTGGTTCAAGTTAGATGATCCATATCAATAAACCAAAGTAAAAGTGTTTAACTGGTATGTAGTTATATAGGAACAATAAATCCGCGTGCCACAGTTAAGTAGTTTGTGAGATTCCCGCACGAGACTGTCCGAACAAGTCACTCGTAGCTCGTAGCTGGACAGGCCGCACAAGCACAACGAAAGTTTGTTAATTTGCACCACTGTCACTGTGTAATTTGGATCGCTGCAGATGTGTTGGATGACCGGACTGAATACGACGGAAAACTTTATTATTTAGGAATACATACTTCAATTACACTTTTTAATTTCATTTTGAAAACGTGCACATTTGATCCTACATCAGGATTTTATAGCCAAAACATTTAGAAGTAATGATACATAATATACTAGTTCGCACCATAGCTGTCAATATTTTTGTCACAGTTCAACTGATCTCCAATAGATGACGTCTTTTACAAAATAATTAATTTTGTCTAATTTTAAAAGCAATCGTCATTAGAGGGAATGCGTATCAAACATTTGATACCGACAAAAAAACACATACTATAGGATACGAGTACGTAATAATATGGTAGGTATATTCAATGTTAGCACCAAAATGATAGGTGTTAAGGTTGCTGATGAAGTTGACAAAAGGGATCAATGCAGACATTATTGGAGCAGGAACGATCTCTCCGATCGTATAAAACTCAATATTCCAGGTCCGTAATAACGAGTGGAGCGCAAAAACTCCAAACAATAGACATTAATAAGACGCGGGGAGACGGGGGCGAGAATGGCTCTCTCGGACATTAGACTCGGTCGTGTCCACGGATGTGCTTATTAAAACATTTTACCCGCAATATCGGCGGGTGCGATACGGGATAGACGTGCACAATATGTGGTTACAAACTCCTCCCTGGCCTCGGGTGACGACTGCTGGGCGCTGGGGCTCGCTCGCAGTACAAAACTTCATTAACTCGAACGACGCTCGCCGGTCACCCGCTGACGGACCGACGTCGCTTATTACGTGCAGAACGTGCCGCGGAATCGAAGAAATGTGACGTAAATACCGATACGAGGGCGCGACGCTCTGTGATTGTCGGCTTTGTGCTCATCTGCCCGTTAATTCGACCTCTATCTTTGTGGAGATATCGCATTGTTCGCTGTTCGGCTTATTATCAACGATTCATATTTTCTTGGAGCGAAACCACTTTGTTCGGGAGACTTCTATTTAACAGTTCTAGGTTCTAGAAGTTCATTTTTATTTTTAATATGGAACGAAGCGATATTGACATAAGTTCTTACAAAAAGCCAGGTGTTCTTTGATATAGTCATCTCGATTAAGAAAGTTCAGTAGTACAGAGCGGTATATTTTTTGTCCCATTTTCCTTCGAGACAAGTCTGCACGAGCGGGGCGTTGTCACGTGTTGACACAACGTTGATGATGGCAACGTCAGGTTCTCTATGTCAACAAAAGATAGTTCTTTATATAGACCTAAATATCTGATAGAGTTGACCTTAATTGTTGAAAAAAATTTTTGTTCAAACGGTGTTAGTAATTTCACTTATATAAACCAATCCTAATGATAAATGCTTGATATATTAATTACTAGTAAAATGAATAGTAATTGATTATAAGAATCTATTTTGGTCACATTTCAATTTGTCAAAGTCAACGCAATCTAAAGATATTTAGATAATATACATATACATTATACAATTAGTGATCCTACACCTCGAGATAGGTGGTAGAATTAATTAATGACAAAGCAAATAAATTAAACAAAAACACAAATAGACTAACCGACACATCAGAGTTGCTAAAACCTTTCCTTTTAGTTATAAAATCAGAATTAAGCTAGATGTTTAGACAATATTTATATTAATATTTGTTAATGATATAATTGCCTAACAAATATAGTAAACCGATTCTAAATTCTAGCTAAATGCTGACAAGTCGATGTAGGTCTTGTTTAGACGGCCCGTCACGGTGACGCGAGGAATGCTCGACGGATCCACTGTTTGTCAACTACTCCATTTCCAATGAGTGATACTCAAATTATTAAGATCTTTTCTCCGAAACGATCTCATTTACTTATGCTTGTCCGTCACTCCAAAAATATTGTAGAATGTGTATTGTATAATGCTTCGGACGGACAGTAAATAGAACAGTCTAAGTATATGAAAATAAAAATAATAGTAAGTGGGCTGAACAGTGGGGTGGGCAATGTGGGCATCCTCGGCTCAATAATACAACTAAGTATTTTGTTAGTCAAGGCAAATTGAAATACTTAGTTAATAGTTGAAAAGTTTGTGAGATAATTATGTGGATCCAAAACATTTTGATATTATGCAGTTTCAAGTATAAACAAAGCTTTGTAACATCTACTTATAGACGTATGATCAACTCAACAATCAGGTTAATTGTAATTACAAGTACATACGTCAATGACTAATGGATATTAATACGGAGAAAGCGTTTTAACGGAAAAGGTTTTCCTAAGCACCCCTATCACATAAAAGTCCCCACACAATACGCAATAAGCAATCCTGAGAGCAATAAGGTGATATCGCTGCAGTGCCGACCGCCCGGCATGATTGCGTGCTACCCGACCTAGGACACCATTCAGTAACACTACGTTACTAAATAAAAATGGTTATAGAAATCAAACTCTATTAGTCTAAATATCTAAAGGACTCTCAAAGGCATGTTATGTATGATGAGTATCATCAAAAGTAAATGACGTGAACAGAAACGTATACATTCCATTAATCGAGAAAGGAATGCTTATATGATTTAAGAATAGACATCATATATTGTTGTCTATTCTTAAATATATAGATTAATGTGTCTTAAAGATTTGGTCAAGGGCGCTCCAGAAGAAACTTCACTAATGAAATAAAAAACAGGGAAAAGCAAAATCACCCGAAATAGTCCAACATACATGAAAAGATGTACCTAAATGAGGTGATTGAGGTGTGCCAGAATCGTAGTGATCGGATAACTTCGGTGTCTGCCAGCCTTAAGGAATGAAGTAGTCATTAGTAGATAAAGTTTATCAAGTAAAGTATGTATTTTAGACAGAATTACAGAATTGAGCCACTGGTCGTAACTACGCCCCAAGGTGCACTCTCTCAGCGATACTGCGCTGGCCTCGTTGCTTCTAAAGAGTTCTGCTTCTTGAAAACTGATTTGCATATTGATGCTGGTGACTATAATCTGGTGAAGAGTAAAGACAAAAGACAAGGAAATGGCACTTGCAGTTGTACTTAGTACTTAGGATTTGACTGAGGAATAAGCTTGGCAAATCCACATTTAAAAGTTATTTCTTTCCAGAGAAATATTTTTATCAATTGGTTCAATGTTTTTTACAACCTCCTGTATTTAGTCAAACAAATAAATTATGAAATCAGTCAAAACTAAATAGAAAGTAATTAAGTAAGTTGTATTCCTGCAAATTCATCTATATATCGACAGTGGGCAATTACATCGTCACGTTTGTCATCGGTCCCATCTCGCGGGTGGTCCTACACCGTCACTCAGTCACTGTAACAGTTCCAAGAACCAGATCCGGACATCGTAAATAAAGAAAATATTGAACGGAACGACAGAAATACGTCTGTCCATTCTACATGCCAAATGTTTGTTTGAGGACTGCTTTGTGATTATTCCACGTTTCAAAATATTTAATAGCTATTTTGTAACAATTTTACAAATAATCAATAGCAAATGCCTCTAAAGACCACTACGCAGTTTGATCAATTTGATTTTTTTCTATGTTCTAATCTAACATTTTAAGTATTTTATATGTAAAAATGCTGCAGTCACGGGAATGTGACCTGACTGAAGTAGAATCTCAGAACATTTCTGTACTAAGAACGACAAGTCTGGAAAGTGGTGAGTGAGTGACACAGCGTGACAGCATCTCGAAGCACAGTCAATTTTAATTGAAATCTTGCTTTATTTACATTAGTATAAATAAAGTTAAATATATAAAACAAACAATCTAGAGTAGGTATATATATATTTGTGTGAGCATCCCCAGAGAGGACTAACAACAAAAAGGTCCATATTATAGTCCTACACGAGTATTCCATTATACCGTCCGTCAAGCGAGAATCAACTGCCTTCAAAAATGATTGACCGAGTGAGGCTTCTGTCAAAATTAATAACACCTTTACAGAAATGATGAATAATATTATAATTACGACTCCCATCCCATCCACGTCTTAATATCAATTTCTTGAACACAAATAATGCTCAGGTAGAAGGCAGTGCTAATGCCTCTGAATAAACATCAATCAATCAATAGATACCAGTCAGTGAGCACATTCAAAACTGAGGCAAACTTGTGACGCGCGAGAATAGTAAGGATACTGCACTCAAAATATACTGTGGTGCGTCGGTGGCCGAGTGGTTAAGACGTCTGGTAATAACTAGACAGGCCATGTACTAATTGCTTTTTTAACTAAAAAACTTATGTACATAATCCGACAAACCACACTTAGAGGATTTTGCATCTAAATGTACCTCAACAGAACTGGCCACTCGTTAGGTATAGCCTTACAAATACCATCGGCTAAACGAAGGAGGGTCTTTCGCTGGGTACTCTGGAAGTGGAACCGTAATACGGTTTCGAGGGCTGTAAGGCGGGTTCTAGGTTGAGGTCTCGCCTAAACATTTTAACACTGCATCCTTAAGGGCTGAAATTGATGTTTCAGAGAGCAAGAAAACCGAGTGCACTTCTTGTCTTAAAAATGTATCTATATTAGGTAGGTACCTATGTTTCAGAAGTGTTAACTCTAGGCCCATTAAGTGCAGCGACAGGCTTGGCACCTGTTCCGTTAAATATGGATCACTCAAAAAAATATTTCCAGTGTTTCTGAGCACGTCGCATTTAAACGCCGTGATGGCGTGTTTGTTTTTGTTACTTTGCACTAGTTATCTAATTCAAAATCAATGAAAATATTTTATTTTATTTGTGTAAAATATCTAAACAATAAAAGAATAAATAAAATAATGAAGCATATCTGTATGTTTCTATCTTCGTCTAGCCGGAGCAACAAAAACTTTGACAATGACACGATGACAGGAAAGGTCGCCGGAGTCGGTGCGCGCGCGCACGAACTTCAACACACATTGTGTTTTTATGATGTTATGACAAAATATACTGAAATAAAAACTACAAGAAATACTATTAAACGATCTGTATCTAGTGCACACAGACATCTAAATTCACTTTAAATATATATTATATAGTTTTAGCTTTTGCTCGCTGCTTTACGAGTAGGTATATGAAAATTGGAACTCACGGACTTTCCTGCATAAAAAGTTCAGGCAGGCTTTCTCGCCACAGCTCCCTCAATGATACCATCAAATGGGCTCTTGCGTCAATAGACGTCCCTGCTCTCCTAGAGCCAACGAGAATAATCCGGGAAAACGGCAAGAGACCCGATGAAATGACTGTGATTCCCTGGGACTGGGAGCGAGGTCGGGAGCTTGTATGGGATGCTACATGCGTGGACACATTAGCCCCGTCTCATCTCAGGGAAACAGTAATCAAAGCGGGAGCTGCGGCAGAAATCGCAGAGTCTAACAGAAGTCGCAAATATAGTTTAATTATTGAAAACTATACCTAATACAAATTTGTGCCGTTTGGTGTAGAAACTCTAGGTCCGTGGGGTTCAAATGCCAAAAAGTTTATTAAAGATATATCCCCTCGACTGATCATCTCTTCATTTAGTTATATTTAATGTTTTTATATTGTTATGCCAGAGTTGATATTAAAAAATAAGTAAGTACCTACATAATCATAGGACATTGCGACCAAAAGTAGGTATGTCCAATTTGACCACACATCTCTGACATTTATTATAATCGATCAGATTTTTATCAAGGTTATTTTTAGTCCATATTTCTTTATATCAGAAAGATAGGTCTATGATATCAACATAGTACATGAAGCTCAAATTAAACAATTCGTACCTTATTCGTACTCAAATAATTAACAACTTGTGTTAGAATTATAAATGTTTTATCAGCGGATTACAATAATTAATCATATTAATGTGACAATACTTTTAAAAGACACTAGTCTGGGTCAACTGCGGCTTAGGAAATGTTCCAAGATTTTTTATTCGACTATCACAAGAACTCAGAAGCAACAATTTAATATTTAGCGTTACCTATCTAAAATTAAATAATGTGACAAAACATAAAAATTTTAGGGTTCCGTACCCAAAGGGTGACAACGGATACCCTATTTACTAAGGCTCCGTCCGTCCGTCCGTCTGTCACATTTTGAACCGAAATAGGTAAAGACTTGAAATTTTCACTGAGTATTACTATGGCCCATATATTTTTATTTTTTTTATTTTTTTATTTATCTTATTTATCACAAAACAGTCATTACTTAAACTTACTTAAACTTAAATGAGAATACATAAGACCTATATGTGACGATAATTACAATACTACAAGGTAAAAACAGTACAATTTTCCACAAACCGTATAGGTACTTAAATTATGAATAATACAATATATATCAAGAAGTAAATACAAAAACAATCGAAACAATTAACTAAATCAAACAAAACTAAACAAAACAAATCAACTAAATTAAACAAATAATTTCACTTAATGAATACAAAAAAAAAACCAAAAACCAACAACCAACAAAACGACTATAAATCTAGTAATTTGAGTTTTTCAATTATTGCATTCTTAAACTTGTTCAATGTTAGATGAAATATATCGATTTCTTTAAAGTGCTTATCATACATTTCCAAGGAACGAATAGTGAAACGATTACGGGTATAAATTGACAACAAACAATAGAAATAAAATAAAGTAAAAAATTAAAGGAGGTCCCCATACAAGAAACAAGTTTTATTCGGCGTTTTTTGCTCGATCTTAATAATGGCAATACATACAAACGTCTAACTAGGCCAAGTGTGAGTCGGATTCGTGCTAATTAATTTGTTCCTGCGCCATTACAGGGGCGTCAAACTTCGTGTGCGACTCCGACTCGGTTTTTATATTTTGCGTGTAACTAAAACTGTGCTTCAAATATGTACAATACATGCATCAGACCGGGTAATGCGTTTAGGTATGACTATTACCAGTATTACATTGTCTTACAAAGTTGCAATTAACACAATAAATAACTTAAAAGTCAACAGCACAAAGAGTAATACAAAAATATAATCGAGATAACGTCTTGGCAGACATCGGGTGTCTGCTTAAGACAGAATGGCGGCTAATGAAGTAGCTAAAGAAAACCGTCAATAAAGATTAAAAACCTTCAATTTGGTTTACAATTTTAAACTCATATGACGCTTGATTGACACTGGTATAAGAAAAAGTGTCAATTATGGACTTTGACGGTTTTTGACATAAGTTGACGGATCTAGCTATTTCTAGTTATGCTAAAAATTAGTACAATTAATATTATCGTTTAGTTTGTAAACAGATGATTCACAAAACTGTGATCGATCATAACATTATCGTTGTAACTATAATCTATTTAGGTTGTATTCATTATGGATTTACTGTATTTGTTCATGTGCTGTATGAGTAATATTCAAATATAATGCGTTGATAGCTCAGTGGTTCAATTTTTATTGAACCGAAAAACACTAATATTTTATTCAAAAATAAATTATCAGTTTTCATGTCGTCATTTATAGAAAATGTATTGATTTATATACTTTGCTCAATATATTGTACTTTTAAAGGTTATTTATCTATCTATCATGACGCCTTTTATTCCATTAGGAGTATGAATAAATATAAAACGTATTAACCGCATCGGTCATTAGAGAAAAATGCGGAGTGAAAGATGATGTTGTGACTAAAATGAAGAAAAGTCGTTTACGCTGGTTTGGACACGTTTAAAGAATGAAGGATGAAAGATTGACTAAAAATGTTTATAATATGGCTGAAGTGAAAGGAAATGCTGGCAGAGGACAACCTAGGTGTACTTTTATTGAACATGTATAAAATGTATTGATTGAAGGCATGTATGAAAGGTAACATAAATATATAAGAAGCGAAAGAGGTATGTCAGGATCGTAGCAAATGGCATTCGATAGTCTCTACCTACTCCTCTTGGGATAAAAGGCGTGATGTTAGATAGTTGGATGGATAGGAAGAGACAATCGGCTGTTATTTGCTACGATCCAGATACACTCTTTTGCCACCTACATATTCATCACACCTTTCATACATGTTTCATACATTTTTAAAGTAACAGACTTTGAAGTTCATGTAAAACTCCCTAGAATCGTTACAGTAAACCAACAATAGTTACGTAGCTCTATGTTTTGCAGTCGGATAAAGACAACACTGTCACCGCTTCTATCGAAGAGAGAGAGACCATGTCACAGACAGTTCGTGTGAATTGACATATTGTATCGTCTGTTATCGTCAATATGAACACGTTAACGTGTGACAAGAGCTTCAACAAATAAAGGAGTAGGTATAGAATAAGCTAATAATAACGCATTGAGTTAGACATTTTTGATACTTATACAAAATAATTTGATCAAGACTAATAAGGTGTACTTTTGGAGTATATAATAACGGGTATAATTTACGCGGACACCAAAAATATTTTTAAGACTCTAAGCTTAGGCACCAAATAATATAAACAACTCCAAATAAAATAATTGACACTATTAAAAGTGTCCTAAAGTATATCATATTATGATCCAAAATTATAGAAAAAACATCAGAAAAATCGCACGCCTTGTACTAATATTTTATTTGGTTTCTAAAATGGATAAATGGTCACCAAGTAATGGATAAATGGTCACCAAGTAAGGTAGGTAGGTTAGGTTAGGTTAGTATAAAATTTATTAAGTATAAAGTGTATTTTAAAGGCGTCTATATATTTTTATGGCAGTCAATAATACCAAAAATGGATCTATTTCATAATATTTTAGGAAACGTAATTTGGTGACCATTCATCCATTTTGGTAACCGTTTAGAATTTTTTTGGTACAAAATAGATACATTTTTGGGCGCCGCTTAAACACAAGCCTATAACTATAGGTAGGTACTCGTCTTGACGCCAAAATGTTCTAAATTCAAACTGTACTGACCAGCGTTGCCAGATTTTTTTCGAGCAATGTGGTATTTTGAGTAAAAAAAGTGCGATAAATAATTAATCAGTACCTTTTATTTGTGTTTCAAATTAAGTTTACAATGATGATATCTTTCATCGGAAAATATTTTATAATATTACTTATTTATATATTTATTAACTTATTTTAAAGTTTCCTTTTTTTCTTTAATCGGTATTTAAATTTTTTATTATAAGTGGGACTGAGCCTGCTCGAGACATTTTATTTTGGGATAAAAATAGGGACGCCCCTATAAAATATAGCCTATGTCACTCAAGGGATATCGTAGCTTTCTATTAGTGAAATAATTTTTAGTATCGGTTCAGAAGTTTCTGAGTTTATTTATTACAAACAATCTATCTATCTATCTATCATCACGCCTTTCATCCCAAGAGGGGTAGGCAGAGACAATCGAATGCCATTTGTTACGATCCTGACATATCTCTTTTGCTTCTTTTATATTCATCTTACCTTTCATACATGCTCGGCGATTGTGTGTACTTTTAATATTTCCTTCGATCAACATATTTTTTATATGTTCAATAAAAGTACATCTAGGTCGTCCTCTGCTAGCATTTCCTTTCACTTCAGCCAAATAAACCTTTTTAGTCAATCTTTCATCCTTCATTCTTTCAACGTGTCCAAACCAGCGTAAACTACTTTTCTTCATTTTTGTCACAACATCATCTTTTACTCCGCATTCTTCTCTAATGACATCGAGACTTGGGTATGGAATAAGAGGCATGAAAGTAAAATAAATGCAGTGGAAATGCGGTCTTTACGTAGAATGTGTGATATAAAACGTATTGACCGCATCCGGAACGATGCCGGAACGATTACAAACAAAAAATCTATATTATAGTATTAGTATAATAAGTTGAATAGATTTTTCATTTTAGGTGCCAACCAGCCGCTTTCAAAGTCTAAGGAATTACCGTTAGTCTCTATTCAAAATTATTTTCCTTCGAATGCTAAATAAAAAAATAAATAAATAAATACAAAATATATTATGAAATGATGTAAACAATTTAATTACTTATTCAATTAAGTGAGAATTTAATCAGCACTACTGTTACAAAGAGTCAGCCGGCAGAACGGGATTAGTAGAGGTGACCCCTCCCCCCACCCTCCCACCTTCTATAGTCTACTTCCCCCCTCCACTTGGCCCTCGGCCCTCTACGAGATAAACGTCACTCTTGCAGCCTTTGAAGCTCTGACAGTTGACACTAGGTAGATACAAGGATTTAATCGGTCGATACTACTTGTCAGACAGATGTTGCGAAATATTTATTTAATAAAACCAGCCAAGAGGGAGCCGAGCTCGCACAATTAGGGTTCCGTATCAAAACTAACGCTAATGCAGCTCCTAAAGTAAATAAGTATATACATATTAGGTAAAAAAGTGTCTTCAAAAATTATGCACTGAAAAGTGTGCTTTCCGAAAGCAAATGCACAAGTCACTATAAAAAATACCCAAATCGCTTCAAGTATGCCTATAAAACTTTAAGAGTTCTCGATTTCTCCAGGATCCCATTATCAGATCCTGACCTGATGACCATGGGACCACCTGTGAAGTATACCCTTTCAAACAAAAAAAAAATTAAAATCCGTCCAGGCGTCTTCAAGTAATCGGGGAACATACATAAAAGAAAAAAAATATTCCGACGAATTGAGAACCTCTTCTTTCTTTTGAAGTTCGGTTAAAAAGCATTCGTAAGTACACACTATTTTATTTTCAGCAACTATTACATTTATGAAACACGTACTTTAATTAAAACGCTACATTCCGAATATATTTCGAAATACATATTGTTAAAATTAATCTGGGAAAGAGTCCCTTTTAAGAGTGTAGTGTACCGCGTCCATGTCCATACAAACGGAGAAAACGTTTTACTACCCCTAAATATCATTTAATTTTAACGATTTTGTAATATGTTACTGACATAATGAAAAACTACGTACGTATTTTTTCCTTTTTTCAAAATTCGTAATAGGTCAAAAGTTATAAGCCCCTCAAATCTCGGTTTTTTTGGTACATAACTTGCTCGTAATAAACCGTCTGTATTTGAGAAACAAAGCAAAATTTCAAAAAAAGCAAAACGTACGTACGTAGATTATAATCTGCTAAAACGTTTGACACCAAAATTATAAGGTTTCGTTATAGTTTAGTAGGTGTAAATCGTTTTCCCCCAAAACGCAATTTTCAACGAAGAACATACCTACGAACACTCACGAGCTGCAGTGTTCTCTGTCGCACTGATGCCCGTGGGAAGAGTGCGCTTGAGACAGAATATGATTTTCTAAATACCTATTTCGCTGCGTACGCTGAGCTACACGATCCTCTTAACGACCTCACTTATTATCCTACTAGCTTTCCGCCCCCGGCTCCGCCCGTGGATATTTTCGAACAAAATATAATATAGCCTGCCCCTGCCACTCAGGGATATCGTAGCTTTCTATTCGTGAAATAATTTTTAAAATCGGTTCAGGAGTTTGAGAGATTACCCCTTACATACTTAATTATTAGTATAGAAAAGCTGTATCGGATATTGTTTGCAACTGAGAAAATATATTGCGAAGCCAATGTAATACGACGTCGTCACACCGCATCAAGTACCGTCCGTCACATCAATCAAGATCTAGAGCCGCAGGCGCAGGTTCAGTGCTTGCTTTGTACTGATCCGAACTGATAAAGCTGCACTTCCACTGTGATACCTACCTGTTGCGTTTAATACCTAGTTTGGTTCATTTGATAGTAATTAATGAGTATACGAGGTGGTAAATTAAATTTGTTTCTATAAATATCTAAACAATCTATCTATCATCACGCCTTTTATACCAAGAGGGGTAGGCAGAGACAATCGAATGCCATTTGCTACGATCTTGACATACCTTTCATACATGCTCGGCGATTGTGTGTACTTCGACCAATTTTTTTTTATAAGTTCAATAAAAGTACATCTATGTCGTCCTCTGCCAGCATTTCCTTTCATTTCAGCCATATAACCCTTTTTAGACAATCTTTCATCTCTGATTCTTTCTAAACAAAATATTATTAAACAGACTTACAGTTAATCATTCCCGTGACTGTACTTTTTTGAAAAGGGGGTGGTAAAGTTGGTATGGAGATTTTTTTTAAGTGGTATGACCGACTCATAAGTTCTCATAAGGGGGTTCTTAATGAATCTCCAAATCCATTAATCCGTTGAGAAACAGCTAAAGACAATATAAATATAAAGTCCGTAAGTTTACCATTTACGGTCAATATTGTCTGAATATCATATTGCGTGACCCCACCTGCTTCCGGCCCGCATGCATACATCAATTTAAACAGTTAAGTGCTTAAACCTGTCTAACATAATTATCAATTTGAATTTATTTCACATTGAAAAATAGAAATGCACGTGCAAAGTGCAATTTGTTAAAAAACTATTTAAAAAAAATTAAATGATTGCATGAATTATGACAGGTGGAAAGTTTCTCAGAAAAGGTCTATCTATAATTTAACAGTCTTAGATACTAAATAAATGGTGTATAAACTTATACAATATTTTGTCCTCCTCTAGCAAATATGATAAAGAAAGGCAAAACATTGCATAACTTTCGGCTTTATTACTAAAGAAAATGCGAGCAAAAGTAACTAATGGATACTTACTAAAAAATCTTGCTTGACTATTGTTGGTGAAAATATATGCCAACACCATATACACAGTTTTTGCACATAAATAGTTGAAGGGTTGAAAAGTGGCATAGTCATGTTTAAAAAACCGGCCAAGTGCGAGTCGGACTCGCGCACGAAGGGTATGGTAAAATCACGTTTGTTTTATGGGAGCCCCCTTAAATATTTATTTTATTCTGTTTTTTTAGGAAGTATTTGTTGTTATCGGCAACAGAAATACATCATCTGTAAAAATTTGAACTGTCTAACTATCACGGTTCATGAGATACAGCCTGGTGACAGACGGACAGACGGACGAACAGCGAAGTCTTAGTAATAGGTTTTCCGTTACGAAGTCGCGGGGGTAAGCTTGTATTTACCAGAAACCACCTGTATATTATAACATCAGGAATTACGCCTAGCAATCATATCACGGATCCCGTAAGGTAAAATCTAGGTTTTAACAGTTCAAGACCTAAGCCCTAGGCACTAAATGTTAGACAGGTGTAGCGCATCACTAATTGCATGCCTACACCCATGACTGATCCATTCCTCTAGGTCAATTGTAGGGTGACAAGGTATATGTACATACTAATTATATATTTCACGTCATAATGGAGTAACGGATTGATATGGTTTTTAGCACAGATACAGTTGAAGGGCCTGAAATTTCTTAGTGGAATCTTTGATAAAATATTATGCAAAGCCGAATGTATACATACTTAAACAGTTACGGAAAATTTATGATATTACTTTAAACAGAAAATGTGGTCACCCAAAAATGTTCAAGGATAGCAAATATTTCAGTAATAAAAACAATTATTTTATTTCTATATTAGAAGCTATAGGTATGGGTTTCTCTCCATATCTATAATTTGTACCTCATTCACATACACACTTTAATCCCGCCCACTACTACCTTTGGCACCTTTTACGAACTGTAACTGACATTTTCCGTAATCCGAAGTAAAATAAATCGCTAACATTTAATCATAATCGCAGCATATCTTCACCGGCCTATAATCTGCAAGATGTCTGCGCCTGCGCCGGAGTGACGAGACCGACAGACAGACAGACAACACCAGAGTTGCGTGAAATGTGAAATGCTATACTATACTGCCCCGAGATAAACTCAAACAAAATACTGGTCATTGCTATTTAATATTTAGGTACTAGCTTTTATCCCAGTCTTCACCCGTGGACCCCATATTAACTTTCATCCTAAAATTATGGACTTGATAAGTTCATACAAAATCCCATAGACAAAAAGCACTTTCAGTTTTTCCCGAATTTTCCGACTTTCAGGGCAACTTTTCCAATTTTTCTTTCCCTAAAAACCTTATTCAGACTATTACAAACATTTTAAATTTTTATTCACATAGACACTAGCTCTTATCCGCTGTGGAAATAAAACAAAAAAAATCCTGTTGCTGTAATATATTTCAAGCCCCTCCCGTGTCCCGTTTTTTGGAATGTCACAACTACTCTGTGCAAAAAAAGACAATTAGAACGCAACGTGCATTGTAATGTAATAGGGAAGATGACCAGGGTAAACAAAATAATCCGACATTTAGATTATTAAAAAATATTGGACACGTATATTTTCTTTTGTCAATCAAACAAAAAATTACAGAGATAAAGTGGGAGTGGGGGCCGGTGACGTCACTTCTAGGTCAAGTGTACTCAAATGTGACGTCACGCGGAATTTTAGCGGGCTATATCTTCATCATTTTTTGTTTAATTGTTTAATAAATAAATAAAAAAAAGAAAAAATACGTGTCCAATATTTTCTGATAATCTAACTGACGGACTAATTAGAATTTTTTAGTCATCATGCCTATTTAGAACAGTGTAAATAGGCATGATGACTAAAAATGCACAGGCATGTATGAATTTATGAAAATAATTTTACCCGAAGGAAATACATATTTTCCTAGCACAAATAGTAGCGGTCCTCAATCATTAAGTGTAAAAAAATTACATACATCCGTTGCTCCGTTTTGAAGGAATAACAAAAAAATAAATACACATATAGACATTATAATGGGACTCTAGAGTAGGATAGGATTTCCTCAAATAATCTTCTAACCGAGCTTGCCTACGGGCAGCAGAAATGATGCGAGCGGGGCCGCTGGAACTGAGATAGTAGCAAATATAAATAGGCGGAACTAAAGGTGGCCACACATTCGTCCAATCCCCGGCCGGTCGCCGTACGGTCCATCGAAATCGACCACAGACTCGTTCAATTCTTATCGCACGGCCCACTATCCGTTTTCAAATCGTTGTATTTGTGGTTGATTTCGATGACCGGAACGATCTGTCACACACACACACACACATCCACACGCCTTTGTTTAATCGAATCTTGTGTGTCTGTGTGGGTGAGTGAATTGCATGTGATCTAGATCGTATGACATTGCTAATGTGTGGCCGTATTCAATCTCGATCATACGGCGACCGGACCGAAAAATGTCTGTGAGATAACGGACCAGTGCAAACAAAAGACAGTCAGAAAATAATTATGGGCGTAATCAGGTAAAATGAGTATAAATAGGACCGAACAAATTAAATAAGTTAATTCGCTCAACAATTTTTAACCTTCTGCCACAAGCTTTCTGTCAGACCCTGAGACGGAACTCAAAAAACATTGTTGTTTTAATTTGGTCTAAGCCTGTGTCATACAGCCTCGTCGCCTTTTATTAGAGGTATGTCAGCCCCTCCCCGTCCCGTTTAGTAGCATCTAAATAACATAATGACAAGGTTAATTAAACCATATCACCTCCCGTCACTCACTTCCAATAAATTCAATCAACAATCATTGAAGGTCGAATCAATTGACCTGACGTTTTGTATGTAAGTAAGAATTATCGAAAACCAATGAACCTATTTTGATCAAATAAACATCATCACGCTTAAGATGACAAGATAGAGTAAGCAGTGAATGAAAACCACAATGTCCCAAAGATATTCATAACATTATAAAAGCTGGACAGTAAATTGGTCTACACCACGTAAGCTCTAAAAAATAAAGTATTAATGCTGACTGTACATAAAATATAATTGGAAAGCAAATAAATACAGATAAGATATTTACCCCACCATATAGGAACAGTGCCGGCGGTCGTGTACAAGAATCGAACCTAACACGGCACCTACAGACGGCATGACACGCACCAACGTGTTTACTACTCTGTTAAGGCGATAATTTCCAAATCAAATTGTCGACCATTCTCCCCTGTCTACAATCTACATCACCCACGTACGAAAGTCACATGTACAATTTATTTGAATTTATTTTATTTCTGCATTGAATAAGAATTCTATTTAGTTATAAACATACTAATTCTATGATCACCTTTCTATAACGCTAGCATACATCTGCTAAAACCGGTGAAAATAAAACATAGGAAATTGTAATGTAAGAAGCAAATCACAACGAAATATCTACCAGGAAAATTCGGTAGCTCTTTATTACAGAACATGACAAGATATGATATGAAAAAAAAAAGACAGACAGACAGCTATCATTATCATTACTCTAATTATTTATATTATAAATATTATTTGTACAGTTGGAATGAGCTAAGATAATCATGCAGATAATGAATGAGAAAAGAAAAATAGCGTTACCTAAAAATAATATAAAGATTTATATACCTAACCACCTCGCTAGGATAAAGGCGTGAATATGTTATGTAATGTGAAGATCCATTTAAAATAGATGAATATTGAAAACTATTAAATCATCTACACTCATGTTATAAAGGATGAAGTAGGTGATCTCCGAAACTACTCATCCGATTTCAAGAATTCTTTTACGAATAGAAAGCTTCACAATCCCTGAGTAAATATAAGCTAAATTTCATTTTGTTCGAAAATATCCACGGGGACGAAAATTTATAGTAGGTACTATATAATCCAGACAAATTATTACACTTCCAGTTTGCTTTGAAATCGTCAAAGTCATAAAGATGTTTTTGTCAATTGGTAAGTTAGAATTGCAAATGAAACTGACCTACATTCTTTGGAATGTCAATGAGACATGATCAGAAATAATCTGATATTACACTATATCGGTGTTCTCATAGCATCTGCCACAGTTTCGTAATCAAGGTGTTGCTTTGGTAGATGAGTTGCTGAACTTTTTCGTTCGCGTGGAGATCGTATCGATGATGTAAGGGTGAATTCACTGAATTCTGTGCTCTGTGCGTGCAACTTATAAAAAAATAATAAGGGCTGACTCACCAAACGAGTTCGTCCACATCCATCCATCACCATCTTCTGGCGTGACCGTATTAACGCGTGCACTAATTGCAACACCTCGAATCGAGATTAAAAACGACTACAGTTTTAATTTATAATACGATCGGTGTACCGCAAAACAAAATGCAGAAATCGTGCTTTTGATGTATAATTTAGCCACTGATTGAATTTACGCTTTATTACGATCGCTATAGAGTTAATAATGATTTCGAAGTGTTCTGGTTGTTAAGCCTGTACAGTTACGTGTGGGCTATATCGCGGCTGGCGCATTAACTCACAAGTCACTCTCAATCACTCAAGCTGTCCGGCCGTCACTCATAAGCAAGACGAACGGGGAGAATGCCAGTGCCCTCCTCGAAGCGGGAGCTCTATACCTCCCACCACCCTCGCAGGGAGACGGTCAGCGTACTTCAAGACAATTTACTGGACTCTGGCGTACTGGGATTCGAAACCTGATGAAATTTATTTGAAGGAACGTACATACGCTCGTCCGCAATATTACCATATGTAAATATTCTAGTGAAAAGCGTTATTCGCTCAAGTTTAGAGTTTGACGCGTCTCGTCTTGGGATTTACAGTGTTTCAATTCACGGCTGTATTCTTAATTAACTTGTAGCTATTGTTTCATCGTCTGTCTCGTAGATAATGGGGATTAACATTAATGTTTTCATTTTCGTTGTCTGCGCCTTTATTTAGCTTTATAATTATTGTTTTTATTTCATGTTACAATTTTCTCATTTTGTTTGTGTATCATTCTGAATACTAAATTGAGTAAGTATTTAATTTAAATAAAAAAGAACAAAGATAGTTGACTCTGCTATATTTTTGTCAATCAATATTTTAGTTAGATTTATGCTCGACAACACATCGGAGGATCACTCTCGCCCGTTGGTCACGATATCGACCGAGTCCTTCAGCTGTCACGGTCAGGCGGACGTCTTTGTCACACGTTTATTTAGTTTGGCTGACAGCTACGTAGCCTTCAGAACGAGAAAATATATAGACAGGTCTGCATTATCAACACTTCACAAAAACAAGCTTATATTTTTACGATTGCAAATTATTGCATTTGAACATAAACAATCATACACCCTTAATAATTACGTAATTACCTACATACTAAATTTAAAAAGAAATTTAATTTTGTTCAAATAGTATTAGGTACTATACATAAAATGTATAGCACAATAAACAATAACTGATGTTCATATTTAAACAATTAGGATGCCGCTTAATTAGTTAAAAAAACCATTGATCAGTAGATGATTTAGATTTCGCCTAGATTTAAGAATGGGTACAATTTATTGTTAATAGGTTGCCATTTCCCAAAATGATTTTAGGTCTATGGCCAGTTGATTCAATCAATCTTGACAGGTCAAAGTCGATGTGGGTCGCTCAGACAGTTGTGCTGATTATTGACATTTTTTTCATACTTACATACCTAATACATCTGATTCTACAATAATATATGTGATGAGGACTAATAATATAAATTAATTAAAAACAAAATTTAGAGAAATGTAACATAGCATTTCTTGAAAATATGAATCTACTTACAAAATGAGTTGGCGTACACTGTTTATTTGCTGATTTCAATATGTGAAGATTAAGATTATTCTAGTAAAAAATTTAAACTAGTAAACTTGGAATAGAAAAGGAGCAAGCATTTCTTAATTGTAGTTACACTCCATCACATAGTCCAGAACATTCAAACGTTCTTCCTGACGCATCGAAGAGCAGATGCGGGCCTGTCAACAGACCTGACGTATCTCACCAAAAAACTACAAAGGATTTTGATCTATATTACGTGGACAAAAGGTTCAAACTAACTAAAGTATTTTTGTGTCGAATAGGTGGCTAAAATGCATCAGCCTGCCAAAGTGCTTCGCGCATCGTTCGCGACGAAAATAGTAAAATGATGTTTGACAAATAGCGAACAGATGTGGCCGCGTGTGACGGGTCGGGACTTGGGAGTTTTCTAACTCTTTTCTATCTGACGAGAGTGCGACACTGTGAAGCATTTTTGGATTCTAAATCATCTTAATAATACTATAGAGATTTGTTACTGTTCCAAGGTACCCGCGGAAGACCAAGTCTCTATACTTAACGAGCGGCCAGTTCTGTTGTGGTATATTAAGATGGAAAAGCCTCTATCGGGATCGAACCTGAACGTAATTAGTACCAGATGTTTTTCTATTTTGTTATTTTTCAAACAAATTTAATAAGGCCTGACATAAAGGTGATGTATATAGATGGATAAGCCTCTAGGTGTGGTTTGTCGGATTATGTACATAAGTTTTTAATTTAAAAAACCCATTGGTTCATGGCTGGGATCCGGGATCGAACCTGTGGTTGCCTAATTAATACCAGAAGTTTTTCTATTTTGTTATTTTTCAAACAAATTTAATAAGGCCTGACATAAAGGTGATGTATAGTCAACTGCAATGAAATCTGACGTCTTCAAACTCATTTTTGTGGTCCACAAATCCATTTATTATTATTTTTATAGATCTATATTCTAATTATTACAGTTTGGTTGTATGTATGTAAGTAAAAAGGCTTTTTGCACAACGAACGTTGATCCAGCAAGCTTGTCAGCTAAAAATTTGCGTCTAACAACCAGTCGCCGGCAATTCGGTCTCACCTAACCCAGTTGTATTTTATAAAGTTGCTCGCAAATAAATGACATTTCTAGTATAATTCCAAGTGGCAAGTCATCAAAAACAGTTTTCGAATCACATTTCATTACCGTTGAATATACCAAATAGTAGATAATACCTGAAATAAAGGCATTAGATGTCTACTGAGCGATCACCAGTATAATAATTCCGAGTCAAGATTGAGATGTTCTGAGTGGAGATTATGGAGGGTGTTCGATGTTTACCTCGTCCGTCCGTGACGGATATATCCGCGCAGACATCCGTCAATCACCCAAGATATGATGGGAATAATATTTCAGATCCACAGATATACCGTGACTGGCAAATCTTGATCATTGTAATGTTTATTGAGGTTTTTCCATCATTATACATTATACAGTTGTCAGATCGATTAAGCACCTCAGAAGGTCTCTCTCTTAAATAAATAAACTCAAATAATACAATTCTCGATAATCTTAGGTTAAGGTACTTCTTGTGATATTATTGTAGAGATGTGAATTTATTATTTAGTTACCCCCTTATTCATAAACGTTTATTAGCAAAGTTTTTGTTAAAATGTGTTTTGTTTCTTTCTATTATTAGTAAAGACAGGTTTGTTAGAGAGTGACAAAACATATTTTAACAAAAACGTTGCTAATAAACGTTTATGAATAAAGGCTTTAGGCTATACACTGTTTAAAGTAAATTCATTCGTATGACAGCTGTCAAAGTAAAAGTTTTTTAATTTCAATTTTACGCAAGTATTATCGCGATGGTTTTATTATTTTCCTTGCAAGAAAACTATAGTAATTTCTGATGATGCTAAATATAGTAAAAGTGATATCATAATTATGTCATTGATCTATCTATATTAGTAATCAAAGTCATGTAACAGACTATATTCATATATATTATGATATCTTTTAAAAATGGGATTCAAAATTAATCGATCAAAATGCATAAGTTAAACTATACGTCTCTCGAAATACGCGAAGACGTCAATGTGAAATCAATCAAGTCCAGAAGCATAAGGGGGTATGGAGGGGGTGAGAAGAGGGGGGTAGACGGATTGGATAAGATGAAGGGGGGGGGGGGGGGTTGTGTGACGAAAGTCTCGCCCCCTTGACCTGTCACGTGTTTACTTTTATAACTAGGTGTGCTAGAAAAAGGATCGAGAGGGTATGATTGATTGGTGTTGGAAGGAATTACGTTTTATTTTCACCTTGATCTGATTTAAAGTGAACAGTTGTGTGACTTGTGATTAAAGGTTCTTTAACGTTTATCTTTATTTGAAACTAGCTTTGCGCCCGGCTTTTCCAAATTTTTGTAATGTATAATTTTCGGGATAAAAGGTAGCTAGCTGTCTCTGTGCAAAAAAATCACTACAATCCGCTGCTTTGTTTTGGCATCAAACACATTCGTTTATAATACTTTATAATATTATTAGTTAGTCTTTGTCTAACCAAGCAGGGAAAGGCTAAAAAATTAACTCGAAAATTATAAAGCCATATTATTCCAGATGGGGCATTGACTACGTTTTAGAAAAAATAGGTTCGAGCGACCGATCGAGCTAAAATAATGTTGTTTTTACAAAAAAAGTGTAAGTTGTAATGAGGTACCCTTCCATGTGTACTAATGGAGTCAATTACAAACAAACCAAACGACAATTTTAACATTTCAAAGTGGCATTAAATTTGTAATATAGGAATAAATTGCCAACCGCGTCATTATTGAATTAACACAGCAAACACCTGCTGTGTGTCAACACGAACAACAATGTACCTACCCTTACTTTGCATCTATTGGTTAACTATTCAATATCTAAACTAAACTTTATATCAATGATCAACATGTAATTGTTTATATCTACGTATCTAGTAAAGTAAGAGTCAGAAAAAATATGTTTTTAATTTAGTTCGTAGTTTTGAATAACTTTCTTTTAATCGTCTGATAAGATACATATTGAACCGTATTTTAATTATTATGTAATTGGAACTCGACTCTTACAGGATTGGCATATCTATTATTGTAAGTTGAAAGGCAGATGATTTTTAGCAAAAATAAACTATTCCCAATTTCTCTGTAAATAATCCACCTGTGTCACTGTAATTTAGCATATAGATACTTATTGAATATATCTAATTGAAATTGCTGTTATTATCTCAATGGAATTTTTTTAATAGGAAATATGGGTGGATAAACTTTCCCCCGAGCTCTTTAATTTTTTTAAAGTCCTGTTATACCATTATCCTTAAATTAAACGTTTTTCGTTTTTTGAAAATACATAATTATTATTTTATTATTTTTGACCAACTTTTAAGTCATAAAATAATTTTTATTTTGAATTTTTAATAAGCTACCAACAAACGCAAGACGTTTAATTGAAGAGTAATGGTTTAACAGCGCTTTAAAAAAACTAGATAATTATGACAAGTAAGTTAATCAAGCAATAATAAATTATGTTACGCTGTTTATTACGCACCTAACAAAATAGTTACCATTGAATGATTCCGGTTCAGTAGTGCAATAATTAAAAATGCCACCTGTCAATTAATTTTGAAATGTGTCATTCATTGACGACGGTCGATGTGACGGAATGACAGCGTGAAATAAAACTGAGAGAAAAAGTTACGTCTGATTTAAGAGTTGTCCAAACTCGTGATGAAGTTGTCATTGTTTAATAAGCGATTAAACGAGGACACGGATTTTAAAGGTTTTTGTATTTAAACAACAAACACACACACCTTCACGGCCTTTCTATCTGGCGGTGTGGCCAGAGACATAGTGTCCACCTTTTTGTCAATTGTCCATATTGAACAGAAGCCTGTTTCAAGACAACGCTCTACCAATTAGGCTATCGACAAACTACAAAGAAAAACAATAATTAATTTATATTACTTTTGTACCTGATTGCAGAAACTAGAGTTACTTTAAATTGTTGCATTTACCTGTAACAATAAAAAAGAAGATATAATAAAGCCTAATAAAATATTATTGCTAGCACTTCCCAAATAACACAAACATTACATTATATAAACAACAAACAAGAAGGGGACGTTAAGATACCTGTTAATGCCTTAATACTTTAAACAAAATGTATTGTAATAGAATAAAATAGTGCAACGATGTGCAATAACAAAACGTTGTCTACTCTCCAGCTTCCAAATTCAAATTTACCAATACGAACGGAGAACAATCGGAGCCACTCACAAAATAGACCAATCCGAGATGGCTACTAAAATTTTACGTCCGGAGCGCACGTGGAGCATAATAACGTTTTGTCCTTAGGGTTGCCACCAAGCCTTTAAACTAGACTAAACAATAACTTCATGTTAAGGGGCTCCCTGTACCAAACGGCCTTGAGAATATGAATAGCATGGAGCTTCAGCCGCTTATGTCGAATACGCTAAGTGTGAGTAGAGAAGCGATAGTGTAGGTACCGCCCCTCTTTCTGGAATTTCTGTGTGATTTAGTATTTTTATTATTAAATTATGTAATAATAGGTTGTATAAAAAAATGTAAAAGTGTAATGTTTAGAGCATAAAATTGTCCGTTCATTGGTGTAAACCGCAAATAAAAAGGACTTCAAAGTATGAAGTAGATGCACGTAATAGGTCGTTATTATAAATATTGACCCTGTTTGTATACAAGTTTTATAATTATTTAAAACAAAAATAAAATAAAATAAAAAGTGGAAAGACAAGTTGAGATATTAAAGATTTTTTTTGTATACTTATTTATTTTTTAGTCCTTATAATTAACGAGAAGAGACCCCTAAAAAGTACCTTTCTTACGGTTTTACGGAACTGCCTCTATCTATCTATCATCACGCCTTTTTAAACTACCTACCTTTGCATTACAAGTACTAAATCAATTTAATTATGTAATAAAAACTGAAGCATATTAAAAACACATCTTCAATAAACATTAGGTTCCAATTCACAACACAGTACCAATTCAGTGACACGGGTGACACCCCTAGCCAGAAAGGCCTATTCTGTGCATAATGCAATCGTACGTTCGCTAAAAAGAAAGATAAGTGCATATTTATACTGTTCCCGTGCGATATTTCGCAGCGACCGTTCGGTGTAAAGTGTTCGATTACAATTTAATGTTATGATGTCGCTAGAAACACACCAAATTAACGTACCAACGCTCTACAGTCTACCAAGAAAACTCTACCGTATGTTATTCGGAAATAGAGTGCATTTTCCAGCAACCAATAAAAGTTTAGTGACGTTTAGAGTTTGAGTTGGTCGTAGCTAGGAGGTCGTTACGCGGCAGGAACGTAGCCAAGAAGTAGTGAGTTCGGTGTGACAAGAGAGCATTGGTCAGGTCATTTTAATTTTTTGCCGGCAGTCTCTGCAATATACGTAGCTCTGTGGTTTTATGTAGCGCTAATGAGACTTGGTAACTACGACATTTTCTTGTATTTACATACTTACATGACAAATGACAATGTATGAACATAGCTGCATAAATTAATCGTATGTATAAAGCATGGGTAAGTTCTAATATAACAATATAAAATATAATAATACAAATCAGTGGAAGTCTGTCAAGATTTTATTTATTTGAGGCGAAATTACAAACAATTTAACCCAAACATTCATTTGTAAAATAGGTTTTCATAAATTAGTTTTGAAAGAAACTGAAAAGCTTTCAAAAACAACACGAAGACGAAAGAAAATATACCTAATCGAATTATAAACTGTCATATTTTCACGGCGAAACCACACAACCGATTTTGATGAAATTTGATATGGGGGCTAAAAGCTATTATTAAATAAAATTAATTTGCTAAAATAATTTCAATAATAATAGAAAGAAATCATCGCGCCATATAAATTAATGCGTGTGTTTTTCCCACCTACAACCACGACATAAAATTCGTTATGAACATCATGTTATTTTTATGTTTTATGACACATAGTCATTCGTTTATGATCGTAAATAATTATTATATATCGCCCACGTGTGCGTTTGGTCAAAATGTAGATAGATATATGTAATTGATCTTCTTATACCGGTCTGGGTTAAAAATATTGTGAGTAATGTTCACAGAAATAGTTTTATAATAATGATGAATGTACAGAATATCTTCAATGTCATAAATAGCTTAATGTGATTTAGTGCCATTTTAGTGTCCATCGAACTGCATGCTATTTATATTAGGTACTTATAAATAAATTTCTGCATCTCATTATGAAAACCGGTCAAACACGTATAGTGGGCTCCGTAAAATTTACAGATTTCTGTAATAAGATCATCTACCTAAGGGTATTTTTTGGCACATTTTTGGTCAAAAAAAAATTTAAAATATACACTACACTTGACTTTGACAATAAATGACTTCTAAAATCTGTAACTGTGACAAAGTTTAAATCCATAGCAATAAGTAGTTACGTATTGAGAAAATAAGCCGTGATAATACTAGCAACCCGCCCCGGATTCGCCTGTAACACAACTCGTCGAATAAGGAACATTCACATTATTGGTTACTGCTTCGCTCCCAAAAAACATAGCGTGATTTTTTATACGCATAAAGCTCTATTGTGAATCTATTACTGATGAACTGTATCAAATTCGGTCCAGTAGTTTTTGAGTATATAAGGCACAAACAGACAGATATACTATTAAATATCACGACAATAAAACTGTCTTGTAGTATCATAACCAAACAATGATTAAATAATGTAAATCAATAATTATAGCTTAAAAACTATTGGACCAAAACCAAATGAACCCAAACTCGAGTCATTAAAGAGTTCCACTATCCACCTCCTGTCTCCATCATCAGATCAGCTCGACGGTACCAAATTATTGTATTGTCATCGGTATTACATACAGTTTCAAATCGATACAACAATTAGAAGTAATACTAATAAAACTAATAAAAAACGTGTTAAAAAGAGAAACAGTTATCTCAAGTGACACTTCCTCAAACACGAAAATTGTTTCAAAAACTTTCATCAACGTCACACTATTAATAATGGTTAACGATTCGTCACAGGCGAGATATATTTTAACGATTTCTGGCACAAGTGTAAATAAATAATGTATAATAGCGGATACGACGGTTATTAAAAACCCACGAGATGTGGTATCACTTTTTATTGTGAAACGAATAACGATGTCCCTCATGACTTTTCGATCGCGCTGAATGACCGAAATATGACAGTGTGTGTCATTTAGGCCAATAGTCGCGGATGAGGAAAGGTGCGTCGGTGGCCGAGTGGTTACGACGTCTTGTATTAACTAGGCAGACCACGAGTTCGATCCCGCATTCCAAAAACTTTTGTACATAATCCGACAAACAACACTTAGAGCTCTATCTAAATATACCTCAACAGAACTGGCCACTCGTTAGGTATCGGCTAAAAGAGGGAGACTAGGTTTTCCGTTGGGTACCCTGGGACCGTAACACGTGAAGAGAGAGAGAGAAAGAGAGGATATAACTTGTGGGTATTGATGAATATCATGAACAATTTCATATCGCTCACCCTATTATCTGGGATTCTAGGACAAAGTGAATACGTGTTACGAACTGCATGAAATTCCAACTGAAAGTTATGAAAAACTGGCTTTTGCCTGCAGTTACATTCGCGTGGAAATGGAACAAAGAAAGAATTCGTCTCAAAGTTAATCATTTTTTGAGATAATATATATTTCCAATTTATTTGTTTTCAGCCAAATCAGTTTGTCGTCATTGAATAACAACACACATAAAAAGATATTATATGCTTCGCTCGAGGAATTTTTTTAAGTATTTTTAGTAAGAAGAGCAGGAATGAAGAAAATGACTGTCCTAATTGAAAAGCTGCAAAGTTTCCAAACGTTTTCATAATAACCTAGCGACCCCGCCCCCGACTTCGCACGGGTACAACATGGATTTACAATAATTTTAATACCTACATAAATACGCTTATAACTACATAAGTACCTACATAAATATATATCTATCCGCAGAATTTATTGTACATAATTTTATTCTACATAATACTTTCCTACATAATTTTGTTATACCTCTGTCGGATTAGACAACAAACAACATGAAAAGTTGCTGGGGCTCGTAAACCTTCCCGATGAACCAATATTATCTAATAGTGAAAAATGGCAACAAAATTCGTTCAGTAGTTTTTGTGTGAAAAGTAGTAGTCACAGACAGATAGACGTGGCTAGGGACTTTGTTCAATATGTTCAATAAAAATGTAAAAAACAGAATAACACAACCATAAAAATGAATGTCCAAAAACAATTGTCTATCATAATACTCGCGCTATTAAAGATCGATTAGGATAAAGTGGTGACAATTATATACCAATTACAAGACAATATCTCATAGGGTTCTTATTGTCCTACGTCCGAAGTGTTAAGTGTTGGCAGGTGTTCTGTATATACTTGTTCACGGTTGGAGACTTGGGAGACCTGATGATGGACTCTAACTTCTACCTATACTAATCTATAGATAGTAAAAAGTCAAGTAGCACTGATAATGGACGTTATGTACGCATAACGTTTAGACACCATTTCACCCTCTTAGGGGTTGATTTTCGAAAAATCCATTCTTAGTGCATCTCTACACACACTAAGAAATATACCCTCCAATTTTCATATATATATCTTCTTGACAAGACAATGACAATAGACAAGAGTGATGGACATTAGAACTAGAGTTGCGACACTCAAGTGGAGATGGGCGGGACACGTAGCTCGAAGACACGATAGTAAATGGACGTCAAGGGTTACTGAGTGGAGACCTGTAATGGGCCATAGAAGTGTCGGCAGACCACCAGCGAGATGGAGTGACGACATCGTGAAGAGAGAGGGTAGAGCGTGGAGGAGAACTGCGGAGGATAGGGAGAAGTGGCGCAATGCTGAGAAGGCCTACGTACTGCAGCAGTGGGCGGACACAGACTGAAGAAGATATTTTCTTGAGGTCTGAAGCGGTAAATCCATCGATATGTTACAAGATCAAATGACCATAAGATCGCTCTACCTAGTGTATACCGTCTTCGAGGTTGTTTCTTGTTCGTCAGATTCCCGTTTGGTATCTCGTCCCGTCCGCGTGTTATTAATGAAGCTACATTAATGGCAGTACGCTTGCCGCGGCGACGTGACTAAAATAAATTTGTCGATGATAATTTGCGTGGCCCGTCGCCTCCATCTTTATTTTTCACTTAAAGCCACCCGCTTTTAATTTGTCCGTCGCCGAATGATGATAGGGTTGAGAGTTTGAGACGAGAATTACGACCGTTTCTTTGGCAGCGATTATTTAAATGTCGACTTGCTTTTATTGATTGACTTGTTTTGTTTATATCTTCAGGGAACCGGGTTACCGGGTTACCGGTCCCAGGGTACCCAGCGGTATACAAGACTTCCTCATTTAGAAACTACAATTTATGTATGTATCTTTTTGTTAAAGAAAATTATGTCACGTTATTAATTATGCAAGTCATTGTTAAAATGCATAATGACATAAACATTATAATAATCGTTATCAAAACAAAAGATTCCAATCTGTTACTATAGCACAAATTATCTACTTCATTTCACAGAATACGTTTTCAAGATTATCCAGACTGGGAGTTATTTAGATAATAATCACAACCAGTATCATTACCATTGCAATTAAAAAAGTGACAAAAACAGAGCATGTCAATGGGGGAATAAATAACAATTTTTAATTCCATGTTATTGTAATAACGTGAAATGACAGCTAGCAAAAAGTGGACTATGATTTTGTCTACACCCAAGGCATAAACGCCGTGAAAATGTGATTTGTTTGTTTATTAAGGTTACCGCTTTTTTTTAATTTTGAATGTCCGTAGACCGTAGATGTCAACCCTTAATTTTACGTGTGGTCTCTATCGCTTATTAGCTTTAATCCAGAATATTAAATTACACGATGCGCGCGGACCACTTTTTTATATTCACGGCTCGCGCCATTTGGGATTGAGAAAAATGAAACATTAGAATGAAGTGAATGAAACCGCAGCCATAATAAGTTTGTATTTACAAAATCAATTTCTTTGAATTATATAGACGATGATGTTTGGCAGCTTTTGTTGAAATGCATTCAGTATATTTCGATTTGTTTATCAGCAGGTGATGTTATGCAGAATGTGTGCTGCAAGAACACAAGTCAGAAGTGAGGTGTGAGTTATGGTTTATTTTACTGATTGTAATGTATAAGACAGGTATAGGAATAATACGGGAATAGGAATAATTAATATTACATTATTATTAGACAGGGTCAAGTTAGAGTGTCTATTTTAACTTCTATCTGAATATTTGTTCAGATTTACTGAATTGATATAAATATTTACATTTTATTCATATTAATATCTGATCTTTGTGTCATGTAGGTATCGAAGATAAAAATATTCTATACTAAAAATAAATCTGAAGTAGGCTATATAACATCACGCTACGACCTGAAGGCAGTAACCATTAACGCGGGTGCAACCTAGGCAACAAAGCACAGATAGTTAGAACTAAAATAAGTAGAATATGTGTTCAAAATAATTTACAAATAGCTTTTTTTTTAATTTATAAATAAAATGTTAACCGTCAAAGTGTTAAGAAAACTTTACATGATTCCTCACTTTTATATCCCCGGGGAGTTCTACATATCTGACATTGTTGCTTACTTATTTTTGAATACAATTCAGAGTGGATTGAAAGTGATGAATAAATAATAGGTAAATCATATTCAAAGTCTTACTCGTTCTAGTTCAATGTTAACATTCCGGGCCGACTTAGTCCGTGCTTTAAGAAATGTTAAATATTGCTATTGCTTACGGAACCCTAACCTTCTTATAACAAATAAAAGATAAAGATTTTTTTAAATCGGTGCAATAGTTTACTACTTTACCTCTTACAAACAAAAAAAACTTCGCACCGTTTGTTCAAGTGATCTCCAACAGATGGCGTCTTTTACAAAATGCATAAATTAGTCTAATTCTAAAAGAAACATTTAATTTTGATTTGTTTGATTATTTTTCGTCATTAGAGGGGAAATTATCTTCAAAATGGCGTGTATTGAACATTAATTTTGATGAAGGCGTGCCGACAAAAAACATCCTTGAGAAATAATAATTTATAGAGATTAAAAGGATAGCCAAAAAAACGTAAGGCAGCACTGGGGTTCTGGTGAATAGGTAACATAATTTAATTTACATACATAATTATATTATTTCACAAATAAGCAAGTGTTTTAACATTTTATCGATCTGTTTTACATGTGCGTGTATAGCAAATGTTACATAACACAAGTTCATTGAATAACGATAAAAACGGCGAATAAATTAATTGGACTCGATCACGAATTCAAATTGGTATAATAAGATAGCCTGGAGGAAGTACGAGACACATGCACACTGCGCAGGAGTCGGACGTCGGTACTCTGTAGGAGACTGTAGGCCCCACATGCAGGCCTAACTTCAATACTAAATGAACATGAAAAGTCAATTAGCGGGAGTGCATTCCGTTCGACGCCTACTCTTAATTGGTGTTGACGTCTCCGATGTAAATATTCAAAAGAGCACATTGTTGGTGTCGCCGGTCGCGGTCATTATTGTTGCTCTAGACTCTATACTCTATACTCTATACTCTAGGGAACAAATGGAAACAACCCTATTTTATTATTAGTTTACGATGATAAGGGATACATACAGTCAATAGATTAAATAATAATTACTACGTAAATACAGTAGGTACTAAAGTTCCTAATGTAAGAAATAATGTAGAAACCCACTGGAATTATTTGAAAAAATATTTAACTGTATATTTTCCAGACGTGTCCACTGTGTCTATACCCCAATGAGATTCAGGCGTGAACATAATTTTACTAAAACTAAAAATAAATTAGCTTTTTATTTAGTATCTATTTAATCGCGTACATTCCTACTATCTACCACATTATAGTTCTCAAAAACACAATTATAAACTGTTATCTACAAAACGTGAAATGTCGACACATTTACTTAATAAGGACTGCTTTTTAACTTAATTTATTGTTATCTTATTGAAGTTAATTATATTATACCGCATCTGCTAGGTGCTGCCGCTTTCTTTACATGTCTCTGAATTATATAACTACCTATTCGATTCCTGGATATGAGACAGTAGCTTTTGAAAAATATGACTATTTTCCCAGATCAAGTTAAACGATTTGATCCAATCCAGTAAATTCCCGGAACAAAGTGTATCAGTACGGACTAAAAGACCTGTTTTCCAATTTTGGAGATGAAACCCAAAAAATGCATTCTTATTGTGTTGCGCACGCGTCCTACAGTTGACAGGACAAAAGCTGTTTAGGAATGTCCGAATATACCACCACCTATCTCCCCCTTCCCAGGCTTGTAGAATGGCTTCCCGTGTCCTAAAGAAGACGTATCTCGGCACCACAATCCATTGTTCATTGTTTTTGCTGGCTGTTATTTATGACGGACCACAAAGTTTATGTCCCGTTCTAGCATCAACCTTTATATAAAACCATCTCACTCCCACGGCTTCCGTCAAACCCAATAAATTATATTTGAAAATATTATTTATTAGATTATTCATGGGGAAACATTTTGCATTTGTACTGTACTGTTTGAAGGACGATTGAGTCCTGCTTTTTAATGTCAGACCTTTATATGACTGATTTGGGTAACCGTACCTCTTGTGAACATTATGATTCTCAATATCATGTACTCATTCTTGGACTGCAGACCAATGTTTGCGTTTGTAAGTATATACTTTAAAATATTTACCAAATTAAGATTTTAATCATATTTTTGTTGATAAATATAAGAATTTGAATTCCGCAAAAAATTAATAAATATTCCGTGAAGATCTAAACAAACACACACACTACTTCACTTAGCAAATGAAATTAGAAATTAACTAATTAAAAAAAACACCGACAGCCATGTCTAGAAGAAAGAGCGTTAAGCGACAAATTCAAAAATCCCCCGCGTCTGTACCGCCATAAATAATTGGGACAAAACCTCCCCGTGCCCCGCTCGCGAGGATAAGTGTCTAAAATTTTCACAATCCGGCAATAAAAAGATAATTTATTAGAATAGCTCTTATTGTTTTCGTTATTTATGTGTATGGAGTAATGTAATCTAGCCGCGCGGTCCTAAATAAATAATTTTCCTTTAATGTCCCTCCTTGCTTAATCTCCTCCAACGGTCGAAGCGTCGTCCGCGCTCCCGGCACCTCCCGGCTCCCGCTCAAATAATGGCTACCCTAGGTACTTTTTAGGTCTAAATAAATATGATTTGTTGTGCCATTCTCTGACAGAATTTAATTTGGTCGGGTACTGTAGATGGTTTTTGGAGTATTTGCGAGATCAGCGGGGCCGATATTTATACTTAACGACTACCTCCCAACTCTTGAGTGCCATCGCCCATCGGCTACTTTAATGGTTTCAATAAGCTCATTAAAAACTTAAAAGTACCATAATTTACATTCTCAAATACAACATAAATACCACGAGCCTCTTATAACTACATCCATATTAGACTGAATTGAAGTTAGCGATATCTAGCGGTTGTTACTGGTTCGCATTTCAAAAATGTCCACGTTTCAAATGACGAAACCGAGGCAGATATCTAGTTAGTTATAAAACTATTCCCTAAATAGTCATCTTCCAGCGCATGTACTATATTACTAGACAATAATACCAAACGCACTCCTTGATCGCTAACAAAACGTAAAGCAACTGCCTTGCGGGGCACAAGTCGCACAAGTCTAAATTCATAGCCGTCCAGAGGCCGCTTCTGAAAATTAGTGGACGTACGGGGTTGAAGGAATGGGGTGAGAGGGTGCAACGCGAGGGGTATGATTTACGTCCGTCCCAGTATTATGTTTTGACTTTAATAAACAGGGCGTTTGTCACAAGCCAGCCAGCTAGACGCCTTCACTGCGGTCGTCACTGATGCAGTTTTCATTTACGTGCTCTGTTTAGCTGCAATACTATGAAATAATAAACGTCTGTCTGTATGTATGATTCGCCAATACAATCAATGATAAGGAAAATATCTTTGAAGTACAATGAAGAAATCCTAAAGCAGGTGGAGCATATCAAGAAAAAAATATCAATCACTTTCAAAAGAAAACTCTTCGAGTAGTGTAGTCTCAAAGTGCCCGTGATGTCAAAAAACTTAAGTTATCTAAAAATATAAAAAAGTTTAGATTCCAGACTTGAAAATATGAAAAATACCGAGTGCATCCCAAATGTGTGCCACGTATAATTATCAAATAGCAAAACAATAGCAAGGTAAATCAGAGTAAAAGAAACAACAGGGTCATATATCAAAAGGAACTCTCTAAACGAGCCATAGTTCCGTTCGGCCACACCGCCACACGCTCATACTAACGGGCCTGACTCCCAGCTTTTAATTATAATACTTTATAGCCCAATAAATCACGAAAGCTCGTCCCAGGGTTCTTACCCCATACCCCCTCCTACTTTGAAGGATATCTGTTCAATTCGCGTTAGAAGTAATATTTTATATGAGAATTACCCCCTCACGATTTACATGGATGACGTATCTCCTTGACTGTTATTTTTGTATTTTGTACTCGTACTTTGATCTCGTTATTTCTATATATATATATATATATGCCCGTCAATCACATCAACAATTAAACACTTTTGCACTTAGTATGAAGTTAAGACATTTTGATTACGTCTTGGCTATCGACAAAATTAGAATCGCAAAGGAATATTGATTTAAATTAAACTCAATTCAAGAATCAATTTTGTTTCGTCAGTCATTCAGTAAATTGGGCATATTTACAGTAAAGTAAAAAGCTTAAATCCAAAAGTTAGGGCAGTTGACTGACTTATGGTGTTTGTTGCGTGTCCTTAAAGACATCAATGTTAATAGATTTTAGAGATTTAGAGAAATAAATAACTTTAATGCCTACATACTTTATACTTAGGTAAGTAGCTACTTTGTTTAAAAGTGTATTTAATTTATAATACCAACGTAAATTACCTAAATAAATTTTATTTAAAATTCTTTGATTATATTAAATTGTACAAATATCGCCTGCAACTTCGTACGCGTTGTATTAGTAATATATTTCACCCCATTCGGGTAGCTAGCGTGATGTTAAATAGCCTATAACCTTCCTCAAGAATTGGGCTATCAAATGCAAAAAGATTTTTTCAAATCGGTCTAGTAGTTTTTGAGTGTATGGAATACAAATAAATAAACAAATTTAATATTAATTTTTATATGTAAGTTTTGGATTTTTAGAACAGATATAATTTAGAAGTGTTATCATAGTATTGGCACATCTGTATGTTAATTATTCTTTGAACCTCCGCGCCTCCATCGGGTGGTTCACCTTCACGGCCGTGAAAGTCTGCCGTGACGGCTGAATGATTTGTGAGTGAGATACGTAGTACGTGCACGCTCAGGTCGCTACTGTATTAAGATAACATTCTTATATTTTGTTTGTAGTTCTCTTTATGTTATGTAGGGGAGTTTACTTCACGTGTCAACAAAATAAGACAAACTCATAAAACGCAAATGTAAAGCCAATGCTGTTAGCATTGGCTTCAGATCGGAAAGTTGACATGAGCTAGTCCATAAGACACGCGACCTTCGTATGAATAATCCTATAGGATTATGTTAAGTAATTATAGTAGAAGATATTTAAGAAGCCCTATTACTAAAATCCCATAGAAAAAAGCATTTACAGTTTTTCCGACTTTTCCAATTTTTCTTTTCCTAAAAACCTTATTCAGACCATTACGGACATTTCAAAAATTGCCAATGAACAGCATTTAATTTTTATTATTATAGATTTAACTTCTATTTTTTAAATATTAATAATTAATTTTGATTCAAATAAAAACTCGATTTCAATTTATTCCAACGGTCCGTCACTACTTTTAAAAAAAATATTATTTGTTTACAACTTAGGTTATTACTGAGTTACATTCTGTGGCCAATCTCATCATTTTAACAGCTGTCAAATCGGGCTTCTTGATTTTAAGAATCAAAATTTAAGAAAAGTAAATTTTTTACGGCCTACAATTTTTTTTTATTCATTTATTGGATTGGTTGAAAAAATAAAAATAATTTATTCACAAACACCGTCGTTCTCTAAATGACGAATCATAATTAATTACCTGAAACGAAACATTAAAAATAACTAAATAAACCAGGTCCGCGTGGAATAGTGGCAAGAATACTGGCTGCATTTCCCCGCTGAATCGCGATGCTGATTTGTTGAGCGAGGAAGAAGCCAGCCCTCTTGTCACCAGAAGAGATGATCAGTCGAGGGGATACATCTTTAAAAAACTTTTTGGCATTTGAACCCCACGGACCTAGAGTTTCCACACGGACAATATCGCAGGCAAAAGCTAGTTTCACAATAATATCTAAGAATGAAAAAAAAAAACAAAAATCAGAATGCATTATGAAAGTAAAGTGGCAGCGTGTCCATGACAGACAGACGGGACAAACATGCTAAAGTAGAAAACTGTCATATACAATACTAAGGATTCAAACTTTACTACCATTTATTGAATGCACTTTAAATATTCTGTCTGTCACCAGGCTGTATCTCATGAACCGTGATAGTTAGACAGTTGAAATTTTCACAGATGATGTATTTCTGTTGCCGCTATAACAACAAATACTAAAAAACAGAATAAAATAAATCCCATACAACAAACGTGTTTTTTTGCCGTTTTTATAGATAATGGTACTTCGTTTTTTTATTGAAGGATTTTTTCCAAATATTACAATTTTGCTTTCATATTTTTATTACGCAGGGATATCGTAGTTATCTATTCATAAAAGAATTTTAAGAATCGGTTAAGTATTTTGAGAAATTACCCCCTACATCCAAACCTACAAACAAGATAATTCTTCATGACAGGTGGCTAGTTGTTGTGTATTGAGATCAACCCCGAGTTTCTTTAGACTCCTTCCTATCCTATTCCTATCGTAAAATATAACTGTAACACAAAACTCAATACTAGTCCACTTGCAAATATCAATCTATACCAAAAAGGGGGAATAGGGGTGCGTGTAAATATGACAAATTTATGTAAAACGCTCTCTTTGTGGGGGAAGCTTGCTTCGGGAAATTAGTGCTCATTCTGTACAAAGTTTATGGTCGTCGGGGAACAGGGAACGCTGCAGTTACATTCTGAAAAATATTATACTGTTTCTTGTATATATTGTAGGATTTGGGCCAGATTATACTACTATTGCTAAACTTAAATTGGTTGGATTTCTTTGTATTCACTATATTGTTTTATCAGATTGCAGGACCGTGTCCAGGAATTTACTTTCAACTTAAAAAAAAACATAGGTTAGTTAACTCAATAGTTTCTCAGACTCGGACGCTCAATTTTCGTAAATATCTTAGCAGAAAAAAACCAAATGTGTTTTAAATTTATTAAAGAATGTTATACGTTCTTATAAATAAATTTCAGGATCGTCTATAGAACTTGGCACCCATTTAGATCTCAAATCTTTTGTCGGTGGACCGATAACCACACCATATCATAATATTGAACTTGGCTCCCATTTTCACATTTATGTTTTTGGTGGGATAATTATGTACCAAATTTCAGAATTTTTCATGAACAACTCTTCCACCCATGCAAAACCGGGACGGATAACTAGTCTAGCAAAATGTGTGACGATAACAGAAAGCTCTTAACATTTCCACAGGCAAAGCAATAAGGTTCTGTATGTAATACCCTAAAACCGCACAATGTAGCTAGAACATGTTTCGCGGAGATCTCTTCAACGATGACACAAAGTATTTGAGTGGCGACGAGACGTAGCGACGTAGCTGTAGTTGTAGTTGCCCGCCCCGTTGACAGATACAAGTCAGATTTATGTGTTTACAGTATAAATCACTGCCGAGGACGTCAGGATTGGGTCGTGAAGCTTTTTTCGTCTCTCAAACTTGTGTACGCTATATATCAAAGTATATTTCCTCTTTTTACATGTGACACGCGAGGTGCGCTAGAGAGATGTTTTTTCAACTTTTTGCTTTCGCGATGTTTAGCGTGAATTATGTCTGAGTGGACATTGTTGGATGGAGACGAATGGGTGACTACGGTCTCTAGTAAGGTGGACATTGCGGAAATATTAATGGTGTCATATTGTTGCTTAGGAATTATTAAATGTTGCTAAATACTTGCAACTTAACCTATTTAGAGAAAATATACTATTACATAAATTTAAAATGTTTGGTATCTGTGTCTGGCTGCTTACAGATGATGCAGCAGCATCAGGTCAAGGTTACCATGTTATTGTAATATCATTGATGTCACAGAATAGGTACTAAATTTCAAATCGAACAGTCTAGTAAGTTGGTCAAATCGCTTCAACAACTAAGAGTTGATGATCTTCAAAGCTAAAATAATACTTTCGATCAAGTCACCTTTCAAACAAAAAAACCAAAATCAAAATCGGTTCATCCGCTTTGGAGCTACCCACAGACAGACACACACGTTAAACTTATAACACCCCTCTTTAGCGTCGGGGGTTAAAAACAAAGAGCTACAAGCTACAACTAAAAATGCATTCGATCCAAAATTCGTTCAATTAGACAAAACAATTCAGCAATCGTCGATATGTCACCTTGCACATACTTATTGAACTGAATGACACGGCCACCAGGTCATTGAAAATACACTTTTTACTTTTACAGAATTTAGTGGAGTGGAGGGCAGAAGAGATGAAGGTCTAAGAATTTGGAGTATCAATGATAGCATTACGCCTTTTATTCCAAGCAAAAACAGTCAAATGCCATTTCCTACGATCCTGGTATACCACTTTCGCTTCTTTTATATTCATCATATCTTTCATACATGTTCAACGATTGTGTGTACTTTTAATATTGCCTTCGACCAATAAAAGTACAGCTAGGTTGTCCTCTGCTAGCATTTCCTTTTGTTTCTGCCACATACACCTTTCTGTCAACGTGTCCAAAACAACACCATCCTTCATTCCGCATTCTTTTTCCACTGTATTTTTCTTACTTTCATGCTTCTTATTCTAATTAATGAAATTAATAATCCAGAGATAGCTATCTAGACCCTCAATTTCTGGCTACCCTGGCTAGGTTTTCCACTCGATCGAGGTAGGGCCTCGATAGAATGAACCTAAAAATAAATGGTGACGATATAATGTAGTTCACAACAGATTCGTCAGTCGTCCACTTTACAATAATAGAGCTATAAATTAACGTAATCCCAGTCACGATATTTCGCTGACCGATTTTATTTTGGTAGAATATCGGACGAGTTCTGTCTTGTTGTCGTGTTGATCCATCATCGTCGCTTTAACGACCTACTCAGCTGTTCTACTCAAAATCTCACGACGTTTGGTGGAAATTGATTGCGATATAAACTATATTTATTGTGGTGCGAGACATTACTGAGGGATGTGTGGCTTGTTTATTTTGGCTCGTCAAACTTCTCATTATATTTTTGTGGATGTCATGTGAAAATCAGACAAGGCTTCATTAAAATCGGTTCAGTATAATTGCAATTACCAAATAAGTTAAAGCTATTTGTGGAAGTGATTTCGTGAAAAGGGACGGAAGTGTGTAACAGGAAGCGCGCGCTATTTGATTTGATCAGATGGTACCAACCCATTTTCCGAGAGGTTGGTACTAATGGCAATAGAGAAGGAGAACGCATCAGCTGTGCGCTTAACCTACAGTTGTGCTACAGTGTTGTGTATAAAGTGTTAATGTTTTCAGGATATAATGTTAATGTTGCTTATTGCCAAGGTGAGATGTCAGATGTTACACATCATATGCGACTACTGTAAGGCTCGCTCTTTTTTAGGGTTCCGTACCCAAAGGGTAAAAAAACGGAAACCCTATTACTAAGGCTCCGCTGTCCGTCCGTCTGTCCGTCCGTCCGTCTGTCATCAGGCTGTATCTCATGAACCGTGATAGTTAGACAGTTGAAATTTTCACAGATGATGTATTTCTGTTGCCGCTATAACAACAAATACTATAAAACAGAATAAATAAAATATTTAAGGAGGCTCTCATACAACAAACGTGATTTTTGTCCCTCGTTTTTGCTCGATATTGATAACGGCAACAGGTAGACGCTTGAAATATTCACAGAATGTTTAGTTATATATTCACTTTAAAAATAAATATATAAATTAATATTTAAGGGGGGCTCCCATACAACAAACGTGTTTTTTTTTGCCTTTTTTATAGATAATGGTACGGAATCCTACGTGTGCGAGTCGCGCACTTGTTTATAACCTATTTGTCTCCCGTCATCATTTTGAATGACAGTGACGAAATCTACACTAATATAATAAAGAGGTAAAGTTTGTAAGTTTGAACGTAGGGGGTAATCTCTCAAACTGCTGAACCGATTTTGAAAATTATTTTACTAATAGGAAGCTACATTGCTACATTAGTCCTAAGTGTTATAGGCTGTATTTTATTTTATTAGAAAATATGCACGGGCGAAACCGGGGGCGAAAAGCTACAGGTGGGCTTTCGCACTTTTTCTAAAGATATACACCTGTTAAAGAAGTGACATGTCTGTGCAGCATTAGCCTTTGTCACCTGTTCTGTTTAATATGGGCTACTGGCAAGAAGTGGACAATGTTACTGGTGTCACTGGCCACACCACAAGATATAAAAGGTCGTAATGATGTGTTTGTTTGTGAGAAATTGCGTTCGAAATTGAGCCGAAATATTTTTGTCAAAAACTAGGTAACGAGCCCAAAATATAATTGATGGATAATAAATTTTAAAATGTTAACCAAAGTATTCGCATATTTTTTTCGGACATTAATGTTTGGTGTTTTGTGATGAAGGAAGAGTCGTTTGGTAGTACATAAACGTGAACAAACCGCGTTAATGGCCTCGTAAACTTGCTTGCTACCGTGTCTTAAAAACAATAACAGATTCTAACTCGGCGTTCAGGGGGGGTAACTCTTGATGTCAATATCAATCCAAATCCGAGAATCATGCAGCGATAATTTTATCGAAATTGAATTCGGTATGTAAAGTAAAAACTAAGTTACGATTTTTATATTTTTATTTCAAAGATTAAGGCATTTTAAGAAACTGATTTGAATATTTTTGTTTTCTATGCAGTAGTTTTTTTATAATAAATTATCAAAGTTTCGAAACTGATGACGTCATTATGTCGGCTGAATAGTTCAACACCTTTGAGATGTTGGTACAGAAAAAGAACATCAGTGTTCTTTGACTTTGACATTTAACAAACAATATTGTTGCGGTTCTCAAATATAGTTTTTTCCTACAAAATCTACCAAAACCTACCACCACTCCTAAATAACAACAATAAACACATCTTTACGGCTTTTATACCGTAGTCTGCATAGTTGTTGTGATACAAGATATATACAAAGGTCAAAGAATATCCTACCATAAAAATGCTTAAACATTCTTCCTAAATAGAAAACTACATTCGTTATAAAAACTACTGAAATTGTAACATTGGTTGACAAGTAAATATTTTGCTTTTATTTAGCCGATATAATGACGTCATGATCTGTTTTTGAAAAAATAAATACAATATCTCGAAACGGTTTTGGATTCAGCATACCTTAACTTTTACTTTACATAGCGAATTGTGTATAAATAATTTGTCTCAAATACTACACGATTTAAATAAAATTGTCACTATTCTCATCATCGCAACAAAAATATATTTAGGATTTGAAATTGAAATTGAATTCAAGAGTAAGCTTCCAGATGGAGTGGGAACTGTTTTATGGAAAACTAAAACACTTCATATAATTATTATGATGGGGTGAACATTTTACAAAAAAAATAATAAGATTTTTTATAAAACAAGCACTTTGTAATATTCGTGTTCATATTACAGTACATAATTATGAGGACCAAAATGCCTCGGCTTCGCTCGTTTGATATGACATATTTAGTATTTAGCCTAGTCACTAGCCTACTATATCTGTCCAAAAAATCACGTCAATTCGTTGCACTGTGTTGACGAAGAAGGACAAACATTTGCCATTTGTTAAGATCCTGACATATACATCTTTCGCTTCTTTTAAATTTCAAACGTGCTCGGCTTTTAATATTTCCATTGACCAATACATTTTTTATATTTTCAATAAAAGTACATCTAAGCATTACCTTTCACTTCAGCCATATAAACCTTCTTAGTCAATCTTTCATCCTTCATTGTTTCAACAAGCATTATAAATGCGTTTGTGTGTTTGTTTGTCCTTCTTTCACGTAAAACAAAGCAACGAAGCGACGTGAATTTTTTGCACAGGAGATAGTTGACCGAAGTGTGTCCTGTAAAATACAACACACAAGGCCACCCTATGATGGAGTATCTGCTTGACCCCAAGCAAAACGCATATAAATAATGCAAATAAGATAAATTATTCTGCTGAAATTTCGGCATTTAATACGTGTCCTGCTGCTGTCAAATGTGTTTACTTAATACATAGGTACTATATATTTATATATCTATCTATCATCACGCATTCACGCCTTTTATCACAAGAGAGGTAGGCAGAGACAATCGAATGACATTTGTTACGATCCTGACATAACTCTTTCGCTTCTTTTATATTCATCATACCTTTCATACATGCTCGGCGATTGTGCAGTGTACTTTTAACATTGCTTTCAATTAATCAAAAAGCTACCATCTTCTTAGATTTATAAGATGGCACAACTCTGTACCGCAGTTCAATTATTATAAATATCTGTGAGATGTGGGTCAGGACGGTCGTTATACGGGGGACGATCCGGACGATGCCGCGATGGGAGGACAGGAGACACCCGTCAATCGATCGTCAACACTGCACTCACAGTCTCTATCAAGTCTTATAACTATTATAAAGACATTGTGTCCTTTTGTTTGGTTGTTTGTAACTCATAAACTACTGGACTGATTCGAATAAAATCACTGTTTTAAAGCTACATACAATTTTGTTTTAAATGCAATGTAAAATTAAAAAACTGAGGTTATTTACTGCAGTTTTGTTGAGCTTTTTTGAGTTAGGAAAAATCGGTTGGTACAGAATCGAATTCGTATCGAAAATTTCGTAAATAACTTGTGTATTCATTGTACATACATTGTGTATGTACATACAAAGAGTTTATTCCCGACAGGAATAAGCAACTGCGACGGATTGCATAATACTTTTATACTGTACTCACAACTGACGCTGGCGCTCCTACTGAATAACTAAGAAATTAAAAAATTACATCAATAAATGCGTGGTGCGTCGGTGGCCGAGTAGTTAAGACGTCTGATATTGACACTGAGTGCCACCGAAGTCACGAGTTCGATCCCGGATCCCGGATCCCGGCCCTGTACCAATGGGTTTTTAATTAAAAACTTATGTACATAATCCGACAAACCACACTTAGAAGCTTTTTCATCTAAATATACCTCAACAGAACTAGCCACTCGTTAGGTAGGTATATCCTCACAAATACCATCGGCTAAACGAGGGAGACTTGGTCTTCTGCTGGGTACCCTGGAACCCGTGAAAAACGAAAAAAACATAATTAAAACAGTTTTTTATGAATAGACACTTTGATTCATATTATAAATGTTATTTGCTTGTTGCAACAACTAGAATACCTTTGCGACAAGTTGCCGTCGCACGTGGTTGTTTGCAATTTTGTCGCGCAGATAAGCTTGAAAATACTACAAAAGTATAATTATAGAAATAGACATAAAATACAATTTCCATTATACTAATCAACTTGCAAATTCACGACCGCTGATGAATATTCAACATTTTTTCACAATATTTCATATCTCACTGAAAACTGTGCGGTTTGACGCGCCCCCGTGACGCATCTGATTGATATTCAGTTTTCGTATCTGTCAATATAAATTCGCGGGGACTGCATAAATATTTATTCGCTCCCGTCAATAATTCACGTAATGTCACATAATTCATTCTGAAGGATAAATGAGTGAGTATTGCACAGTTGGAAAGTTTTCATAATTTTATTTATTTCATTTCATTCTCTAATAGGAGTGGTTTTTCACATTTTATTTTGATCGGCTAAAAGTTGTTGTTATGGACGTTGGCAGTACCTACATGGATACGTCCAAATATTGACTTCATATAAAAATGTTATTATGAAAACAATTCTGGACATTGCTCTAAAGAGATTAGATAATAAAGAAGTAAAAGGAACGCATGTTATATGTTAACATATAAAAAAAAATCTAAAAATGTTTAAGATTTTTATTGATTGATTTTATTGGCCATGCTACATATTTATGATATGATTTTTTTATAATTTATTTTGAAAATATAGCCCATTTTAAGAAACTAATTTCGATATTTTTGTTTTTTATCCATGGAGTCTATTTTTAATATTTTTTTTACATTTTACCCGTGAAAAGTAAAACGTGACGTCACAAGAAGTGGAACAGGATTATAATCTTGGCTACAACACATAAAAAAGTGACAGTCAATCAAATTAACGTCAAGCAAACGTCAGTCAAGGTCGACTAACCTAAATCGTGTTTATAATTAATTAAATTGTTAATAGTTTTTCAAAAGTACTTTTTTTGTAGGCAAAGGTTTTTGTTCATACCGCTTATGATGACGTCATACAAGGTTGTTGAAAAACAATTGCCCGAAAATCCTTAGCCCGAATGCACCGACAACTATATATGTTAGAGGTTAGGCATGCTCCTATCTAGAGGGGAAGAGGGGTTGTTCAACCTCCTAAATCGCGTTTTTTTAATGATCGAGTGTACACTCGTATCGTTAGCCTGATAATCGTTTGCCCCCCCCCCATCCCCCCCCCCCCCCAATGATAATGACAAAAATGAAACTACAAAAATTCGTCAATATATACCGCAAAGCGTCCGCGTTTAACAGAATGACAAGTGCCTATAGTCACCCTAGCCCACCCCTCATAGACCTATAGCTACCTATAGGTAAAAGTAACCTGTCAAAGTTATATTTATTTACCCACATAAGTTGGATTGAAGCCATCAGAGTGACTCGTCCGCGTCACGTACGAGCTTCCGTACAATTCGATGTCCCCAACCTTTCCCTTTGACTCGCCTTAAATTATGTTCAAGACGTGATAACGAAGGAGGGGACGCGGTGAGACAGGGGACAGGGGGGCAAGGGGGACAGGGGGGAGAGGGGGCCTATTGCCAATATTTACTTTTGTGACACATTCGTGTTATTGTTTTATTTTGTGTCCTCATAAAGAACCGTACATACGAGTGTTTGTTATTTGGGCGGGTATTCTAAACTACTCTGTGTGCTCCATCGGGACTACATATTGCTTCTTGGTAAAAATATAAAAGGAATGTTTCTTGTTAGTCGACCTTGTCCATACTTTCTTGTCAAATGTCTCTGAACATATTTTCATTCATGGACAAGTCCAAAAACTGATCATCGAAGCACTCACAACTGGCAAGCATATAATATGATCCCGCCCCCGGCTTCGCACGGATACAACAATTTGAATACCTACATAAATATGCTTATAACTATAGGTACCGGGACGGTTCTTGAGCGGTGGCCGTTAGATGCGCAGAACACAATTTTTGGGTCTGCTTGACGGTATGAGGTATTAATTTTAATTTTACCAGCAGTAAAAAGGCAATCGTAAAAACAAACACCAATAAATCAATTATAATAAATATACAAGTTTATTGAACTCAAGAACCGTCCCTGTACCTGTACTTATCTATTAGAGATAGATATATGCTACCGCGGACTTTTTTGTAGATAATTTTATTCTACACAATTCATTCCTACACCATTTTGTTATATCTCTGACGGATTAGACAGCATACGCCATGAAAACTCGTTGGGGCTAATTTTTTCCCGACTTGATTTACTTAAGGTGCCCACTCATTCGTCCAATCGCCGCCGCGCCGCTATACGGTCCACCGAAATCGACTACAGACTCGTCCAATTCTCCGCCATCCGGTCCGCCATCCATTTTCAAATCGTTGTATTTGTGGTTGATTTCGATGGCCGGAACGATCTGTCACACACACACACACACATTCACACTCCTTTGTTTAATCGAATCTTGTGTGTCTGTGTGAGTGAGAAAATTGCATGTGATCTAGATCGTATGATTTACATAGCTAATGTGTGGCCTGTGTTAAATCTCAATCATACGGCGGCCGGACCGAACATTTTCGGTGAGATACCGGACCAGTGCATGGGCTACTTTATACTCTTACTTAATGCTCAGCTCCAAACCAAGATAGGGTCCATGTTTAATACTTGTAAACCTTCCCGGTGAATGAAATTATAGTGAAAACCACAAAAATTAGTTTTGCATGAAAAGGGCACAAACACAGTAGAGGATGTCAGCATCATAACAACTGACGAGACAGTCTCTGTCTACCTTTCTTAGAAGTAATAAAAAGGTATATTAAATTACACATTGTCATATTAACTTATTTGTCAACTAGCTTCGTGTAATTACACGGAGAGTAATGCTATACAATAAAATTCCAATAACCAGGAATAAATTAGCGCCTTAAATAGCCGCAAGGGGCAAAATGAAACTAGAAATAAAATAAAATTCACATATCGAACGCAACATCTTGAGAGATTGACATTTTAAATGAAATGTAGAAAGTGAACAAAACAAGTAAACGAAAGAAGGTAATTTTGAAAAGTTCTCAGATAAGGAATGATATAATTTTTTCCTTTTTTACCATTCCCGGGACGGAAACTCTCAACCCTTTTGACGTTATCTTGTAAACGTCAACCGCTCGTCCCGCTCGTCCCGCCCCCGCCCAGACCCCCTTGTTCCACCTGTACCATCTTTACAAATGGCGATTTTTTTAAAATTTGCATTTCGGCCTGTTATCAAAAGGTCGACTCATAAATGATATGAAATGTTACGTTTTTGAAGATTTGTTTTCTTTTACAAGATTTTAATTGTATTTTAGTTGTAATGTAATGCCATTCTAATATTTTGCCTACCCCTATTGGGATAAAAAGCGAAATGATACACTTAATAGAAAAATAAACCATACAGACTTTTTTAACAGCATAATTTTCTTATTAATGACTTGTAAAATATAAACCACAATTTCATCATCTCCACTGCCCGGCTAATCTAATTGACAACGTCCCATCTTCAAAGACAAAACCTCCTCAAGATTGTATTGAAAAATGTCAACTGAGTTGCAGGCTTCCCCCCTAGTGGAGACAAAGAAGGGGGGTAGAACCACCCGCGAATTAAAAGTGCAGGTGGGGAGGGTCGTGTCCAGCATTGATCTGTCTCTGACGATACTTAGACATCACCCACCCTGCGCTCCCCTGGATCTAGTTATTCTAGGTTCTAAAGGAGACGATAGCGTAATTGGTAGAGCGTTGGATATAAAACCGCGAGCACCCGGGTTCATATCTCATTCGTGGCAATCGATTTTCTGTAAAATATATGACACATCTAGGTACATTAAGGCAGGGATCAACCTCAATAAAAAATACTATTTGCACTCCGGTGGGCGGATGCTTATGTAGGACGATATAAGGTTGAATATTGCTTGGCATATTTTACGTGGTCATGCAGCTACACTTGAAATTTCACTTATTTTGTAGCTTTTTCTTAAAATTTGTTAAAGAAAAACAATTAAACAGTGAAAGTAATCGGTTAAAGTTTTAATAGATTATTCAAGCTATTTGATTCCTAAAAAAAGTATATAGTTGTCGCGCAAAATATTGTGAATTTACGCTCAAAAGTTTTTTTATAGAGGTATTTTGCATAATTTTTTTTCAATAGACCAAAACACTTATGAAAAATCTATGCGGTTAAAGTTTTATGTAGTATTATTTGCTATCCACTATATTTTTTTGAGATTGAGATTGATTCCTGACACTTCAAAGTAAGCGTTCAAAAATGCCACTTTCGTGTTTGCACCCTGCCTTAAGTGTAGCAATATGCTTGCCACCTGTTCTGTTTAATATGGGCAACAGGCAAAAAGTGGACACTGTTACTGGTATCTCAGGCCACACCCAAGGTAAGGACGTGAATATGTGTGTGTATGAGTTCTACCAAATGTAGGGCAAACAGAATGCACAATTCGTTTCAGAAGTACAATTTCAGTTTAGATTTCAAATTGCAAAATAACTTCATGACTGTTTATTTGATAAAATTTTCCGCCCTAGCTTCGCCTTTTAAGATAAATATGGCAATATCTTACGGAACCTTCACTTTTTTTTATAAATATAATTTATAGCCTTCTGAAATAATGTAGGTTAACAGTTAAACATTTTTGTAATTGGTTCAGTATTTCAAATTATAAAAATATTTCTCGAATTTTATAAATCGCATATTACATTCCCATCCAACAGCAAGATTTTATCGTATTTCACGAAGGTAGACCCCATTAAGTTAAACCAATAAAACACAATATCCTTAATTATCAATACAAACCCCTACAAATGAGATATGAACCAAAGTTGTCTGGCAGAGTGGGCACTGGGCGCCTCTTAGTCCTCTCACCCACATCCGGCCAGCCGTCTCCCATCTTACGTTTGACTGAGCGAAATCACTCAAAAGTTTTAATGCCGTTTCCGCCGGGGACGGTCCGAACAGTCCTCTGTCCACTCAGAGTTTCTGTGGACGTGTGCCTTTACATTGAATTGAATTTACTTATGTGAAACGAGTTACGTGTCGATTTTAAAGCGAGCGCTTTGTGTAGCTTAGGTAGGTACCAGTCGAATAGAGAAGTTTTACTAATTATTCAAGGATTAATGCAGGATTAATGCGCTTCGTTTTGTGTTTGAATGTGTTTGCTGGGAAATTATTATGTCCTTGGTCTATGATTGTTTTTGTTTGCAAGAAATCCAAAAAGATATTCGAAAAGAGCTAAATCAAGGTGACAATCTTATTTAAAATATAATTCTTTATTTATTATCAAATTCATACACTCATTATGTACAAAAGGTAGTAGACCGTCCAGTTTAGTAAAAGAAGGTGCGACTAATGAAATTCCGTCGGTGAATGAAGGCATTATTTTGTCGATCACCGGCGACACGACAGCGGTCCATGAGGTCCATCAAGTCACGTCGATAGCGAAATAAAGAGACAGCCAGCATTCCTCGGAGTTCGGACCTCCCTGTGCCGACTTGTCGACTCTAGAGACCTTTACAGCATACGATACGATATCTATTTTTAAGACATAATTCTTGTACTAGTTTACGAGTAAAGGCCACTATTGCTACAATAATCGCATGTAGAAATGCTTTTTAATTTTTAGTTTGAAGGGCCATTGATTGAGTTGATTTGAAATGACAATGTTATACACTGAATAAAATATTTTTACATAAATCTCTCTGTGTGTCTCTGGCCACACCTCAAGCAAAATGCCGTGAAGATGTGTATGTAACAATGTACATAAAACTAAAAACTTTTAATCAACATTTCTCTCTCCTGCACAAATCTCGTGTAAACACAACACACGTCAATCAACCATCACGAACGCTGTAAAGGTCACCTCGAGGGGGCCACCCCCTTTCTCGCTCGAATAAAGTTGAGTGACACGAGCGCCCCCTGTCGCGCGCAGACGGCCAGTCTTCACCCATGTCCGGTGTAACCCCCACTTCCCCTCGTCCCCCTAGACCTCTCACAGGGGTGGGGTGTGGGGTGGGGGGTAAGCTCTTTCTGTTAAACGCTTCAACTGCATGACTTGTGACGTCACGCGTGCTGTTTCTACAAGTAATGCCAGTTGAGTTCTGCTCGCGTGAAAATGTATGAGGGGAACACTTTATGGTTTAATAGTTTTACTTTGTGTAAACTGTCCCTTACTGCGCAACTTCAGGAAAAATAAATATTATCTAAATATGTAGAGCTGGTGTGAATGAAACTGTCAACTGGAACCGATTTCAAAGACTTTTTCACATCTACTAAACAACTCTATATACCTACAATACAGAAATGCTGTTCATTGGTAAGAGCATCACTTGAGACCGGCTGGACTGATTTGGTTATTTTTTTAAATGTTCGAAATAGTCCAGGTGTTTAGAGAAAGAAAAATTATAAAAGTTGCCCGCTAAATTCGGGAAAAAAGTGCTTTTCAAGTCAAGACCATAATAGCGCTGTGACAAATAAATAAATGTAAACTAAGCGTCTCTATTCACACCTATTATAATTGAGAATAATAGTGAAGTCACATTGTCACAATGATATCAATTTATACTGGTTCCCATATGAATACTTGGTATAATATTGGATCCCAGATCCCACCTCGCTGGGACGAGATCCCGGGATGATTGGCAATCCCGACTCCCGGGACGCGGGATAAGGCGACAATTTTAATAGAATCCCAAACCTACAGATAAATTCTATAATGGGGTGAATTTACAATTCACTCAATTTAAGTGCGCATTTTATAAATCTCCACAGAAGACGAACTTTTCGGTATCCCATGCATTCCGCTCCGGCTTCGCCCGTGAAATTTTGATATTTCACACGACCCTTCAAGATATCGACACGAAATAAAAAGCAGATTCTAAGTCTAAGTAGGTAACCTATGCTCTCTGAAAGTTTCATGAAAATAAATTTTATTTATTTGTATAGTATAGTATGGTGTCATTAGAAATTAATTTAACTACACTAACGAGATATCATTTAAGAAAAAAATGTGGGTCTTCTCGAGACTACCGGCAGATGTGAAATTGATAGGTACTGAGAAGCACACGCAGTATACACACTCACACGGAAAAGCAACTAAATATATTGTATACGAGCCACGCACACATAAGGGAGTAGAGAGCGGCGTCGGAGAGGGAGGCCTTGACGCCGTTTGCCGTCACGGCAAACGAGTCTATCGTACCCCCAAGACGCGCCATAAAATAACACTTTATAGTAGATATTTACATACTTATGGAATTATGGCATATCAACTGAAAGCTGAAAACACAATATTCTGTTAGACTCCAGTAACAATGTTCAAATACAAGCATTTATCAACTGCATGGAGTGATAGTGAAAATTAAAAAAAACCAATGGACAACATTTCATTTTTTTAATCACCCATTTTTATTACTTTAATTAAAAATATATTAAAAAATAAGTTACACGTATTTTTATATTTTATTTTTGGTTGAGTTTTTATATTTTTAATTTAATTATGAATTTTTATAAATTCTGAGGACTTATAAACTAAAAACCTTAGCTAGGGCTAAAATTAAGAAATATAAACTGTCACCCAAAGAAAGTGACTGATAGTGTCAGTCAAGCCACAGAGTATACATTATAGAAATGCAAAGAGTATAATATACCGTGTTCCAAATAGGTGTTGCCGTAGCCGGAACTCAAATCGCCTACAACATTATTCATAATCTATATAATAATACTAGCTTTTGTCCGCGGTTTCACTCGTAAATATATTTCCTGTGAGCCCATTCGAAACTAGCAAAACTTCAAAAAAAATATTATGTAAAAGAAGTATTTTTATAATTATATTCAAAGAATAATTATTAATTTAGCTTCAAATGGAATAAAAATGGGTAAAATTAATAGAAGGCAACACCTGGGTTCAATAACTAACAACTCTGCCAACATACATTAGTATTTTTAAATTAGAGGGTTAGCACAGATTAGGGCACCTATTAATCCTTATTTTTCAATATTTCAGTATTTTTAAAATAACTCGAAAATTAAAGGATATAAAAAATAAAAAAATGAAAAATAAGCTTTCTAGCATGTAATCTCCAAACGGTTTTCGAAATTTGGTACCTTACGAAAAATGAAATGTTGTCCATTGCCATTTAAAAGTTTCACACAGAATGGTTGAGCGAACTTTACTGCAGGAATATTCAATTCGATGGATGTTCTAAAATGATTCCTCAATCCGTTATTATACAATTTAAATTACGTGTTTCAGGGAGCCTATTCTTGGTTTGGAATTCAATTACAATGTGTTCTTAGTTTACGTTAACTGTCTCCAAATTGAATTAAGGAGATTCGATGTCCAACCATGCCAAAAAAATCACATAGACTTTATGAAGTTATCTGTCAAAATAGCAAACCATTAGACAAGCAAGTGACTCTACCATCGCCTGATATTTAGCAATAGTGATTTTTTTCTTCTTATCTTCACGGGGTACCTTACAGCTTCCGAAACCGTGTTAACAGTCCCAGGGTACCCAGCGGAAGACCAAGTCTCCCTCTTTTAGCCGATGGTATTTGTGAGGCTATACCTAACGAGTGGCCAGTTCTGTTGAGGTATGAGGTGGAAAATCCTCTAAGAGTGATTTGTCGGATTATGTACATAAGTTTTTAATTATATTGGTATATGACCGGGATCCGGGATCGAACCGTCTTCATCACTCGGCCAGCGACGTGGAGCCCATATTAACTACTTTCATCCCCTATATGGTCTTGAGTTCATATACAATTTCAGTTTTTCCCGCATTTTCCAACTTTTTTTTTCCTAGCCAAATCGGTCCAGCTCAAATGATTCGCTTACCAATCAGCATTTAATTTTTATTTATATAAAGTTAAGGGTAGTAGTAACATATATATATATGTTAGATCCCTTTATATATGTGAGGCTATAATAATATGTATATATTATGTAAAAGCGGGTTCATGAAATAAAGGGACACTCGTACAAGAGCCCTTTTCGAGAACTCTACTAGATATGGCGGCATTTACGAACTATCATGCTGAATTATATTTAAGTCACTTTATATAAGTACTAGAGGACGGCCCCGGCTTTGTCCATAGAAATATTTTCGTTTTCTTCCTCTATATGCTATGTCACATACCTACAAAACAGGCCTTACAGTTCCCGGGAACAGTTGCCGGCCCAAGGGTACCCAGCGGAAGACACTTTTTTGAGACTATACCTAACGAGTAGCTAGCTCTGTTTGTACGGTTTGTCGGATAATGTACATAGATTTTTTATTATAAAAACCCATTGGTACATGGTCAGATGTGGGGATCAAACCCGCGACTTCTTAGTTGTGAGCCGACGTTTTACCCACTCGACCACGCGCTTAAGAAAAATTATGGTTGCGACACTTAGCAACATTTGAAACAAGCCCAGAAATTCACCGAATTCATG